>JACEGR010000857.1:0-210756 GCA_014170235.1 Listronotus bonariensis | reverse complement strand
AAGAATTAAAAAAGCACCAGTAGATTTCAAAACTAATCAAACATAAAAAGCCATACTTCATAAAACAAACAGTATTACACATTTCATAAAAACAGCTTGGATTGAAAAAAAAATGCTCTTTTAAAACACCCTGTATAATATAATACTTCTTTAAATCTTAAAAATAACTATTTATAGCCTTTTAGCCCCTTTCAAAAGTTCATTGGCACACAACACTAGCAGGAAGATATAAGAAAAAATGCCTGCATGTCAACATTTCGGATAAGATATCGTGCTCGTATTGTGCTTGCTTAAACCGTATCCTTTTGACGCATTAGTAACAATTTCGCATTTAACCTTTTAAAATGGCTAGACGTGTATATAAAAAATAGACATCCATCCAAATTCCTAATCTAAAATCTTAGAAATAATTGTAAAAATCAACTCGTCTTCTTTCGAAAGTAAAAACAATTAACGTACATTTGTCTTAAGTAATCTTTATAAATTCATTTATCATAGGTACCGATATTAAAACTTGTATAAAAAAAACTTTAAAAAGAATGTTAAAATTAACAAAACGTTTCTTGTTCGTAAGAAAGAAGACGCCCTAATATTAAAGTCATCTTAAAGACAAGATTAGTATCTTATAGGTTATAAATATTATTAGCGTACCTGTTACGTACATATATTAAATCAAAAGTTAGGTAATATACACAAAAATATATTATCCAGTTACTTACTTACCTTTAATTATAGGAATTAAATAGCTTACATACACAAGCAAATTTTCGATTTCCATTTTCAAATCAATAAACGCACAACATTCACACCGACGAAAGACACGCCATCTACACGGGAAAAATGGCTGACCAAATCCCGTCTGCTATTGGGCGAAGCTAGCGCCACCGCATGTTCTTTCCCGCACTTTTAAATAAAACTATAATTTTTATCCAAGTATAGCTAACATCAGGTCGATAATTTAGTGGCTTTGAGTTAAAAAAAATACACTTGGTTAAATCTTTAAGACAGTTGATTAAAGCGAGCAAAAGTATTCTTGAGACAACTGCAATGGTAATTGAAATAATATGAGTTTAGGAGTTATTTAAAAATATTTTTTCATGCAAAACTTAAATGGTTCTTGATTGAATATAAAGCTATCTTGATTAAACCAAAACGTGTTTCGAATTTCAAAACGAACATATTTTTAAAAATAATATTAGGTTTTTCTTGTCTCAACATTGTTAATGTGGGCTTAAAAGGAGTTACAAGATAATTCCGTCAAGAGTAGTTTTAGTTTTGGATATAAACTAGAATTTTTTTGTGTATATTTAAGAATTTTGTTCTAAAATATTTGTAACCTTTTTAATCCTCAATTATACTTTTTCAGAATTATAATAAAAAAAAACTAAAACAGTAAGCGATGTTATTGTTGTTTTAGGGACCAACGAAAAATAAAGTCGTTATAGTCACAAATAAAGCATATTCTTTGGCGTGTTATGGCATTTAGCTTTTTTGGATTGGATTAAAAATCAATAATTTTAAAAGTTTTTTCTTTCTCCTAAAAAGTTGCAATTTTTCACATATCAGATTGGAGACGCGCACAAACGAAATTTAAGCGAGGTTTTCTAAGCATCAAAATTGTTTTTTTATTTATATAAAAAACAATAATTTTTACGAGTGTCGTCCGAGAAGGTATATGAGGTAGATATTTTTTTATACAAAAATGTGCGCTTTTTTCTAATATAAAAAATAATTTATTAAATACCCAGTGCCGTGCCTACCGGGTGGTGCACATGCTGCAAAGCACCAGGTCGCAATGAAGCGGAGGCGAAAATTAAATAAAAAAGCGGAAATGCTTGAAATAAAGGGGCGGTAATTTAGTAAAATTTTGGAAAACAATATCATTTAAAAGTGGGTATCTTTTTTCTGGCCTTTAAAAATATTTAATAGAAAGGAAAAAAGCAATGTCAAATTTAATTCCTTATTTTTTTATTTAATGTACGGTTTTCACGTAAATAAATACCAAATATTTCTTGGCATAGTCGTTTAATATCGCTAATATCCAACTTTACAGTAAATAATATCATCTTCTTTGTATATATATTTAAATAAGAATTAATTTCCTACGCGAAAAATTGGTCAATACGTCAATTTTTCAACTTTTAATTCATATAATGGTTGGTTAAGCAACCTAAGTACCTACTTTTAACCGGACTTTATACTCATACTCATACTCATACTCAATTTATTGTTGTTAAAGACATAATTATGATTACACAGGTCAAAAGTTTAAATATATAAAATATCCTTATAAACTAAAATAAAAGTAAAATACAAATTAGCACAATCTTAAGATTATAACAAACTAACAATTAAATACACTCATATTTGTTATACAATAAAATACATAAAGCACAGAATGACTCTACACTAAATAACTCTACACTAAACTTAATATCACTAACATCATCAACAAAGATTAAAAAATAAAATAAGATTAAAATTGAAAATTTAGGTATTCCTCAAGTGAATGAAATGCATTTGCGAGTAAAATCGTTTTAACCCTAACTTTAAAGTCCTTATACAAAAGGTTGCAAATGCTGAGAGGAAGCACATTATAAAATTTAATTGCCCAGTATCCCGGACCACTCTGACACCTCTTTAGCCTCCAGTATGGAATGACCAGGCTTTCCTTATATCTAGTATTATGATTGTGAACATCCCTGTGGCTTACAAGATAGGCCTCATTACTCTTAATATATAATAGATTGTCATAAATGTACTGACATGGAAAGGTTAACACTCCAAGACGTACAAATGAAGACCTGCAGTCATCTCGATATCCGAGACCAGCCAAGACTCTCACAGCTCTACGCTGCAGCGCAAAAATCCTTGCAGCCTCAGCAGAGTGACCCCAGGCAATCATAGCGTAAGTCATGTGCGAATGAAATATGGCATAATATGCGGTTTTAAGTACCTCATGCGATACATTTCCTGTTAGGCTCCGCAGTACGAATACACTTCGACTAAGTTTTTTGCATAGTTGGTCAACCTGTGGGTCCCAATGTAATTTCGAGTCCAGAACCACCCCCAGAAATGTCACACTCTCGTTCCCCTCGTTAATATCTCCGAAGTCCCTAAGTAAAAAAAAACCATTGATTTAGTTTTGTCTTGGTTGAGAAGTAACCTATTCTGCACAAACCAGTCTTCAGCCCTGTCCCTGGCCTCTAAGGAACCCGTCACTGCCGTCTGAAGACTATCGGCCGCTGTTGAGATTGTGGTATCATCGGCGAAAAGGGTATACCTTTCAGAGATGCTTAAGTTTGGTAAATCGTTGATGTAAACTAGAAACAATATTGGGCCCAAAATTGAGCCCTGTGGGACTCCAATATTGACCAGTCTTTCCTCCGATGAAACCCCAGCCACTCTTACAACCTGACTTCTGTCAAAGAGATATGACTTCATCAGTTCGATACTCTCATCAGAAAAACCATACTTACCCAGCTTTTGGAGCAGGATTCCATGGTCGACGCAATCAAAGGCCTTGCTCAGATCGCACAGAACAACGGCATCAAATTCTAACTTGTGAAAGGACTCAATGACAAATGATATTGTGACGTTGAAATTTTGAATATACATACATATAGGGCCAACTTGACGTCACTTGGGCAAATGTACCATATGGAACTATCTTCTTGGACCATGAGACCGGTGGACTACCAAAACTAACTTTACATTTTTTAAAAACCAACTTAACTTATTTGATTAACTAAATTTAGTACGGGCATATCCCTAGGGATAGCCCGTACGGAGCTTAACTATAACTTTAACTTTATACTTGAATTTACTAACTACTTCTTCTTTGATAAACAATCCCCTTTTAATTTATTTCTCTCTTCTTTAAATATCAAATTTTCTAGTGTTTGTTTTGCATTTCTACGCTACCCAGTTTGTTTAATGTTTTTATTTTATTATTATAAGAGTAACCTAGAAAATTGTTTGATTTATACTTTTTAAACCTTGACACCTCACGTATATTTTTATGTACCAAATTTCTCAATGTTAAGTAACCCAATTAAAATTTAAATTTTCCAAAAATGTATATTTTTAAAATTCCCAAAACGTATACTTTTTTATACTAGGTGTTCACAATATAAGATCTAATATTGCCAGCACTGTATTTTTATTTGCCCTAAACCCAAACTGACTTTCAGTAAAATAGTTGTTTATCTCAAAATAATCAATGATCTGCAGTGACATGCATTTTTCTAAAATCTTGGAGATAATTGGTAGGAGGGATATAGGCCTATAGTTTTCTGGCTGGTCCATGTCACCTTTTTTAAATATGGGAATTATCACTGCTCTTTTAAGAATGGACGAAAAGATGTTTTCTTCCAGGCAAAGGTTAATTAGTTTAGTAAGAGGCAATATGATAATATTCTTTATAGCCTTGATTACCTTAACATTCATCCCAAATATGTCTCTACTGTTTTTGTTTTTTAAGTTATTTATGATATCACGTACTTTGTTAAATGTTACCTGGGTAAATCTAAATTTTTTAATACATTTTTTGTCGCTTATATTATTTTATGGATCTTTAAATGTGGATGGAATTTTACCTGTGAGGTTCTGCGCTATACTCGAGAAATATTCATTAAAAGTAGATGGTGAAACATTTGGGTTTACATCAGAACTTTTAACCCCCTGTGCTTATTAATTATATCCCACATAGATCGAGCTGGATTACTTGAGGAACGTATAATATTATCATTTGATTTAATTTTTGCTTTTGAATTTCTTTTTATATTCTTTTTAAAATCTTTATAAATATTATTAAGATAATCATTTTTATACTGGCACTTAAGGTCCTGTAAAAAACAAAGTTGTTCTCTCATTTGCCGTAACTCTTCAGTAAACCAACTGATTTTCTGGGCCTGGTCAGATCTGACTTTGTATTTTTTTCTGGGAAAGATTCCACATATGCAGTTTCTAAAATATTCATAAATTTTGTAAACTTTTCCTCCACAGAAATATCCTTTTCACTTACAAAATTAAATTCACAATGAGACACCCGACCATAGAAGTCAAACAAGCCTTTTCTAGTTATTGGTCTACACATTAGATTACTAAAATTTACTTTGGTAAGCCTCTCACGGGTCACTAGCTCAACAGTCTGTCCCCTATGATCAGAAAACCCTAGGTCACGGACCTTAGCCGAGCATAGCTCTACCTCTGCATCCACAAGGATGTTATCTATACATTTCGCCCCTCTAGTGGGATGAAAAATGGTCGGTTTTAAATTAAAACTTTCAATAGTATCTAAGAATTTTTTAGTATTACTTTCATTTGTTAAAAAATCAATATTAAAATCTCCCAATATAACAGTTTGCTTACCAGAAGGTACAGAATCCAGTACGCCAACCATGGTATTTAAAAAGGTGTCAAAGTGCCCGGTTGGGCAACGGTATACAGTAAATACATTTATATTAAAATCATTTATACAAACACAATATATTTCTAAACACTTTTCTAAGTTAAATTGACTTACATTAATGACACTAACCTTAAAATTGTTCTTTACAAAGATTGCTGTTCCACCACCACAACAATTTACTCTTGCCGAAAAACTTGCCAGTTTGTATCCTTTTATTCATAATTAAATAGATAAAGATTTGAGTATGCTGAGAAATGATTTTTAGTTTTTACGCGAAAACCATCAATCAAATAAAAAAAGTCGAAAGACAAAATGTGTTTAAAACCTAACAGAAATCCAAATTATTATATTGTTTTTGAGGCAAATGCAGTCGCGTACCATTTTTTTGTTACAAAAGATTTACACGTAATCCCTTCCGACGACACTGACAAAAATTATTTTTATTTTTTGTTTTCTTGTACGTTCAAAAATATTTTATTATGCATTAAAAACGTCTCCTAAATTTCCAAAAATTATGTCTCCATTCGTAAACAAGTCACTGTAAAAAAAATGTTATTTTCTAAATTTTAACACCGTCTATTTACAAAAGTTCGACATTTAGCATATATGTTTAAAAAAGTTTTTTTTTCTTATTTTTTAATGAAGAATTACCCCTTTAAGTTTTTCGGAAAAGTTAGTGGACGCCCTGTATAAATGACATTTATGTTTTTTAAGAAATACAATATAAGGATTTTTGCCCTATAAGAGGTTTCTGATTTTAAATAATAAAAAAACAAGAAGTAGAAAACATATATTTTATATTATATTTATATATCTCTCGGATTCATATAAAACACGTAAAAATAATGCTACAAGTTTTTATAAATTTGTTTCCTAAATTCCCTATTTACAGAAATATGTGCGCTTAAAGGACGCCTCTAGAAATCGTTTTTTTAAATAACTTTTATAATACTTGGTATAAAAATATTTTTTAATATAATAAATACAAGTAGAGAATCTTTAAAATGGTTTCCTCGCAAAATATTTGCCTTTAGTAGTTCGCCATGGGCGTACTAACCCTTACACAATAGTGTTAAATATTTTACACTCTATATAATAAAAAAACAAAATAGGTTTTTTTGTGTAACTTAGATCCTTAGCTAAAAAAAAAGATAGTCCTGTTAGATGTCGAGAAATTAAAGCGTAAATAAACAAGTTTTTGTTTGGTTGCGTCATCTAAAATTGATAGATTTTTCTATTGTGTTCTAAGTGTACTAAGAAAAGTCATAAAAAAGTTTTTTTTTTTAATTTTCACGAAACTTAAAAATACTGTTGCAGTATTTTAAAGGGTCCCATAATCTTTGATAATAATTTAAGGTAGGGAATACATAAAATAAGAAGCAGCCTTTGTAGAACCGACAAACAAAATTATTAAATACAACCAAAGACAATTGTAGTTTCACTAGACTAGACTCTCAGAACAATGCTAAATTTTTGGTCATCAGTTTGGACGCTGGCTAGGCTGAATTTATAAATCGGCAAATTATACGTACTGTTTACGTGTGTACTTGATGGATACCCGCTTCATAAATTCCACGAAGCGAGCGTCCAAACTGATGACCAAAAAATTTAGCATTGTTCTGGGTGTCTATAGTGAAACTATAATTGTCTTTGATACTACCCTATTTAATTAAAATTTTGTTTTTCTCGAAAACCTTTACTTTATCGATATCGGACAAAGTACCATTTTTTAGCTTAGGGTTTAAGCCATTTAAAAATGTTATTTTTATTCCCTTATTATACAGGGTGTAAAAGTAATTAGTACTATTTTGTAAGAGTTAGTCCGCCCCTGGCGAACTGAGGAAGGTAAATGTTTTACAAGGATACCATTTTAAGAAGTCCTAATTGCTATTTATCATATTTAAAAATTATTTTATTATACCAAGTGATATTATAGTTATTTAAGAAAACCGACTTTTAGTGGCGTCCTTTAAGGGTACATATCTCTGTAAAGAGGGACTTAGAGAAAATATTTTATATGAACTTGTTACATTATTCTTTATGTGTTCTATATGAACCCTAAAGATTGTCCACATATTTTTGACACCCTGTATATCAAAATCGGAATCGGAGCTGTGATCTAGAACTTTTAGCGATTGCCTGTTTAGCAGCTTTATTGATTTGACTATTAAACACTTAGCTTTTAATTTTATGATTCAAAACTGACAGCGAATCAGATTGTCAACTTTCAAAATTAGAAAATAAAATTACGAACAGAAAGTTGGATAAATATAACGCTAATAATACTTTTGCTTAAAAAATAATTGCACTAAATATTTAAATGCTATAGATAGATGCTATTATGGCGTGGTTATAACCCTCTTGTTTATATAGATGTGTATAATTTCAATTGTACTCTATTGGGAATGTATTGAAACCATCAATAAGTAAATGTAAGCCTAATGCCTACCTACATAATTGGAATATTAAGCGTATGAGTGCACCGTAACTATAATATGGTTCAATGCACTGATAGCATTGGGATAAGCCGATCTATTTATTCATTTAACAAATTTGGTATAGCCAAAGACAGGTTTGTTGGAAATATACTGAATGTCTCTAAGAGATCTATACAAAATATTACCGCACACCTCTTTCTCTAAAATAAAACGATATAACACAATTGACTCTAATCCTAATCAACAAATTTTATTTTTTTTTATATATATATAACTTTTTTTTTTTTTTGAAGATCAGGTTAAATAGATTTTTTAAGGTAAGAATTCAAAATTACTAACGTTTCTATTGTAAAATGTAGAAGAAGCCACCTGCAGTCCTTTGCTCATGTTTAAATTGCCATAACATTTTTGCCTCGGTATTTTACAGCTGTTAAAAATTTTATTCTCTCATGCCTTTTTGAAATATTTAAAATTAAAGGTTTAATTGCATACTAAAATGTTTCATTGCATTCCTTTGTTTTATCTAAGCCCATCCGGCAGTCTTTAAAATTTGGATTAGGTTAAAGATACATTCAAAAGGCATTTTCTACATATGAGAATTACAAAATATGTCAATTTTAGCTTAAAAAACAGCTTTTCTAGCTATAAATTGACATATTTTGCTATTCCCATATGTAAAAATGTATTTTTAAATATATTTCTTACTTAATTCTATTTTCGCAAGAAGGACTTATAACATTTTTTCCAAGCACCCACTAATTGTTTCCGAGATATAGGGTTTCAAAGTTTCCATTTTATTTTTACTTTGACAACCTATATCTCGCTAATAATTAATTAGTAACATTAGTAAACTGCGTTAAATCATTTTATTTAAGCGCAAGGAATAAATGGTAGTACTTTAGACAGACCTTTAAGAAAAACCTAAATGACCTAAATAAAGTTTGACGAAACCCAAAGAAATTTTTGTGTGTTAGATAAAATATATATTTTTTTAATATCTCAGAAATGGTTGCTCGTAGCGATATTAACTATGTTTTCCTTTTTTGTTTGGAAAATATGAAAAAATACAAGTTCTTTTCTCTACCTTTATTATACAGAGAAACAAAGAAATTATGGCATTTAAAACATTATTACAGGATTGTATGTAGCTTCTTTTACCATTTACAACAAAATCATTAGAAAATTTTAATTTCCCCCGCCTAAAAACATCCTCATTACTAAATTTTGGTAAAAATCTTATATTTGAAAAAAAATATTTAAAAATACCTAAAATTAAATAAAAATTTTGACACTCTGTATCACGCCAACGATCGAATTTTCGACTAAGGTACACTGCGTTAGGACCCTTGTGTTTTGGTCCAAGGAATTTGAATAGTATTTTGTGCACCCGGTATAGGTTTTTTTACACGCACAATTTTTTCCTGGTTTTTTTATTTAGGGTGTCTCCAAAAGGTCTGTACAAAATGCTACATTAGACTCCAAAATACAAAGATCTGACGCAATTTACCTTATTTGAAAAGTTACCCGTTTGTGAGATACAGGGTGTCAAATTTTTTATTTAAGTTAGTTTTTAAATATTTTATTTATAATTGTTTTTTTTTAGTATTCTGTATAATGATTTTATTAAACTAAGAAATCGAAATATACTTATATTTTTGCTGTTAAATGTAGAGAGAGCTACGTGGCGTCCTTTGCTTTTGTACAAATTGACATTTTTTGCCTTGGTATATTATAATTCTAGTAAATATAATTATTTTTTATATTTTTTACAACAAAAAAATATACTTAATAAATATTGCATCAAGCAACAGATAAAACATTTTATTTCACATAAAAATGTCCTTGGCATTCCTTTACGCTTTATTTAGGGCTACCTGCGTTTTTCCAAAATGCCTGTACAAACTGTTACCATAATAATTTTCTTACTCAAAAATACAACGATTTACTTTAATTTGCCTAAGTTAAATAATTGATGGTTTGCGAGATACAGGGTGTCCAAAGAAAAAAAATGGAAAATTTGACAAATTGCATAAGATCGTTGTATTTTGGCCCAAAGAATGTGGTAAAATTTTGTATAGACCTTTGGGTACTACCAGTTGGCCTACATAAACCGTGTATAAATGCAATGGCATACTTTGGTATGGAATAAAAATTTTTATCCGAAATATCTTTTAAACAGTTGCTCGTAGCGCTATATATTATGTATATTTAAAATATAAAAAATAAACATTTTAAACTAAAATTATAATTATTCTAGGCAAGAAAAAAGGTATGAGACCTTTAACCTAAGCAAAGGACTGTAGGGGTCTCCCTCTATATTTTACGACAAAAACGTTTGGATTCCCCACCCCGAAAACCTTTTAATACTGAATTTGCTAAAAAAAGTCTCATTATAAATAAAACATTTTAAAATAACTAAAATTAAATAAAAACTTTGACACTCTGTATATAAATGAATTTGTAGTCGCATATGAAACAGACCTTTAAGAGACACCTTGTGTATGTTTTTTTAATTTTTATTTTATAATAATAGCCTAAATTGACATTTTTTTGGTTACTGCAAGAAGCTTATTCCGTTGTTTTCTTCTGAATATGTGCTTTAATTACTGCTTAATTAAGCAAATATTTTTACGTTAATGTGAACTGTGGTAAGTTCTCCATCCTGTTAATTGTGAAATTATAAGGTGTCTAAATTTGTAGTTTAAATACATTTCTGTTTTTGATAATTTAAATTCTTACGCTTCCATTATAAATATCAAGTGGAGGACACACTCCGTATGTGAGATCGCTGTCCTACGGTGCCGCAATCGCAATTACCATGGTAGGAAACTTAATTCAAATATTTTTGCACTTTAATTCCAACAAAGTATATAAAAAAACAGCTCACAGTTAAAATTAATCTATTAGTTTTAAACTACCTATCACACAACTGCCAGGCACTACCACCAATAATGGAGGAAAGTAACCAAAAGTGCAATACCTTTTTTACACAGTATATGCATAAACATTATGAATAAAAACTTTTTGTGGTAATAATTAACAATCATAAATTTGTCCTTTATTTTGTAAAAATTTGTAGTAACATTGATTAATTTTAATTAAAAAATCTAAAAAATTAGGAAGGTAGCTAAATATGGAATATGTACTTCAAATATGGAATACTATAAACACCATTCAAAGGTTATCCTAACAAACAAAAAAACTTTTAAAAAGCTTTCGCGTAACAGAGAAAGCAACAAAAATTATTTGCAAATTAGCGCAATTATGGCCCAGAGCCCAAACATAAGACACTAAATTCATGTTTTCCCAATATTTAAAAACAACATGCCACATATTTCCTATCTAGGCTTACTGTCTGTATGAAACAGCGCCACCTCATCATCTGAATCTGACTTAGGCTTAATCTTATTTTTTTTTTTATTTCTTCTCGTTTTCTTTTTAATTTTTTTTCTTTGCAAGTTTATATTCTCTTTTTTTTCCTTTTGTTATGATATGATTTTTGTAAGGAGGTGATCTGATGACTGCTGCAACAGATTTTTTTCTTTGGACAATCCACGAAGGCTAAAGCCAAAATACTTAAGTACCGTGGGTGTCATAAGCGGAGTAAGAGGAAGTTTGTTGACACGGGACTTAAATACTTAAAGATTTGGGGGAGAAAATACAAGGAAACTAGAATACCTACTTCGTTTTAGTATTAGTAATAGTATTAGCCTAACTTAAATTTAGAAATTTCTTGGTAGCAATAATTAGCTACATTTAACAAAAAAAAGTCATGAAACTTGAATAAAAAGGAGTTATCGGTTTTAACTTTTTTGTGGCACATAAGCAATTATTATTTTTCCCTATTTATTTGGATGTTAGGAAATTTGAATCTTGTGACTAATTAAAATTTGAATTATAAATCCGGCCTAAGACTGGACTTCCAGTTAAATTTTTAATTATTTTTGAATAATAAACATTACCGTGTGTGCGTGTGATCTTTGTTTAAATTTTCACAACTATAGAAAAATAAATATTTAAATTTGATGTATAAAGTCAAGAAACATGTAATCATGACAGCATTGGTTTTTATGTAAGAAAATATTAATATTCATTATTATTTTTTTTACTGCTGGGTTATTTTAAGTGAAAGATATTATTAAATAACACATAACCTGAAAAAATTGTTTTAATATCTTGTTACTTATATACTTCTTAAACTGATAAAATAATTATTTTCTTATTTTTCTTATCCTTAGCATTAAGGCCAAGTGATTATGTTTAACAAAATGCCAAATCATTTTTAATTTAAAGTAATTATTTTTTTGCTGGAGTTTGGTTCTTTATTTTCGTTTAATTTAATTTAAGTTTAAAGTTTGCTTCGTACGTCTGGCGTCTACACTTACAGATAATAATAATACCCTTTTCTACGTTTAAAAATGTTTTTTTTTATCATATCGTGTATTATAAAGATGAAATAATAGAATTTATTACAAACTTTGAATTAGTGTTTTTCATCTTTTTTTTATTGCTCACTTGATTTTATTTTAATATAAATTATGCAATATAACGGTAAACTCAACCAAAAATTATATTACCAATAATTTTGCCATTACTTCATTAGTTCGTGTCACTAAATATAAAATTTGACAGTTTGCGAAAAAATTTAATGAAAGATATCAAAAATAAAAAACAATATAAATCCCAAATTAAAATTAAAAAATGTTTACGGTTGTAGAAAAATTGTAATTTTTACTTATGAGACTGCCGATCGTAAAAAAGGTATAACGTATAACTAGAAATTAGCACTTGTTACGTAAATTTTTAATAAAATTATAGTCCATAATAAGCACTGCCCATTTTCAAATAGCACTAATATAAAATTTATAAAAAATAAATAAAACTGCAATTTTCAGCGACTTTGCTAGGCGCGCAACTAGGATTTAAATTTTTGTTCTCTCTAAAAATGAGACATGGAACCAACACCACACATATACCTGATACCATTTAGTGTAGTGTCTAGAGCATTAAAAACGTTGAAACTGCGGACTTCCCCAATAGTAAATAAGTTAGTATGAAACCTCTTTAATTGTATTGCTGATGAGGTAAATTAAAAAGTCTACCTATTAAAATTCTGCGCTTAAAAAGGATATACGTAAAAGTCCAAGGATATACAAGATACGTCAAAAATAAAAAGTTTCCTATAAGGTGCGAACTTACGTAGACACGCTGTATTATTGGATCAGAATCAAAAGAAAGGAGGGGTATTGGTATTCGGCCATAACTTTTAATCCTAAATAATATTTCTATTTAACATTTTGTTTTATTTTATATAGTTTACTCTTAATGAGTTTTCAATTTTGTGACGTATCTTGTATATCCTTGGACTTTTAACAAAAGTTACAATTTCTAATATAGTTTGGGACCCTGCTGTAACTTTAATATAAAATAAGAAAAATTACAAATAAAAAAGTTTAAGTTTGTTGCACCCTTAATGAGCCATACTGTATATTTAAAATCAAAAGCGCAAAATTTTAATGGGTAGACTTTTAAATTTACCTTATTAACAATACAATCCAACAGGTTTTATAATAATTTATTCACTGCTGGAGGAGTCCGCAGTGTAAACTCCCAGACGCTCCACTACATTGGCCTAAAGAGAAAGACTTTGGTATAAAAAATACATTTTGGAATTTGCGAAAAAAGTTAGTTTTTTGATTAGCCCACCTCAGACAAAATCAAACTTTTAAAGGATTTAGATTTTACCGACAAATATAAAATTTTATGAAATTATCAATATCGATATTTAAAAAAAACTATAGTCAGTTAAAATTATTTGGGCTCTACAATTTTTTATGCGAGATATTTAAGTGCCTCAATTTACAAGGAAAAGACAGATATTTTAGCGAAATTTTAGATTTGTCAATAAAATTTGATTTGAATTACGAAAACAGTTTTAATTTTGTCTGGTGGGGGATGGGGGGACTAACAAAAAAACTAACATTTTTTCGCAAATTCCAAAATAAAATTTTCTTTACTAAAATTTGCCTCTTACTACCAATAGCATTTGGTATGTATATGGTGTGGGTCCCATGTCTTTGAAAACCCTAGTTGCGCCACTTGACTTTGCCTACAACTCTTTTTACTGACTTTTATAAAACCAAACTTGCAATGAATGTTTGTTCGGGTAAAATTTGTAACTCAGTTTTGAAGCATAAATATTTTACCGATTAAGCTGATTTTTGGGTCCCTTAAGACGGCGTACTAAATAGTGTTTTTTATGAAACTCCTACAATGTCGATATTAAATAAAACGGGCTTGCTGAGGCTAACATCAATTTTACGCGATCCACCCAAATCTCAACGGTTTTAACCGCGATAATGATTGGTGACAACTTTGACGTTCATATACCTAATACATTAATTAAATGTTAACGCAACGCATTGGTTAATACCGTTTTATAATTAACTGTTTAATTAAAGGGTCTGCCGGAACAACTTTCTAACCACCAAAAGTTTAGTTTTAAGAAAAACGAAAAAAAGGCTTTTTATATTTTTCCCCAATTAACCAAGTGTTACTTTTTAATTGAAAAAAATATATAAAAAGCGTTTTCTTTTCCTTTTTTTTTAAACTAAACTTTTGGTAGTTAAAACGTTTTTCGGTATACCCTTTAAATGGTTAATAATTGTCTAAAATTGATGTAACTCCAAAAATATGATTATGTCAGTCTCAATCCAATATGACGGACTAAGTTTTTTTATGCATTTCTACAATATCGGTATCGAATAAAAGGACTTGCTAAGAATACTAATGTGTTTTAAGCTCTGTTGCTATAATCCTTCTATATTTTAAGTGGACTGGGGTTTTTGAGTTATCAATGCAAATGACTAATCGTATTATAACTTTAGCTAAACTGTTTGAAATTACCCTGCGAACAACCATGCAACAATGATGAGGTGAATAAAATAACAAACTGAGAAACAGGTTCAGCGATAACTCAAAAGTTAAACATAGACTCAGAATAAAAACCTGTTTTTAAAACAAGCCTCTATTCAAATGCACAAGATAAAGTAACTAAAGTGTCTTAATTCAATGGTTTCTTGACAAAATGGCGAATGTAATAAATTTAATTTTTACAGTTTAATATCTAAAATTGTTTGTGTAAAGTAGCCCTTTACCAAATTTTTACTACTAACATGTTACGTCATTACATAATTAATATGGTATAAAAGCTTTTCGCAAGATTTACCTATGTAGATACACATATAAATTAAATTGTTTTTATAGTTTATTTTGTTTTCTGGGAATATAAAATAGGAAAATTAAACTTTTATACAGGGTATCTCTAAAGGTCTGTACAAAATGCTAACACAAATAATAAGCATAATACCTTGAACCAAAGTACAACGATTTAACGCAATTTACCTTCGTTGAAAAGTTGATCGTTTCCAAGATACAGCGTGTTAAAGCTTTCACTTAATTTTAGTGATTTTAAAATATTTTATCTATTATTAAACATTTTTCACAAAATTTAGTTTTGGTGGAGTTTCTCCAAGTGGGGAATCAAAATCCACCAATGTTTTTTGTTGTTTAATGTAGAGGAGCTACCTGAAGTAATTTGCATGTTATTTTTTTCCGATATATTATAGATCTAGCAAACGATTTCCACTCTCTTGAATTTTCTGAATTTAAAAGGTATACCAAGTTAATATTTTTACGAGAAACCGTTTTTAAGATATTTCCTTCAAACTTCACGCTTCATCTGGTCACATTGGTTTCTCTAAAGCAGGGATGCTGAGACCTAAACTATCGGTGATCTAAATGAAAACAATTGAGCGGCAAGCGATCGAGTAGGCGGAATTACACAGATATGCTGCTATAAAAAACATGGTTCACTAGTACCAAGTTAATAATACTCCTGAAAAGTACGTAACTTTTTAAAAGGGGACTCTTTGTTTGACCTCCGGATAGTGCGGACGTGCGTAGAGGACTACAAAGTTCTTCCCGGAGTGGCAGTTAGAGGTGCCGTACGGACGTTTTTACTAGTGTTGAGAAATACGGTGATTTTTCGGTAACCGGTGAAACGGCGACAGTGATTTCTAAATCACCGTGATTTTAAACAGTGATTTCAATCACTGCAGTGACTTGAATATACATAAATATTTAACTAAAAATGGAAATATAAAAACAGCTCGGTGTCTGGCAACGAATACGAATATATTATTTATGCAGCTCTTATCGATTTTCATTGACATGCAGCATAATATTTATTCATTTTATAAAAATAAATATTATGTTGCAAATTAAATTACCAGCAATATTACGAAATCTAGCTTTTTTGGCTCGTAACTTAAATAATAATTTTTATATAAGGTGTGACAACAACAAGCTTAATGTGGTATATTGCAATATTATTATGTAAAAATAATATTAACTTTTAGGGTTTATACGTGCTTTAAAAAAATAAAAAACACATTTTTTATTAATCGAACACCATTTTAATATTTTTAACTTATATTCAATTACAAAAAGATAAATATAAAATTAAAAACTTTTTTAAAGCAAAACGAAAACGCATAATAAAAAATAAAAATTTTAAATTCTTTAAATAAATAAAAATAAAACAATATATAATTTACTTTTTTCCCAATGAAAATTAAAAATTAGCATTAAAAAGTTTTTCAGCTTTGTTTGCACTTAATTTATTTCTACGGTCGATTAATATTAACCCGGCTTTGGAAAACAGTCTTTCACATGGCTTGGCGGGGCCCGCCACCCTCCACGTCTAAACAATATAAATATCATATTAGCTTAAGTCACTGTTTTCCTTCACATATTATTTTTAAATAATAATTCATAGATATATCATATTTCGATCGGCGCCATCAGCGATCATCCAATGCGTGTGTGTCGATGCCGATTGCAGTATTCGCTTCGATCACTGATCACCGTATTTGCAAAAAGTAAATCACCGATAGCGCCAGTGATTTTCCATTCACCGGTGAAATATCGCGGTTATTGATATATCGTCCAACACTAGTTTTTACCTTCGGGAGTCAAGGAAAGATTCACGCTAAATTGACGGCATCTTTCTTCTCGATCTAAGCGTGTGAGCGAAGATTCCTATAAGCTGATGGTATCCTGTTTGGTGGTGAACACGAGGTATTTCTCAAATGGCGGGAAATAGATGGGCGTGTCATGGGAACTGTCAGTAGTGAAAATAAAGGTTATACGTAACACCAGTAGCAGGTCTTGGTTTGACAGCCGACAATTTATGCATTGCATCGATTGTAGAATTATTTTTGTTTTCTTTTGGAATTTCTGGGAGCTACGAGCGCGATCATCCAGATTTTCCGCCGACGAAGCCCTGAAAAGCATAGTTCGGAAGGGGAGAGTGGTGGATTGGACCTGAAGGGACCAAAACCAAGAAAAAAATAGAATAGAATAATAACTTTTTTAAAAGGGGTCTTTTACCCACCATTCGCCAGATTATGCGAAATATTTTTAATAAATGTTGCGCCATCTAGCTTTTTTAATAATACTTTCTTAAAATGGTAGGTTCATTGCCAAGCGCGTTCATGAAAATATGCCAATTATCCGAATGTACGGTTAACGTGACCTTTAAGCCGGCTGTCCATAGAGCGGTTTTCCGCTCGCGGATAATAATTCAGCGATGTGATTAGTTAGTGCAAATTTAAAAGCTTTTCCCGCCATTTTCGTCGCAGATCCGCTAAAAAGTTGGGATGAAGTTATCTCTTTTGCGTTTTTCACTAAATTGTGCGGAATTTTTAAATTAATAGCCAGGAACCAGAACCTTAAATTTAAAATGGATCTTTAACGTCTTGTCTTATCTTCAAGCAACAACTCATTAAGCTCATCAACAAGTTCAATTGAACTAGTTGATGAGCTTGATGAGTTGTGGCTTGAAGATAAGACAAGACGTTAAAGATCCATTTTAAATAAAAGAAGTGTTGACGACACTAACTACACCTATTTTAATTATTTACTTCAGTATGATGTTTGGCGAAAAAAGATATTTATCCTACTTTCAATTCTTATATTTTGTAAAAATAAGTTTTTATTGTAATTAAAAAGAAAAAAATTAAAATTTTACAAACATTTCAAGTACTAACACCCCTATTTTATTTTATTTTTAAATTTTACACTAAAATCTTTTTCTAATGACGTATCACATCATATTGTTATTCGGATGTCGTTAATAAATGATCTGGGGCTACTATCTTGAAAATAAACAATATGTTGTGTATGTCATAAGAAAGAGATTTTAGTGTAGAATTTAAAAATAAAATAAAATAGGGGTGTTTCTATTTAAAATGTTTGTCAAATTTTGAATTTTCTCTAAATAATTACATTAAAAATCAAAATTACGAAATCTAATTTATTAAAGAAAATAGAATATACCTGTAAAAAGTAAAATAGGTTTTTTTTTTATTTTTACAGCCTACTTAGCAAAAAAATATATTAAAAGCAGAAATAATGGTGGTACTTGACTTTCTTTAAAAAGTTTCTGTCCGACATTAAAAAAAAATAGTATGATATATCTCTTTGAAAAGACAATTTTATACATATTACAAATATAGAAAAATAAGTAGGTACTTGTATTTAAAATAAACAAAAATTAAGTATTTCCGGTTAAACCGGAAGTGATTTTGAGGGTCAGTGATAATAACAAAAAATGTTAATTGATACTGTAAAATTTTTATTAGTCTCTCTTAAAAACCACAAAAAGGTTGGGGGGGGTAACAGCATCCTATGTCACCCGATATATAATAAAGGGCTATCCTGCCCTTGAAATGATATAATAAAAATCAAGATTACCTTTAAAAATATAAATGAATTATTTAAAAAAAAATAATTAATAAAATTTAAAAAAAAACTTACAAAGATAAGGTTGCAACCCCTTAAAATAGGTTTAAGGTCTTTAGGTCTAAATTATTTTATAATAATCCTATCATAAAATAAGTTCACGTTAAATTGAGCTAAAACGCGATTCGCTGCCGTTTTTAAATATTTGTTTTGGAAAAAAGTTGCATATAGAAAAGTTTTTAATGATCCAAAGATTATCGGAAAGTTAATTGAATTTTGGTAATGTTTATAAATTAACACATTAAATTTCCACAAAATTACAAAACCGTAAATATAACCACTTTTCGATAGCCTTTGGATCGTTTTAAACTTTCTATATCAACTTTTACAAAACAAATATCTAAATAAATAAAAGTTTAAAATGTTTAATATATTAAATGTTATAATTATTATATTTGCCAATATCTATGAGGCAAAAGTTATGAAAAAATAGTAAAATGCACCCACGCTTTTTACTCTGAAGTGACAATACTCTTTGTAATGAAAAATTATTTTCTAATTTTTAGTTCGGTTGCATATAAAAGCGTGTTTTTTAGTTTTTTAAACTATTATTTATTTTTCATTTTTAGTTCGATATATCAATGTATGTATGTATGTATGTAATAAATGCTCCAGTTTATTCACTAAAAAATTCCTTCGCCATTTTGTCAAGAGTAGCTAAAGTTCCTGAGAACAGTTTGGGATGTTGCCAAAGATGGCAACACAGGTGTTGTTTTTATAATATAAAAATATCCTGGCGATCCTAACCAGGATAACGGGATACTGTTTGCAGATTATTGCATTGTCATGGGTCCTTGATACGTGTGCAAAGTTTCAAAGAAATCGAATAGCTGGAAGTTGGTAAAATTAGGCTCAAAGATTCCGTTCAATATCTAGATAGATAGATAGATACAACCCAAGTTAATAAAAGCGTGTTAAAAACTTTCCATTAACAACTGATGATCTGAAAAGTCAGATCGAACCCGTAATTTTGCCGTAATAGTTGCTCTGCTACTGCTAAACAAAAAATAGTAGGTAAAAATAGCTGCATGCTATTTTAATAGCATTATTATTTTTTGTATAATTTTATACATATTTCTTACTTATCGATTAATGAAAAATAGACCGTCTTTTGGCCGTCTTACAATACATACATAGAAAATATTTAAAAATCAATATTTTCTACTAACACACCCAAAATACATCTGTTAAAGGTAAGTGCAATTGTATCCCTGCATTTAGTGTACGCGATCACTATTCCCAGTAGTTAATCGCAATATAAAATGGCATCAAATAATAATCGAATCCCTAGATTTGCTTGATAGTTCGGTCGCTCGGTCTGCGCTGCCATCGGCATCGCCAGTCCGCCTTTCCGGTCTTGCCGTGTATATTAATTGCTACACAATATATTTAAATTGCATATAAGTTGAACATTATATTCACCAGATAGCACTTAAAAAAAGGGAGCAATTTATCAACTCACCTCTAACAAGCAGTAAAGAGCTTTAACTCTCATTCATTTCTGTATAATATTTTTTTTGTTTTTTGATTCCCATTTTAAAAAATTTAAATTAAACTACATTTCTAAGCCAATTTTTTTTTAAATTAACATAGGTCGAAAATGCTTTGTTTTAGGTACCTACCAGGGTGTTAACATAAAAAATAATAGGGTTTTTAATAATATCTTAAATATGCCTTACTAGATTTAAGTAAAATGGCTGTGGTATTTGTTTTAATAGGAGGTTAATTAAGTCCCAACCAAATTTCAGAGACCTGTGGCGGCTCGGGACGCATCTCTTAGCTAATATTATTGACCAAATGTACGCCACTGACTTTTCTTTGCAACTTTCATGTATTTTCCGGTTAAAATATCTTAAAATAAAACTTTTTATATTTTGTTATTGTTACGCAACTTACATAGTTTGGTTTTTTAAAGACAAATTCGCTAAATTGCATATTCCTGGACCATACAAGAAACATAAGGGGCTTTTTATAATTATGTGTAATAACTTTTTTTATCAATTATAAAACCACTACTGCAAAACTTAATTAAATAGGGTGTATATTTAGTCAAACAAATTTTATTAAAAAGTTTTTGAAAAAATTTACACCCTGTATCAAGAAACTTTAAGAATCCATGTTTATTCAACCGTTTTTTTTTTAATTTAAATTGGCTTGGAACTTTTTTTCTTACCTCAATTGGAAAATACATGAACATTCATAAAAAATGTTTTTTTTATAAATTATATTTTTAACTTTAATGGATGTTATATTTTATATGCCAATACCTTTTCCAGAAAATGAAAATGTTTTCGCCAGTGCTTTTACCTCGATTGCTGGTTACTGTATTTGAACTAGTTAGTCCTGCAGAGCAAAGAATTTTATCGACTGTTATTTACTTTATTACTTTTAAAAAAGACCTTTAATAGCTTATATACCTAAAGCAATTACAGCCACATCAGCTGTCAAAAAGTTTAGATTACTCTCTTGAGTCAAAAGATACTTTTCTTCTTGTTAGCCGTTCACTGTTTATGTGTTTCAAACCAGACCTTACTTGAACTGTTTCCACACATACGAAACAGACTTTTAAACAAGTTTTGAAAATTCTTGATATACATATGTAGGTACATGCAGAGTTATTTTTAAGTTTAAATATTTCTCCTAACACAGTATAAAATGCAATAAAATAAGAACATTTTTTAATAAAATTATGTTTAAAAATGCTTTCTTTCGGAAATACAGGTTGTTAAAGTTTTAAGATAAAAATGACCTTTTTATCGTAACTTTCCTACTACTCCAGAAATGTCCATAAAATTTGGTACACTTTTTTAATTATTACATTTTATTCTTTGCTGTAAAAGTTAAAAAAATTACCAGTGGCGCTCGAACAAGATTTATATTGAATTTTTATCAAGAAAAAAATAATGCGCCACTACTTTTTCCTCAAATTAATAATATTTTTAAAATATTTATTAAGATTGGAGGTAATTCGGTTTCCTGATATTTTTAAAACGATAAACTACTTTCGTTTAAAAAAAACATTTTTATGCACGGCAAAATCGCTAAAATCTGATATCGTGTTTCGTATGTAAAATTAGTTTTTGTCCAATTTGTATTAAAAAAGTCAGAAACGTACATTACTACAATTTAAACCTAATAAAAAAATAGTCACCAGTTATAATTAATAAAAATATTTTACATACAAAATCATATCAGAATTTAGCGATTTTGTCATACATTAAAAAACCGAAAACCGTTCGTCCTACAAGAAAATAACAAGGAACCAAATTAACTTCAAAGTAAATGATTTTTTTTAAATAATATTAATTTCAAGAAAAAGCCGTGGCGTATTATTTTTTCTTGAAAAAATTCAATACAAATCTTGTTCGAACACCACTGGTGCATTTTTTTCTTAGCACTTTAACACCCCGTATTTTAAAAAGAAAGCATTTTTAAACAAAATTTTAATTGAATAATGTTCTTATTTTTTTGCAAACTACAGACTGTGCACGAATTGGGTTAACAAGAGAGGACAAATGGAAAAAGAATTTTATTTTTCGAAAAAAGTCACTTATAAAAAGTTTTGCTTGTAAAAAAAAATAGATTCACTAAAAGAAAATGTCAATTTTGTATACAGGGTTTGCAAAAACCTAAAAACCATGATTGTTCTTCAAGAGTTAACTACCTTTATGTTTTATTTTTAATCAAAATATCATTTAAAAAATCTTATTAAAGTTACAGGGGTATCGAAAAGATTCATGAAACTGATTGTGAAGTTATCAACAATAAATAATTTTAAAAATTTTTATAATTAAATGACCTAAAAAGCTTTTATTATTTGCTTTTCAAACACCTGCTTTCTCCGAATTCCTAAAAACATATTTTTTACCTGTAAATGCCAGTTTTCGTCAAATTATGAATTTAAATAAAATTTTGTAATATTGTTTTAATCGATTACAAACATGATTTTAAAAGTTTCTTTTGACATGTTGCTAAAAAATAAAAATTACAGTTAGTTTACTCAATCATGTTTTTAAGTTTTTGCGCGAACCCTGTATAAAAATCAACATTTTCTCTTGGTGAATACTATTTTTTTACAAGTAAATATTTTTATGAAAAATAACTTTTTTTCGAAAAATTATATTTTTGGTCTATTTGTCCTCTTGTCAACTTCATCCGTGGACAGTCTGTTTATTGTGTTAAGAGGAATATATCAACTTAAAAATAACCCTGTATACAAAAGTTCCTTCTAAAATGTTTCTTTTTTACACCGATGTTCTAAATACTTATGTTTCGTATTAAATTAGAATATGTTAATTTTTCAAAAATATCTAATACGTTAGTACTTAGGCATAGCCTGTGTGGACTTCCACAGAATAAATAGAGCTGCATTCATTTACTTTAAAATTAAACCAGCGTTTCCTAACCTCTGGTCCCCGGACTCCTAGGGGTCCGCGAGCATGTATTAGGGGGTCCGCGGTGTTCTCTGTGGACGTTTAAATTAATGAATAAATGTCGGCCATCATGCACGCACCGGTAAATACTTTAATAAATTGTCCTAATTTAATTGTGTTTTTTATTAAGAGGGTCCTTGAAATTGTGCTTGTTTTTCTAGGGGCCCGGGGACTGAAAAAGGTTAAGAAACGCTGAATTAAACTATTTACTTTTCGGCTTCTGGTACCACTATTAAAAAAAGAAATACAAAAACCTAAATTAGCTTACAAACCTGGCACTAGTCAATAAAAAAAGTAACCGATTTTACACTGGGTCTCTACGGGGGAGTTCTGTACATTTTTAAAATACCGGGTGGTGCGTCGCTGAACGGAGCATTGGACATCGCATGTAAATTTTAAAGGGGTTAATTATTGGCTCCACTGTACAGGGTGTCCCAACGATAGAGTAAAGTAAGTTTGCGCCTAACTAGTATTATTTGTAATAAAATCATACTGGCTTTGGGGTACGGCAAGTAAAGGCGCACATTTTAGAAATATTTTTGGTTATACAGGGTGTGCCAGAAAAGTAGGGCATACAAAAGTATGATTTTTTTAATGGAACACCCTGTATATTTTTGCATTTTTGGATTCTACGTGTTGATACAAACATTTTTTATTATATAATATATTAGCTAAAAATGGATAGTTTTTGAGATATTTGCATTTAAAGATAAAAATTGGCATTTGCAAGGTGTCTATAAAGTGGCAGTTTCTCCGTTATTCTGTAATTAAAAATTTTGATATTTGGCAGAAAAAATGAATAATAGCATGTTATCCTTCAGCCCCTAAAACATTTGAATTTTTTCATACAGGGTATTTGTTATAAACGTCCAAATCCGCAAATATTCAATTAAAAAATCTCAATTTTTTTAAATGGCACACCCTGTATATTTTTATTTTTTGAATTTAAAATTCAAAAACCTTTAATTTGAGTTATATATGTCCTATACCTATCTTTAATAGTTTTCAAAAAATTTCGATATTTCTAAATTGCTATTCAGTACCAGAACTAGAACTCAATGAAATACTGATGAGTCGCGGTAGCTATGAAAAAACAACTTCGAAAATAAAAGAAAAATGCATGTATCATTTAATTTTCCCGTGAAACAAATCTTATCTTTAGGCAGTTTTCTTCATCTAAATTTTCTATTTTTGTAATTGATTATGGATTTTTCTTTAAACGAGTTAATTGATATGATTTACGTGTTGGGCGAGGCTCAAAAAAACCCTCTGTTGGCCCAAAGAATTTACAGAATGAAGTATTCCGAACGTCGGATACCCAGTGCTAGCAGCTTTCAAAATGTGATGGAAAGATTTGATTCCAGTGGTAGCGTTGCATATCCTAAGCGTAAAGTTGTTAACAAAAATGCAACAAATGAAGAAAAAGAACTACAGATATTATTAAGTATTCAAGAAAATCCCCAAGTAAGTAGCAGGATATTAGCAACGTCATGTGACATCTCCAAATCAAGTGTGAACCGAATAACACTTAAACATAAGTACCACCCATACCATATTGAACTTCATCAAGAACTACGCGTAGAAGGGGATTTTGAAAGGCGAGTTCAATTTTGTAACATTATTAATCAGCATTTGGAATTAGATAACAATTATCTATGCACAGTTATGTTTTCCGACGAGGCAACATTTAAAAGCAATGGCTCTGTAAATCGGCATAATATGCATTACTATGCTACTGAAAATCCATTTTGGCTGCGGGTGGTTCAAAATCAAAATCATTGGTCCTTAAATGTGTGGTGCGGTATATATAGTAATAAAATTATCGGTCCCTATTTTTATCGATGAGCCCCTTATCAGGCCGCAGCTATTTAAATTTTTTGCGTGAAGAATTGCCAAGATTACTGGAAGATATCAACTTAAATGAACGTGTAAATATGTGGCTGCAACACGATGGTGCACCTCCTCATTTTTATCTTGACGTCCGGGACTTCCTGGATAGGGAATATCCAGAAAAATGGATAGGACGTGGAGGATTTATTTCGTGGCCACCAAGGTCATGCGATTTAACTCCATTGGACTTTTTTTATGGGGATACGTAAAAGACCGGGTATATGTGGATAAACCAACTACAACGGAAGATATGAAAAACAGAATTCGAGAAGCTTGCCGTACAGTGACACTTTTAATGTTAACAGAAGTGAGAAGCAATCTGCGAAAAAGGATAAATATGTGTATTCAGCAAGAGGGCCGTCTGTTTGAACATATATTAAGGCGTAATAATTAATAATTCTGTAAATATTTTTAAATAACAAGTTTTTTGATGTTATTCTAAGAAAAACTTTCAATAAACTTTTTTGTTAAGGCCTAATAATGGAGATAAAATTCCTGGAAGACCAATGAGTTAGAGAGAGACAAGGTCTCTTTCTAGCATACTGCTCTTATGGAAACCACTAAGTTCTATAGCTCCGTTATTAGACCTTAACGAAAAAAGTTTATAGGAATTTGTCTCCTTAGATTTGCATTGAAAATCCCTTGTTTTACAAATTTATATTATTCACAAATGTAATACCCTAAGTTTGGAAACACCCCGTATTATTTAAATAGTTTCATTGATATATAATAGGAGTAATATTTAATAAATACGTAAATATTTTTGATTTACATGAATTTTTACTTTATTTTTTCTTCATTTTACCTGCCGTCATCCACGCATTTTGAATATCAAATTCAGAAAATTCTAAATTTTTTGAAAACTATTAGAGATAGGTATAGGACATATATAACTCAAATTAAATGTTTTTGAATTTTAAATTCAAAAAATAAAAATATACAGGGTGTGCCATTTTAAAAAATTGAAATTTTTTAAATTGAAAATTTGCGGATTTGGACGTTTATAACAAACACCCTGTATAAAAAAATTTAAATGTTTTATGCGCTAAAGGTTAACACATTATTATTACTTTCTTCTGCCAGATATCAAAACTTTCCATTGTAAAATAACGGAGAAACTGTCCTTTAATCAACACCTTGCAAATGCCAATTTTTATATTTAATGTAAATATCTCAAAAACTATCCATTTTTATATAATATATTATATAACAAAAAATGTTTGTATCAACACGTAGAATCCAAAAATGCAAAAATATACAGGGTGTTCCATTTAAAAAATGATACTTTTGTATGCCCTACTTTTCTGGCACACCCTGTATAACCAAAAATATTTTTAAAATGTGCGCCTTTACTTGCCGTACCCCAAAGCCAGTATGATTTTATTACAAATAATACTAGTTAGGCGCAAACTTACTTTACTCTATCGTTGGGACACCCTGTACATTTTTCAGAAAAGAAATAATTTTTAGAGAGACCAATCTGACAAACCCTTGTGTCAATTTAAAAAAATAAGAATAAGCGATTCTTGTAGGTGTTATTCAACTACCAAAATTTTCGGTTGAGGTTAAACCAAACAAGCAACAGCCACCAGCAAAAAAATTGTTATAAGACTGTCACTAATTTATTGACACTTTTTCTCATGTCAGTGACAACATTCATTTTACAGACAGATGCCTTGCTTTTTAAAAAGGCACTGGCTAAACGACCGCCGGCGGTTTTGATCAATTGCAAGAAGAAAATCGCCGACGGCAGTTTTTTTATTTATATATGTATGTGGAAACCGCCAAAAATTCAAATTAACTTGTAATTTTCGGCAGTTTTTACTTATTTTCTCGGTAAAAGCCGCCGTCCAGCGGTTTTGCTTATAAAAACTATGGAAAACACCGACAAATAGTAGAAATATTTAATATTAAATATTTTTTCTAAACTTTGTGCTTTTCTTTCGTGACTTAGTTTTCGTAGTTTTGTTTTCAGTTTTCAGAACAGATAGTGTCCTAGGATGTGTGTTTCTAGAGGACAAATGGACCAAACATTTTTAAAATTTTAAAGGCATTATGAGAAAACTGGTCGCATGGTCCAAAACTAAGAGATACCAAATGTTTTTCTGATTGGTACAGGACAAATTAACACTAAAAATATGAATAATAACCTAGAATGAAGTACTTTTATTATTAAATATAGAAAAAAAGTAAGGTTATTTCTTGTCCCGGAAGTGGGAACAACTTTGATTTTAACCAAATTTTGTATTCGGTGGTTTTTGGGGCGCTAAATACGAATCCAAAAGAATTTTTAGCCAAAAACCTTTCGTTTTCAAGATATCCATCAAGACAGGTTAAAAACAAACTATCCGTATTTTTATTATAATATTTGCCCCTTCTTTTTGCACATAATTCCTGATTTGAAGCTACAGTGGCACACAGTAGTTGATTTTTATCTTTTGAAACCCGTTTTTTTTTATGTAGTTTACACTTCTTTTGCATTAAAAGCTTATTTCAATTATTAATTTACACCGCAGGAGGCGTGTATATAATATGGTGTCCGCGTTTTTAAAGTAAACCTTTTTGCAATTTATTTGATGAAATCTGTAAAATACATGGAAAAACGGAATTGTGTGCAAAAGAAACGCTTTTGGCTGAAAATTCGGATTGGTAATCAGCGCCCTAAAAACCCCGTATACCAATTTGTACAAAATTGGAGTTGTTCTAACTTCTGGATCAATATATAACCTTACTTTTTTGTTCTATTTTTTAAAAAACCATCCATATTCTTAGTTATAATTCGCCCTATACCAAGCGAAAAACATTTGGTATTTCTTAGTTTTTTCATAATGCCTTTAAAATTTTAATAATGTTTGGTCTATTTGTCCTCTTAAAACACGCATCCTGAAACATACTATCTGTTCTAATAACTAAAAACAAAACTACGATAAATAATTGATTACTACTGCTTTTCTATTTTCCGGCGGTTTCCAATGGTTTTTATAAGCAAAACCGCTGGACGGCGGCTTTCGCAAAGAAAATAGGTAAAAACCGCCGGAAATTACAAATTTATTTAAATTTTCGGCGGTTTTTATATAAAAATAGAAAAAACTCCGGACGGCGGTTTTCTTATAATTGATCAAAACCGCCGGCGGTCGTTTAGACAGTGCCTTTTAAAACACATGTTAAATAACATTGTTGGCGACAGTGTCGAGTAGCAAACTATGTCCTTACTTGCTACTCAACACTGTTATCAACCATGTTATCTAATATGTTTCTAAAAAGCAACAAGTAATTTTTTTCAACACGTATCAGCAACAAGTTTTTGTAACATGTTACAAGTAAGGACACGGCTTTAGATAACCTCACGCAATGTTGTCCGATTTCCATTACCATAATTTAGTAAAAACCTTAATTTGGCAACGTCGCACCATTGTATTACATATTACTTTTAATATTATGTATGATTACAATACTCAAAAGTTTTTGATAAAAAATTTTAATCTAAAAATCTTATTTGTTGGAAAGGTCATCTCTATATCCTATATATCTATCTATATTATTTTCTCAGTTAAAAAGGAAATTTTAAAAAGGTAATTAAAAAATGAAAATGTACCTGTACAGTAAACAAAGTTAAGGAGCCAAAATATTGCTGTCATGGCTATCTAGGTATGCCACTATTTGCACATTTTGAGCTATGCTGGTCTATTCCTGAATTTCACAGTGTAACATGCAAAATTAACGAAATGTCGCGTAAAACCCTGTTTGTTAAGAGAGATTATGTTGAAGTCGACTGCGACACTGGGTATTGGAGCTTGGAGAATCGCAGGCCTGTAAGGAAAATTGGACTTTGTACATGCAATCTATAGATATTCCAATCTTATATCCATTTTATGTGCCTATTAAGTAGCAAGCTAAGTTAAAGTTTTTGAAATTTTAACAAACATTTTTTTTCAGAAACCAGTTACGCCAAGTGAGCCGCACAAGTATATCCTGATACTAAGTTTTATTATTTGCATTATTTTGACGCTGTTTACGACGGTTTGTCTGGGAGCATCAGGTTTTTTATTAAGCGATCTTGTCTAATAATTTTGAAACTTCAATGCTCACTATCAATATTTTTTGTGAAGTCCTTTTGCGGTAGCCATTTTAACGGAACCACCACAGGTAAGTTTACGCCACTAAAAAAATTATTACGCTTAAATTAAGTAAAAATAAATACAAGCAATACACGTTCAGAAAAATAAAAAGGTACACAGGCAATGCGGGGAAAAGAGATGGTCTAACGAGTAAAGAACACTATCAGGTAGATATTATAGAAAGAATGCCGGCATGTAAAAAAGATTCCACTTTGTTGTTGCTTTTATTTGAACGTGTACACTTATTTATTAATGTTTGATTACAAGTTTAGGTAATTTTTTAAATTTTAAAGTAGTAGTGCAGGATGCTATTATCATATATAATTTAAACGGTAAAATACCACTTTTTGTGTTTGATATTTTCTTTTTCTAGTCCATATAGTAATATCCTAATTTATCTGTATCTCTTATACTTGATTCGCTTAAAAAGGAACTTCCCTCCTAGAGTAAACAAAAAGACGCCAAAACAAAAAAACGAACGAAAATACAAAAACCAAAAAGCCATGTTCCGTGAAAAAAATGGCTATGCTTAGTGGAGGTCAGAGTTTTTCTACTGCTAGCTCCTAACAAAAATGCAAATCACGGTACTCTACATTTGAATATTTCTGGTCTATTTTACAACTCCGTATCTTTTTAACACAAAAAGAATTTTTAAACTGAGACTAACAATAATGAAATTATCATTAGTTGTCAAAAATAGGATAATTTGAGACCAGGTGAATAGATTTGTTAGTGGTATTTAGATATGTAGGTAATTTAGTTAAAATTGATGAAAAGTTTATTGTCAATTGGTGGCTAAACGGTGGGGTTAATCGACATTAATAAAGAGTACATTATTTTTTGAGTTTTTGGTCATCGTTAAAATAGCACCCTCGGCTTTGCAATTTATGTCAAAACTAAAAAATTAAAAGTATTTTTATTCTAATATTGTATTGATTCGTGTGCCAAATGTCAACTAGATTGGTTGTAAAATAAATGCAAAAAACAGGAATAAAAAATTGAACTCTTAACCCCTCTAACTTGGTAACAGGAAGATTTTGACATTTTTTCAAAGGACTTACAAACATTATTTTACATTGCCGAAAGACCCCTTTAAATTTCCTAACGCATTTTTCAAACACCCTGTATAGGTTATATCAGTATTGCCTGCAAGAAAAAAATACAAAAAGAAAATACTACAAAATTACAGTTTGAGAGGTGGTAACTTGAAAACCAGTGACATTTTGAAACATTTAAATAAGGCTGCTCCATTATTTTAATATGTGAAATTACCACTTTAAGTTTTGTTATCAATATTTAAATCAAATCAATGTATAATATTATTTTATACATTTATTTAGACTTGGTCGTATGAGCGAGTAAGTATCAAAAATTATATTATTATTATTATTCTTATGGATTTTTTCTTTTGTAGAATCATGTTTAGAAGAAAATGCTGATTAAGATGATTCATGATGCCAGCTCGAATTTTGGTCAGAATTTTTTTAACCGCAATTATTTTACAATTAGGGCAGTTTTTACTGACGACTCTTTTTGAAAAATTAATATCTATATATATATATATATATATATATATATATATATATATATATATATATATATATATATATATAGATATATATATATATATATATATATATATATATATATATATATATATATATATATATATATATATATATATATATATATATATATAGATATATATATATATATATATATATATATATATATATATATATATATATATATATATACACATATATATATATATATATATATATATATATATATATATATATATATATATATATATATATATATATATATATATGTGTATATATATATAAAGTTATATTTATTTTAACACTTACTAAAGATAAAAATTAGGCCCAATTTTACCATTTAAATAATGTAGGAAAATATTTAAAAAATTACATGATGTATTTTTAAGGAATCCCTTAATCCCCCTTAACTTCTCGATAGGTGACGACTCGGTCGGTATCGAGTTCTCGATATTCGTTTCGAAACCTATCGGCCGTATTTTCTTATCTGTTTTAACGTAAATAATTAATAGGATAAAGACTTATTTAATAAGGATAGTGCCTAGTTATGGAACTTGGGAGATATCAACTCGGAATTGAGTTTCAAATAAGTTAAGAATCACCATTCGCTGGCGACTCGATACGTTACGTCTCGAGACAGCGGTTAAGAATTCGCCTGCTGTACTGATCTCGATGGATTGCCAATGTTATTACCTGCGCGAAACAAAAGTTATATTTCACGGGCGAAAAAACGGGTTTGGGCGCAAGCAAATCGAGGCTAAACCACTGATCTGAAAAATAATATGGATGAATACAGCAAAAATAACAATAACCCCTACGTGGGCACTGCGCAGTCCTCTTTTGGGTATGCGCAGTAAAAATTTACCTACTAGCGGAAAACAAACGACAGGACCTGGTTTGGAAATTTGATATACGGAGGTTTATTGGGGCGCTAATCACGAATCGGAAAGTTTTTTTTGTAAACGTTTCCTTCTCGAGAAATTCATCATCAAAGTTGACATTCAATTCTTAGTTTCACTCTATTCCGCCTTCTTTTTGTACAAAATTCTTGATATAACAGTAAATTAGTACACAATATTTTTATTTTAAAAAATATTTTTTTAAAGTTATTTTACACGTTTTTTTCATTAAATTCCAAATCTTTTACTCCTAAACACTGCAACCATGCATACACTATGTGTATAAGGGTTTCAGACATGGCGACTTAATTTAAAGAAAACTTTTTATATTAATAAAGAAAGGCTTAAAACCAATAAGGAAAACATGTTTTAATGAGGGTTTTTTATAGTTAAATAAAATATTGTGTGCTAATTTAGTATTATATCAGTAATTTAGTGCAAAAATATAGGAAAATATAGTAAAAATAAGGATAGTTTGACTTTGATGACGAATATCTCAAGAATTTCGTCAAAAGTTGCTGCAACTCTCTAGACAAATACCTAATTTTGTTTCTTGGATATACATATTTAAATATTTTATTTTAAGTTTGTACTCGTCTTCCATAGAAGTCCCTAAAAATTAAACCGGTTTAGATATTGGGTACTATTTTTCGTCTTGTATAATTTAGTATACGAGAGTGCTTTGAAGCAATAATCTTAATTTGCATTCCGCTTTTTGCTGGACCTCTTTTGACTTAACCTCAAAACTGCACGATATTTTTGCGTTATTATCTTTTTTCTTAAAACTACTGTGACACAACAAAACTGAATGATTAGTATTTGGTTTATTTTTATCATAAAACCAATTAGTTTTGGTGTAACTAGTTTAAGGAATAAATCTCAATTTATAAACTGATATTTTACTCTCGCTGCCGTAGCAGTTTTCGTTTAGTTAAACTTGGTGTGTAAAGCCATTTGTAAACGCCGTCCCTTTATTTGACTTGACCAAGTTTTCACTTTTGCCGTTAATCGTTTGCAAACTTTCGTGATCTTAGTAAATTTTATGCTGAACATTTTTGGGGTTAGGGCCAAACTGACCTCATATTTGTAAACAAAAACACAAAAAATCTTTCCAATTTCTACAAAACAACACTATACAATTACTCATTATTTAGTTTTGGTTTAACAAAACTAAAATAAACGAAAGTTAAAAACACCACTGAAAAACACGAAGACTCACAAAGCACAAATGAAAGGACGAATACCAAATGACTAACAATGGTCGACCGTAGATGAGAGGTTGGCTTTGGGCGTCACGGCGTCAATTTTACCTGTATTTTACGATCGGGAAATGCCAAATTATCAATTATATTACGATAAGTGTGGCCCTGTCGCTGTTTAGGTAAACGTTTTCAGTGTTGCAACCACTATATTTATTAAAATACTGCAAATTTTGTCAATGCTGCCAACACTATATTGGATTTTAATTGAAAAACACAAACTTTTATGAGAACTGCGCATGTGCAAAGGTGGACAGCAACTCTCCCAGTGTCGGGTCAAAAATTCGTGCGCAGGTCTATTGAAAATATATGGAAAACATTTTCTATTAGCTATCCGTTTTATTTTTCAAATTATTGGGGTAAACGCATCTGGCGCCAAACAGACTATCCGCAAAGAATTTGTCGACGGCGTCCTGAGTAGCTTTCCAGTGACGCATATAGAGCACTCTCGAGTAGCTTAGGAGCATTTCGTTCTACTTTATGGCGTTCCAGTGACGGAAAGTGTTATGCACCTCAACTACTCAGTTTTTTCCCTTGCCCCTCATGCACCAACCCCTCTTTTGGTTTTCGTGCTCCAAACGTGTTTTTTATGGTTAAGGATGGATTTTTAAAATTATTTGTTTGAAATGGAATTACACATTAAAATGAGATTATTATTATAAAGGCAAGAAAGGTTTTAAAAAAAACTAAATTTTAATTTGTTTTTTAAGGTATCTCTCACTCCTTGTCTAGGAATGCGTTCCAGTGACTAACTTTTTATAGCAGATGAAGAGCTTTAAGCCCTGGAGCGTGACGCATAAAAATTTTCGTCACTGGAAAGCTACTCTGGTTTTCTGTTCGGAGTACGGTAGCTAATGAGCGTCACGGTCAGACTGCAGGACGGAGGGCACGAGGTGCCGGTGTTTGTATTATGCCACGGCTTTTAGGTGCGCATGTTCGTCCACCCGTCCATTTGTTTACTGCGCGAGGTCGTAAAAATCCGAAAAATGCTTCTTGCCACTGCGGATCTAAATGTAGGTTATCTATGGAGTGGACTAATATTCGCACTCAAAAGCCCTGGCCCAATACAAACACCTGCACACCGTCCCCCGTTTGCGGTCAGACCGTGTCATTCATGAGCTACCGTACTCCGAACAGGAAGCACAGACAAGGATTCGTAAATTCTTACCGATAATGCAAATAGTCTGTTTGGCGTCTGCGCGTCGAACCTCGAGGATGAGTGGTTATTCTTAAAATCATTGGTGGTATCCAAACGCACAAACACATTTTTTCGCCCATAAAAAGTAACTTTTGTTTCGCGTAGGTAATAACATTTTGGCAATTCGTCGAGATCAATAGTTGTATAGTAAGCGATTTGACAATTTGGAATTGTAAGATTTTTTTTTTTGTATTTCTAAACAAAGTATATTTTGTTTTTAACCCCTCCAAATCTTTGCATATACAGAAACAGTGCAAAGATTTTTGGGGGTTAAAAACAAGAAAACACACTTTGTTAAGAAATTAAAAACAATATCTAGAAATAAAACTTGTCAAATCGCTTACTTTACAATTGTTAGAAAAGTTCAAGGAATCCATAAAAAATAAATTATGTGAATATTTTTATATTTTTATACATTATTTAAATAGTAAAGGTAGGCTTCTCTTAGTTTTAATTGATAAGATGAATAAAATCTAATCTAAAGAGTCGTTTTCGGTAAAAAATTAGTCAACGAAAAAAATAAAATCTTATTAAAAGAATTTCTGTTTAAAAACATTTTGACCAAAATTCGAGCTGACATCATGGATCGTCGTAATTTATATATTTAAAATGCAAAGGCATAATTTTCAGACACTTCAATAGAGATTCCTGCTGCACCAATTTACATGGTCTTTTTTTTAATGATCCTCTGGTTACTGAGACGTCTAATCACTACTTTTTTAAATGTTTTATTTCATATTTTTCTTTAAAAACAAAACAAAATGCAAAGTGCGTTGCCTATACCGCAGGGAATATTACGTCAAACGCAGTATCGATAGGGATGGTAACGATATATCGATTACATTTAAATATCGATATATTGAAACACAAATATCAATCATCTTTATCGATATTTAACTTCTCAATATATATCGATATATCAATATCAAATAAACTCGATATTTGTATTAAATAAGTAAATTAAAAACCCCATTTTTTTAAACTAGATTGAACGCCGCCGAATTTGACGGGTTTTAGACAGACTTCAGTAAAAGCACAAGCACGTGTAATTTGATTGGTTTGACACGCTATAGACGATCATGCAAAACTGGCATATTGGGGGAGGGAGTCATGATAAGTCATGGTTAGTAAAATCTTTTTTTATGCCTTAATAAAGTGATTCAAAAAAAGTTTTAACATATTAGAACTAACCACGACCCCCCAATTTGACAATTTTGCGTAACCGTCTATAGCGCTTCGAACCAATCAAATTACACGTGCTTTTTACTGTAGTTCAGTATTGAATCCAGAAAGGTTTTGCCGGAGGGGTGGGGTAAAGATGGGTTAAATATTTCGTGGGGGCGGGACCTTGTTACCAAACGAAAAATATTACCGCAAAAAGTTTAAGAGCAAAACAAAAGGTCCTCAAGTTTAAAAACCAACAAACAACTACTTTCAGATTACATTCATACTTATGATTTAACTCCCAAGTTTAATTTTCGGGGGGGGGGATTACCCTCCTCGGTAACCCCTAAATTCAACACTGCTGTAGTCAGTCCAAAACTTGTCGAATTTGACGGGATTCAATCTAGTAAGCATTTTATTCTGAACATGATTTTGCAAAAAATTCTATGAGAATAATTTGTGATACATTGGCGCCCATACGACCTGGTCTAATTGGTATTTGTTTCTTTTATTTTAGCGATACCTAATGATTTATTTGACATTTCTGGAAATGTTTTTACTAATGGGTATATCCAGTCACCTTAGCAAACTTCTGATTGTTTTTACGGAACTAATAGAAGTACCTAAATCTATGACGTCTAAGTACACTGTTATAGGAATTATTTCAGGTAACGGTTTTTTGTTTTTAATTTTTAATTTTTAACTTTATAGGTAACTGACTTGGACCGATGCTAATGAGACTTTTATCAAGAATATATATTTTTAATTTATAATAAAAAAGTTTTTATATACCTACCTCCAACTTACGTACTGTAGTACTTATTACTTTATAGAGGAATCATCTAGACACACGTTTAGTCCCTTCAAAAGGTTTAGAGGCAATGTGTGAAAAGAAGACAATCTTAAGTGTGTAAAACACTAACAGATAAAGATTAAATATGGAAACCGGCATGTAAACATTTCCTGGTACGGTGACGCATCCGTCCCGTTTTGATGTTGCTTTAATTGCCTATAATTCTTTTGAAGTGGCCGAACATATAACCTTACTGTATATTTAAATACTTTTATAAAAATATGTTGCTTTTTCTACATATTAAAAAATATTTTTAAAGATTTTGACAGTTAAATAACTTCATTATAAAATTCAGGGATCGTAAATATCACGATATTTATGGACAATATACAAAATATCGGATATTAACAATATATTGAATAAATACGACATATACAAATTTTAAAATTTTAATTTTCTGAAGAAAATACATGTATGTTGGTAATAGTGAAAGCTTGATGTCAGTAAATCCTAACACTTATATATAATACAAAGAACAAAAACATGTTAATTTGGTAGTTCCCGCCCCCAAATGCTGCAATCCAATAGACACATAGTACCGCCAAAGGCTACTGCGATTGAAATGGTCGATTCTGGTTAGTAAGTTAAGCTTTGCAATTTAATTAAAAAAATATATACCTATTAAAATTGTTGGAGAACACTTTTTTTAATGGTGTAATCACACAATGTCTGGCAATTTACCTTTATGTCAATAATTGTTTGCAAAAAGAAGGCTAAATATAGTAAAAAGGTGGATTATTTTTATTTTCTAATTTGATGGTGAATATCTTGAGAATAAAACGTTTCGAAAAAAATTCTTACAAGTTAGCGAACAGCGCCCTAAAGAATCCCCATATTCCAAATTCAATCAAAATCGGAACTGCTGCAACTTTCTAAACAACTACCACAATTACACACTTTTAAAAAATCATACAAAATTATAGTTTTAAAACAACAAAAACTGACATAAAATTAAGACTTTACGTTGGTGCAAGCGGTAAATCATTATTAACTGAATCATTAGATTTGCTTAAAAATGACTAGGAACCTATTTTTGCTAATATTGATATACAGTTACCGCCAGAAATGTACAAGTAATATTCTTGACAAAAATCTCTGCATACACCGAAAGTCACAAAACACTAATCAAAATGTAAATAAACCATTGCATATACGAAATACCTAGGTGCAAATTAATGAATATAATATAAGAGAAAACTACATTTATTTTTAAACTAAAAGAAAACATTTATTTAGAAAACTTATTTAGAATTAAAAGTTATGTCATAATTTAAAAGCAGAGCCTTCTATAAAAAGAAAAAAAAAAGAAAAAAATAAACTTACTTTTTTAACTTAGCCCGTATAGAGGTCAGATTGAAATTAATTAACTGCCGTAAATTATCCTTTTTCCCCGAAACTTCAAATAAATGTCAAAGCTTTGTTATTTTTATAGAATGTAAGTACAGGGTTAGTCCGTATATTTAGACAGCGCCTGTCTCGTTTATTATAGAAGGTAGACAGAAACTTTAAATACAAAAGTTTTAAAAAATTATCCAAAGCGTCAAAAAATATATTTTTGCAGGTACAGAGTGAGCCAAAAATGTGTGAGAAGAAAAGTTTATTTTTGTTTAATTGAAAACCCTGTATATTATGTTAACTGTAAAAGGTATTTAAAAAGCTTTACAAAAATACCATATTTGCTATATGTATTTCTAATATTTTCGGAAATATGGCCATTTAAATATGGGTATAATTTCCATTACATCTACAGTCTCACCTTAGTGGGTTAGGTAGGATAACGAAAATTATATCTAGTAGAGAATTAAGTGGTCATATTTTGAAAACTATTAAAGATGGATAAATCAAATGTGGTATTTGTGTAAAGTTTTTTTAAAAACTTTTTATTGGTGAGATAATGTACAGGGTATTCAATTTATAAAAATTAAACTTTTTTCTCCACACATTTTGGCTCACTCTGTATCTGCAAAAATATATTTTTTGACGGTTTGGAGTAATTTTCTAAAACTTTTGTAAATAAAGTTAGTTTCTACCTTTTATAATAAACTAGATATGCGCTGTCTAAATATACGGACCAATCCCATACATCTGGATTACTTTAAAAAACAAAACGCAAATTTTGCTTTTTTGTGGTTCAGTAAGGCTAAAATTTAAAGTCCCTTTGTAACACATTTTTTCGTCTTATAGAGAACGCCTTTACACTTTATATAGATTTTGAGCTTTTGTGGGTGTTTTTCTTATTGTCATAATCCCCATTACATTTTATTTTTAAATGTTGTAATAAAAAGACATAAAACAAATTCTAAAAATCTAGTGTAAATCTAGTGTAAAGGCATTCTCCATAAGACGAAACAACGTGGAACATTAAACTAAAAGGATTTTAAATTTTAGCCTGTTGAATGTACAGTGCGTCAATTTAACTTTGTCCATGTTTCAAATGTCAATAACTTTAATAGATGTTCTTTGAGAAACGCCAAGTTAAATTAAAAAACCAAAAAATTAAAAAAAAGTAAAAACAATAAATAAAAACCAAAAAATCGACGTTGTGGTGGCAAGTCGGCCACCGTTGTCAAGATAAAGTTAAATTAAAAATAAAAAATTAAAAATTAACTTTTATTTAGGTTTAAAATTATTATTTTTTTAGCTTTTTGATAAGAAAATTCTAAAATCTTTAACATTAAATGTCAAATATGTTTGTTTGGCTATAGTTTCATAGTGACGGCCATAACTGGTTGCTGGTGCATTTATTATTTATAATACAGAAAAGTTATAGGTTAAATATTTGAGTTTTCCTACTTCAGCATCTAGCAAAGTTTAACCATGTGTTATTTAAATTAACAGATAATACGTACACATTTATTCTTATTAATAATATGTATGCACTTTCTTTAATTTTGCGTGTTTTGGTAAAAGTTTCCTTTACTAAAATACTTGAAGCATTCCAGTTTATTATAGGTGAAACTTGTAGGCCTTTAGCTAAATGCATAAAAGAACATTAAACATACATAAAAAACACAGAATTTCACAAATATGAAATTTGTCAACACGCATTTAAAAACAATAACTCACCTCCTATCTACGTTTCCCTAACAAAAAGCAAAAAACAATTAATTTTTACGTAGAATGTAATAAAAACACAAATTTTACTTTTGTTATTTTGTCACATATTTTATATTGCTCTTTGCGTTACTGCAGTTTCGACATACTATGTCATTTTCAAACGACTTTTTAAAAGTGAATGAATTACCAAAAAAGTGCATAAATTTATACCTTATACCGTACAATTTAACATCTGGTTTCTTCCTTTACAATTGTTAGGTCCTATCTCTATTGTTACAAGTATATTGCTATTTTTTTTTCTGGTATAAAGATTAAACAAAACAATTTTATTAACAGAATTTATTGACATAACTTACTTTTCTTAAATGGGACACCCTGTATATTATGCCACCCTAAAAAGGTATTTTAAAGAGCTTTATAAAAATACCCCACTATATATCTTTAATAGTTTCGGAAATATCAACATTTAAATCTAAAAATATTACATGTACTTTCACCATAACTACCTAAAGGACTAAGCTTAGACTATAGATTTTAGAAAATGGAAATTATATCCAGATTTGTATGGCCATATTTCCGAAACTATTAAAGACAGATCAGTTTTTTAAGTTAAAAAATAAAAAGTTATATACATTTAAAATGTGTACAAGTTAGGTTGGACGCACTGTACTTAAATGTTTTAAAAATAACAAAGCTTTGACATTTTTTTAAATTAAAGGCAATGGGGATAACTTACGGCAGAAAAGTTAATTCGATCTAATCTCTATACAATGTAAGTAGGAAAAGTAAGTTTTTTTACAATTTTTTCAAAGGAAGATCTGCTTTAAAAATATGGTATAAGGTTTTATAGTAAACAAGTTTTTCAACTAATATATTACTTATAGTACAAAATTAAACGTAGTTTTCTCTTTTGTCATATTTATTAATTTGCACATGCAAATATATTTTTTAAGAAATCCAAAATAAAAAAGTTTTCCATATGGTTCAACATTTCTGGCGGTTACTGTATGATATCATAAATTTGGATACTTATTCGGCATAAATATCGATATACAGTGCTTGTCTAAATTCAGGACTCTACTAACTTTCGAAATGTATTTTTTCACGAAAATTTGAGGACTTTGGTAAGATAACATAAACAACCAAATTTAAGACAGGAAATGACAGATGAATGTCAAACTGACAGCTGGGCACCATTTTGGAAAAAAAATAAATGGAAAGGGGGTCTTATGGCACATCATTTTAGAGCTCCTGAGAAGTACTTTATAACGCCAGAATATAAAGTTAATACCTTTACCTACTACAAAATGGCGGTGCTTTGAAAATTACCTGAATACCTCATTTAGATGGCTGCATTTATTTAACAGTAATATTGGTTATACTATACAGTGTGGGACAAAAAGAATATTTTTTTTAATTGGTGCACCCTGTATATTATATCAACATTAAAAAGATATCTAAAAGACCTTAAAGAAAATACCACATTAGTTTTAAAGATATGGCCATTCAAATCAGGTGTTGGGGTAATTTTTAAAGTACCGCCATTTTTTGGTAGGTAAAGGTATTCACTTTTTCTTCTGGGGTTATGAAGAACTTGTCAGGAGCTTTAAAATAATGTGTCACAAAACCCCGCTTTCCATTTTATTTGTCTTTTTAAAAAGGTACCCAGCTGTCAGTTTGACATTTATATCTGTCATTTTTTTATCTAAAATTTGGTTAATGTTGTCTTACTAAAATTTTGAAATTTTAATAAAAACATACCAAATAATTTAAAAGTTTGAGGGGGATCCTGATTTTAGACAAGCACTGTATATTATAATATATATCAATTAATATATCTGTGAACCCCAATAAAAAAAAATATTATTTTAATAAAATATTTTTTTACAGGTGTACCAATCATTACAATTTTTGGCAATCATCTCGCCTATAAAACTATGGATATTGATTTAAAATCTTGGTGGATGATGGAAAGCTCATTGGCGTTTAATATATTTCTTACTGTTATCTCTATCATAACGGCTTTATTTATTTTTATATATCTTTCAGTAATTAAAAAACTAAAGGAACTTATAATAACTCAAGAAAAACATGAAAAAGCTATAAAGAAAAGGTAAGTTTCCGCTGCTCTATAAATAGGTCGTTTTAAAAGAAATTCAAAAAGTTTTAGTCCATTAAGGAGATATCGCGCTAGAAATAGAGCGGAAAAAATAAGTTAATTTTATTTTCAAGACAAAAAGCAATGGAATAATAAAATTTTAAGATAATACTGCTATCATATTAATTTATTTTCTAAAAATTCTTCCACTTTTTAGAATTAATAAAAGTTGTGGAGATAGACTAACCTTATTGTTATTGTTTACCTTATTTAAAAAAGGAAACTTACACAGCAATTAAAAATGGTTTGGCGTGGTTTATTAGGAACATATTCTGTATTTTTTATTAAAATTACCAATTTAAAATTAAAAGTTAATCATAAAGTGTCGGGACAGAACACTAAAAAACCATTTCTAATGTCACCTATTTAGGCGTTTGTAGAGAATCTTTATCTGACATTACTTTGTAGTTTAAATACACTAAACTGTTTGTTTGTACGATAAAAAAATACAGCCCTAGACTGGAATTGTTAGGGGAGCGTCTATTGTAAAAAAACACAAAACAAAAATTTTAAAGATAAAAAAGTCCTATCCTGCGTGGTTTCTGTGGTGCCTGCCCTATTCCAGAATAAAATTAAAGAACAAAAAAAAGATTTTTCCCTGCTTAGCGCCTATTTTATTTCAGTGCGCCCTATTCATAAATCAAATTAAAGACCAAAAACCCACCCCCAGCCTAGTGCTTAGTACGGCACTGATTGTACGCTTCCTACTAAAACATAAATTTGTTTTCTTTTAGGATTTCATTAATACGAAGAGCTGGCTGTTTATTTTTTGCTCTTATAGTATTTACTGTCAGTAGTATAGTTTACATAAATAATCAAAAGCTGATGTGGAGTGTGTATCAATTTGGCACTGTCAATATTTTTTTGGTAAGTAAATTGTATTCATTTTTAAACAGTTTTACTTGACTTGACCTGTTTATTTATTTATTTTTTATTTGAGTCAAATCTAGTTATTGGTTTTTGACCCCCTTCCTGACGACCGATCGATGTGAAATTTGGTACACACTCTTAATTTTGATGAAAATCAAAAAAATACGTTTTTATGGTTGTAAATCTAAGATGGCCGCCGATACAAAATGGCGAATTTTATATTACTTCAGTACAACCTTAATATGGGTATTAAATTAAAGGGCTTGTTTGGTAGAACAGAACTCTCTATAAAAACTAAAATTCAAGATGGCCACCGCCAGAAAATTGCGGATTACATATTTTTTCCACAACTACCTCAATATGGGTATCAAATGAAATGATTGAACTCTTAGAATAGAGCTTACCATAAAAAAATAAATTCAAGATGACCGCCGCCACAAAATGAGTAATTACATACTTTTTTCATTACTACCTTCATATGGGTATCAAAAAAAGGGCTTGGTTGGTAAAATAGAGCTCACTATAAATAAAAATAAAATCCAAGATAGCCGCCGCCACAAAATTGCGAATTACATATTTTCCACAACTACTTAAATATAAAATCGTTGTTTAGTTCTGGTTAGTTATAGTAAGACATTAAATGAAGTCAATAGAATAAGTATCAACTAACAACAAAACTGAAAATTTAAAAATAAATTGCTAAAAGCTAAAAAATAATTCGGCAAGTCTTAGCTACCATATCGCACCAATCTTTTTATCAATGTGGGGTATTGATCAGACAAATAATAAAATCGTTGAGCACGTTACATTTTTATTATAATATTTACTCTGGGTACGCTTCGCCCAACGGTTTTATTATTACAATACCTAAGATTGATGAGAAGATTAGTGTGCAATCTATCAAATTATTTTTTAGCTTTTAGTACAATAAAAAATACATATTTTATTTATTTGACAATCAATATTTTTATAGTTTTCCTATAATACAATCCGTATTTAGTTTGTTTTAGAAACTGCAATATAGAAACCTATTTTCATATGTTATTATATGACTTAAGTAACTTTCCATAAATGTGCTTTATAAAGTGTACTTTTTGCTTTCTTTATTTTTTTTAAATACAATTTTGTTTTATTATTTAATTTTAATATTTTCTACTTTTGACATTTGTATTTTATGTATTATATCTTGATAGTCGTATTTCATTATTATATTTTTTAATTGTTTTTGATCGATGTCATTAATTTTGAATTTGATAATTTTAGTTTTAATACTATTGTCGTCACTTGCGATTAAAAATTTCTATTTTATATAATATCCTATAGGTATTCATTAAAAGGCGTTATGTGGAATCTTTGGTAGGATAGAAAATTAATTAAAATCATAAGAGGTACTCGAAATTTTAACTTAGCAAATATCCAACTTTGAGGCTCTATGACTCTGAAACTGGAATCGGGCATTGTCGCCATAAGAACATTTATTCAGAAAGTTGAGATCTACAACATATCAAATTAAAATAAAAATACTTGAAAGCCACTTTCCATAGGGATTGAGCAGGGTCCGTACCATTAATAGCTGTTAGAAGCAAGAGATATTCGAGATAAAGTAAATAGTGCCTGGGTCAGTAATAAAATGAACTTTATGATCAGAACCTTTTAAAACCTTCCTCTTGACGAGTCTACCACGAACAATTATATATAGAAGCGGCGCGTCACTTTTCTCGTCTGACAAGTTTACCACACTATTTTACATGCAATTTAAAAATATTGTATATAGGCACAAACCCATCTCTCGGGAATCCGACTGGCGGGGTTTCGTGAGTGTAACCCTTACCATTTTTGGGACAATGTTTTAAAATGGCATGTAAAACATTGTAGTAAACTTGTCTTATAAAAAAGTGACACGTTCATACAGTTTGACACCCAAAATATGTCAAAATTGACAGGCTTGGTTAAAGCGTCGCTTCCATATATGGCGATATGAATATTTGTGGTAGATTTGTCAAAAGGTACCCTTCTTAAAAGGTTTTCAAAGGTTTATTACCATAAAGTCCACTTCATTACTGGCCCAGGTACTGGAAGGAGATTTAGCGCGCAGCTCCACTTGTTAGACGAGGATGACAAGTGCGAAATGCGAGCATTAAAAACCATTGCGCATGCGTCCATAAATAGGGTTCTTAATAGTGTAGATAAATTATTCGTATACAGTGACCGCCAAAGAGTTGAATATATATGAAAAAGCAATGATTCTTAAAACTATTATATAAGAAACTTGTTTGGCGTCACCTCTGCATGTCAACGCTAAAATCAATAATTAGAACCAGTTCATGAGTGTCGGCTAAGGTGATAATTAATAAAAATTAAAGTAAAACATCAGAAAGTTGGGTTAGTTGGCATGAAACCTAAAAAGGCATTTTAAAAAGGTGTTTAGAATTTAATTTTAGGCCTATGTGAAAAATTTAAAACAAAAATTTTAAAAAATTAAAAAAGACATTGAAAAAAATATATGTAACTTACGAATTCTAAGGTTTCTTGCTTTAAAATAGGTGTGCTAACTGTGGGTAACGAACTGATTTGATTTATTAAAATTTTCGTGTTTTCTTTCATATTTTAAACGACAAAATTGAAAAACTGAGGCAGTAGTAAGATATAGGCTTTGTTTATTAATAATTTTTTAGGACAATGTAGGACTATAAGTTTAAAAAAAAAAGTGTTAATTGGTTTGGAAAAAGTAAAAAAAAATTTGAAGTAATATCAAACGCCTTTAGGCTAGTCTACAGCAGAATCCAAAAACAAACGCCTAGTCTTAAATTACACCGTACAAAATGGTTTATTCAGCGAAAAGTGTTAACTATTGCGAATTATTTTTGAACAAAAACAGACTTTTATTATGCAAAAATAGAGGCACATCTTTTTAAGTTTATTATTTAAAAAAAAAGTTGCCTATTCTTATGGGGTGTCAGCTACATACAGTGAGAATATTTTAATAGAGTTTCTCCCACTTTATCTTTTAAATGGGATAAGATATTGAGATTGGGTAGAAGGCTATCACTTAAACTACTCGTTGACCTAAAACTAATTTTAGTCACGTGGCCTAGTACCAAGGGGACATAGGCATTTTTTTTCAAATAGAAATGGGGTTTATGTAGCACCTTGTTTTAAAGGCTCTTGGATTCCCTACTTAATACCATTTTATTTTGGAAAAGGCACAACCCTTTTACACTTACAAGCCAATTTTAATAAAACTGTTCTGTTTGTACGGTATTTAAGTCAAATTTCAAACAGTTTTAAGTCTGTAACGGCTTGGCCGCTTAAAAAAAAAGTAGCACTCAAAAGAAAATTAGCCTTTGAAACGAGGTACTACATGACCCCTTTTCCATTTGAAAAAAAAGTTGCTAGTGCCCTCTTAGCAGTAGGCCGTGACCGAAATTATATTTATGCCAAAGAGTAGCTTAAGTCACACCCTTTTACCCTAATTTTACCCGATATTGATATCTTGTCCCATTCAAAAGATAAGGTGGGGGAACTATTTTAATATCTTCACTGTATAACACTAATTTAAAAAATATTGATTTTTCACTTTTAAACCCTGTATCTTTCTTCTTATTAACTTATAAATGGTAGTGGAGCCCAAGAGGGGATTTCGAGATTTACTACAGCGCGGCAGATTAATATACCGGAGGATACCTTGTACCCGGTTAATTACCTCCACCAAATATGAGCCCCGTATACAGGGCCGATCATAAAAAACAAAAATATATCCATCAGAAATTGCCTAGCACGACAGATTAAGATAGGGTGAGTTAATTACATGCTAAACAGTGTATATTCCACTACCATGACAATTTGAGAGTGACGTAAAGGAAACAGAAGGCATTAAAAAAATAATTTTGACAGGTTCAAGCGTGGCGTTTTTTAAGGAAATAATTAAAGAATAACAAAAATATAAAATCCAATACGATCCGAATGATGTCCAGAAGCCGAAATAATAACCATCTTTTTTGACATATTTAAAAATCTGTAGCCGCTTTCCTCACCGATAAAAATGTATACCCTAAATAACTTTTTTTCTTCCTATCATCTAAGCGTTGCAGCCCAATAGGTTTCTTTGACGCTTGAGCAAATCCCCATTTAGCATCGTGGGCTCCCCTACCTATTGGCTTACAAATTGCTACTGTTTTAACATCCCAGTGTTACATTTTAAGTTTATTTCCCCTATAACAAAGTGTGTTGTTTGTTAACCTACAAAAATATTTGTTCTTTAGTCAGGTTTTAGAGACCTAACCCGATTATCTTTGTTAGGGAAAACAAACCCAAAGTTATTAAAACATACTTTATAATACTAACAAAATCCTATATAACTACCCATTTTCAAACTGTAACAAATTTATGCATGGGAATTTTCTACCTACAGAGTAAATAAATGGAAAGTAAGGGTAGATTTACACAGTATATTTATATCTAATATGCTTGGCTTAGTTGTTTTTTTTTATCTGTTTGACAGTCCACGAAGGCTTTAAGCCTAAGTACCAGAGTACCGTGGATGTCGGGTTATTAGATGTTTAACCCCCTTTTTCACGCTGTTCCGTCAACGTTATCCAAGCACTGAAACATGCAATTTTTTTTCTTGCATTTCACAGCACCTTTTAGACAACGCGGTAGTGCCGCCACGGACGTTATTTTCTAAATAACTACTACCTGGGGTAGGCAGAATACTACACAGTGGTTTGCCAAGCCATCTGTGAGGTGACGAGCGATTAAAAATGCCGAGAATCGAACCCGGATCGCTGCAGTGAGAAGCTGGTACGTTACCGCTGCACTACGCTCGCCACAGTTAACGTGGTATTAGATGGTGCTTACTTGTAGTAGGTATGAAAAAAGGTTTTCAACGTTTTGTCAACGATATATAAATAAGTCCTATGGATAACCTGTGGAGGGTGGGCCAAATTTGCTTTTATAAAAAGAAAAACTTTTGTCTCTATATGAGTCTAAGATCCCGCTGCAAAATCACTACGTTCATTATAAGTGATATTCTTTGGAGACATGATCAGATTTACTTCTCTCAGTTTGTTCACTTGCAAGTGATCATGATTATTTGATGCTTAGGAATGGGATAATATATTGATAATAGAGTGCCAGTAAACAACTTCCAAAAAATTTTTTTTTCAAATAAGATATCATCCACATCATAGCAATGTATGTAAATAATTCTAAAATCCATGGCTGCTTCAGTTTTTCAATTTTTGGTTTTTAATGTGAAAGAAAATACGAGAATTTTAATAACTCAAATCACTTTTTTGTTAATTACAGTTATTACACCTATTTTAAAGGAAAAGAAATAGGATTCGTAAATCAAGTAAATTTTTCTTATGTCATTTTTTTTATTTTTGTTTGGAGTTTTGCACATCGGCCTAAAATAAAGTTCTAAAAACCTTTCTAAAATAACTTTTAGGTATCATGCCACCAAATCCTACTTTTTTATATTTAAATTTAATTTTTATTATATATCCCCCAAATGACACTCATAAGCCGGTTCTCATTATTGATTTTTGGGTTATTGGACTTACAGAGGTGATGCCAAAACATGTTTTTTTTTCAAGATTTATTTCATTTTCATATATATCCAACTCTTTGGCGGTCCCTGTAAAAGAATAATTTTTCTGCACTGTTGAGAACGCTATTTATGGACCCATGCGCAATGGTTTTAAATGCTCGCACCTCGCACTTGTCATCCTCTTCTAACACGTGTAGCTGCGCGCTAACTCTCGTTCTAGTGCCTGAGCCCGTAATAAAGTAAACATGAGAATAACCCTTTTAAAATGAGGAGTTCCTTTTGACGAGTCTCCCACGAATATGTATATCGCAATATTTGGAAGCGGCGCTTTAACTCAGCCTGTCAATTTTGACATGTTTCGAATATCAAACTGGATCAACGCGTTACTTTTTGGTGACGCGTTCGCCCAGTCTGACACATGAAACATTTTTTTAAATCTTTGGACAAACCACGAAGGCTAAAAGCCTAAATACTAACGTACCGTGGGTGTCTTAAGCGAGGTAAGAGGGAGTTTGTTGACACGGGACTTAAATACTTGAAGATTTGGGGAGGGAAGGAAAGACCTCCGCGGGCAGCAGATTCCACAATTTATAAACTCTAGGAATAAAAGAACGAACAAAGTGGGAAGTTCAGGGCCTGTCCAGTTGGACCGTATAGGGATGCATACGCGCGGAACCACGAGTTTCTCTGTTGGGAACCGTGAGTGGAGGAACTATACTGGACAATTCTTCAGAGCAGAAGCCATGGAAGTATCTATAAAAAGAGATAAATCCCCCACAGCCCGACGATGGGCAAGAGATGGAAGCCTTTCTGTAAGTGAACATGTCAAAATTGGCAGCCTAGATTAAGGCGATTTCATAAAAGGTGGTATAAATATTAGTGGTAGACTCATCAAAAGAAGGTTTAAAAAGGGTTCTTATCATGAAGTTCATTCATTACTGTCCCAGGCATTATTCACTTTATTTCGGACACCTCGTGTTTCTAACAGCTGTTAACTGCGGCCATTTTTTCCAAGGACAGCCGTATATCCTTGTATAAAAAAGATTACCTTAATTTAATAAACAAAAAAAAACATGCGTATACGTATTACATGCACCAAATATTACCCATTTATACCTGGTTGCAAAGTACTTTCAGCCGAGTATATAAAGGCAGTCATGGATTTTAGAATTCTTTACATACATCGCTATGATGTGGATGATATTTTATTTAAAAAAAATTAGATGCGGCCAATTTTTAACTGGTATCCTGTAGTCATTATATTATATTATTCTGTTTCTAAAAGTATATAAAAATAAGAACTTAATTCAATACATAATGGACGTAGTGCACAGAGAAAAATTTCTTTAGATGTCTACCTGGCTGTTTCTTCATTACTATTAAAAAAAATTAACTGCTACTAGGTTTCCTGTTACTGCTGTAGTTCATTTTAGTTATGACTATTTTATAAATCTAGCTAAAATCATCCTACTAATACCCTTAAATTATCTCAAGGTGGTCACAAATCATCCTACTTAACAGTGATATTTTTTCATTTGTTATAGTGTGTCTTAAAAACATTACTAGGCACTTTACGGTCATTATCAAACACTTTAAGACGATTAGTGTGATGCAATATTATGACTTCTAAGCAAATTTTTGAATAACTTTATAAAATCGTACTTATTACCATCTTTAATCATGTTACAGCAATAAGAAGACGATTTATAATGAGAACAAATAATCTTATAGTCTGTTTAAAGTTTTATGCTATGTCGGTATGATCTAGTAATAACAAATAAACCCTTAAAGATAAGAATATCCCTTGCAATAAAATGATTAACCATAATTTACGGAAGTCAAAGGAACAGTGTTATTATTACATTCACAATAAGACCCTGCTCTTCCGACTACCGTTAATCGTTTTATTGGTCTTTTTTAAGGGGTTCTTTTTATTAGTAGATTATGCCGCCAAAGCTTATTTTCCTGAAAATTCCATAACATTTTTATTTATACGACCAATAATGGTTACAAATTTCAGCCCGAAAATAAGAAAAGTGGGGAATTTTTCCCAACAACAACTTTTTTAAGACTTCTTGCTTACTGTCATTAGACAGACCCAGCAAAGTTATCCTAGTTACTGTTATTAAGATGCTGTGCTGCCGCCTATTTTATACGGAAATCTTAATTGTGATCAGTAAGATTCTTAATAATGGTTACAATTTTTTTTTCTCTGTGTAATTTTGTAGCGGGATCTCGTATTGTATTATATGTTTTACGCAAAAACTCTTTTGCTTGCAAGGCTTAATTTTTTTAACATCCTGGAAATAAAAACCGTAGTTTTATGTTTCTTCAATTTTCTTTAATTTCTAATAACTTTTTAGTTTATAAAGATTTTTGGTTTCTAAAAAACAATAAAAAAATAATAGTATTATATACAACGTGTCCAAGATAATAAGGGCCAGTATGGGCATCTTGGAAATGGTAAGAGATACGAAGTCGGTTAAATGAGAACCACGTTGAGGTTTTATTTCCGGAGATATCCGGAAAAAACCGAACATTTAGAAATTTGTTTTATTTTTTCCTGGTCTTATTTAAAATCGGATTTTAAAATAAATTGCACTTTTGCATTGCTCTATCCAACGGTGGTATTTTATTTGAACTGCGACGTTTCGTTTTCGTAAGACCATCATCATCTTCATTTTTTAAATACGGTCCTGATATTCTAATACCAAAATTTAAAAGCCGATTTTAATTCAATTTCAATGATATATCACATGTTGAGGTTTAATCGTAATACGGACCTGTATTTTTGAAAATTTGATAAAAAATATTATTTCTACATTTTAAGTTAATAAATTACTTTAATAAACCAAGCATAATATAACGAAAACCCCCAACATTACTTACTCACATTTTTTAAATACAGTCCTGATATTTTAATATCGAAATTTTAAAGCCAATTTTATTTCAAATTTACATTATGGTTTAACTGTAATACGGCCCTGTATTTTCAAAATTCGGTAAAAATAGTAAGCTCTACATAAAAAAAACACTAGTTTAGTAAAAAATAATAATTTAAAAATTCACGAATAATAAATGATTAAATAAATAATTTACTTTTAAAATAACAATTTTTATACGAGACTTGTTTCAGCTTTTTCTACTCAGGTAAATCTAACAAAAAGCAAAACATCTTGGATAATTTTAACTGTAATTTATGTAAAATATCAGAAAAGCCTTAAGAACAAATAATTAATTTGGTAGTAGATAATTTGTTTTTCTTAACATTGACGGTATGATGGTAAGATCCTCGGTAAGATTCTTAATCTGTGCAAATACAAAACAACTTAGAAGGCCTTTATAATCATATCGTCATACCGTCAATGTTAAGAAAAACAAATTATCTACCATCAACTTAATCATTTGAATTTAAGGCTTTTCTGATATTTTAGATTTAAAAAAACACAGTTTCGTATAAAAATTGTTATTTAAAAAGTAAATTATTTATTTAATTATTTATTATTCGTGCATTTTTAAGTTATTATTTTTAACCTTACTAATGTTTTGATTTAAAATGTAGAGCTTACTATTTTTACCGAATTATTAAACTATCAGAACAGAATTTAAAAAATGTGAGTTTGTAATGTTGGGGTTTTCGTTGAATTATGCTTGGTTTATTAAAGTAATTTAATAACTTAAAATATGGGGATAATAATTTTTATTAAATTTCTAAAAATACAAGTCCGCATTAGGATTTAACCTTAACATGTGATATATCATTGAATTTGTATCAAAATCGGCCTTTAAATTTTAATATTAGAATATCAGGACCATATTTAAAAAAATAAAGTTGATGATGGTCCTACAAAAACGAAACGTCGCAGTTCAAATAAAATGCTATCATTGGGTAAAGCAGAAAAAGTGGCAATGCAAAAAGCAGTTTATTTTAAAATCCGATTTTAAATAAGACCAGGACAAAAATAAAACAAATTTTCTATTTTTTTTTTTCCGGATATCTCCGGAAATACTCGAAATTTTAAAACTTTCTAAACAGCATATTATTAGGCACATAAAACCTCAACTTTGTTCTCATTTAACCGACTTTGTATCTCTTACCATTTCAAAGATGCCCTTACTGGCCCTCAATATCTTGGACACGTTGTATAAACTTTACATGCAGATAGCCGATATGCTTTTCAATTGTTTTTTTTTGCAATGTGACGCATTTGGATTTATTTATTTATTTTTATTGTTATACTTTAATAGTTTAAAGTGGTTAATTTCTTGAAGCCGTTGCAAAGACATTTCATACTATGTTATTTATTATTGTAATTGGATAGATAGTGAGTCGTAAAAACGTGACATTTTTTACTTCAAACAATATTAATTTTCCATTTGTATTATATTAACTGCAATTGCGCAAAGCAATTGATATTTGTAAATTATAAATGCAAATTAGATTCACATGAAAAGGAAAATATTAGTAATATATCATAACTGCCATGTTAATATAATTAATCATAGCCTTTACAATATTTTTTAGGAATTCCATTAGCGATACTTGTGTATGTGGGTCTAAGTTTTAAAGTGTACAATCTCCAATTATACTTCATACTGTAACAATGCGATAAATGCTCCAATATTTGTATTTTTCAGTATCGAATTTAAACAATTTTTAGACCATGACAGTCCATAATGAAATGTTGAAAAAATGAAACACACTTTATGTATAGGTTCTTTGCTAAATTTTAAGTAGTTCAAACGCTTGTTACTCTAGAACGACTGGACCGATCTTTAAAAATAAAACAGTAATGAATAGGGAACTTTTTAATAGCCTCACTGTATTTAGCTAACACCCGTTAGAATAGGCAACCCTTAAAAAAATAAATAAACTTAAAAAAATGTGCTTCTATTTTTGCATAATAAAGATCTGTTTTTATTCAAAAATAATTTTTACCAGTTTACACTTTTCTGGGAATAAACCATTTGATATCCTAAGTGTAATTTAGGACTAGGCGTTTGTTATTGGATTCTGGTGTACATCAATTCCTAAATGCGTTTGATATTGCGTCAAATACGTGTTATTTTTAACTTTTTGTTTACTAATTTGTACGTTTTTAGTTTTTAGTCCTATATTGCCCTACAAATTTAATAATAAACAAAGCCTATATCTTACTACTGTATTTATTAAAAATAATAATAAAGATATCAAACTCTACTAAAATAAAATGCACTTATTAGGCTATGATTATTAAAAAAAATTTGTTCTGTCATCTGTAAAATACGTAAAGTATGCTTAGATATCTTGTTTACTTATTTTAAATTTATTTTTAGTTTACATACATATTTTTTAATTTTAGGGTTTGATTTTATTAACATGCTATATACTAAAGTCTGAAACTGGATTACAGAAGCATATTTAAGAAAAAATCACAGAAAGATGATAATTTCTTCAGTGTTGACTCAACTGGTCCTATAAATTGTGAGTAAAGAAAATAAATATATACTTGTATATTATTAAGTCTTAGCCCAGCCGATTTGGGTGGATGACCAATGGTTATCGGGCATAATTAATCTATGGATAGTCTGGGTTTCTCTTTTGAAACACGGGTAGTACGGTTAGGGATGATGAGCTAGTATCGTATTTGGCCATAGCTTTTAAATACGCAAGCCCAAACGCACTTATTTGTTGACTGTGCGAGATCTTACAGATCCCAAAATGCTATTAGCCTCTCAGTATCTAAATGTGGGTTATTTATAATTAGGCCCTAATAATTTCAATGTTTAGTTAGCGACATAAATGGCAATCGTTGTCAAAATTTTAACATATTTCGTTATCTTCTATTGTTACCAGATCCCATTCAGTGTTTACTACATAAAAACACTTTTTCATTTTTAGAACACTTTATTTGTTACAAAAATTGATTTTAGTAGCTTTATTAAAGTCTAAGGATAGACAGGGAATATCCAAAAATTTAAAACTGTTTAAGGGCAAAATACTCTTATTTAAAAAAATGAAACAAAACCCTAAATTGTAAAAGTTAAACAGAAGGTATGCCTAAGGAAACTTCTTTGTGTTTTTTAAATGTGAAAATCTTAAGTAAACCCGTTATGATACATTTTTCTTTCTAAGTTAACTTTTACATATAATATCAATATCTGAATTAATACAAATAAAAAGATTTATAGTTTTTACACGCTTATTGAACCACACTGCATATAGCACAATCTGCGTTCACCGGTTTCGTTAGAACTGCGCCGAAAATTTGAACTAACCAACTGAAATCTAATAATTGCCTATTTTAAAGCTAAGACAGCCCACTTTCCAATGCCGAGTACGTCTTTAAAAAAGTCAATATGGCGGCTTCCATATAGTTACCCCGATTCGTAAGCCTCCTAACTCCAGAATTGGTTGGTTGGTTTATTTATTCTTGGCTCTGGTCCCTTTCGGTCCAATTTACCAGCACATTTGGGAAAGCGCCTAGTTCCAGAAAAAAGATGCCTTCTTAAATTCAGCTGTGAGTTTCCTATCTTTCTCGGGGCACCAGAACGTATTCTACATTCTCCATGCACGATACCACGTGAGAGCCGCATGAACTCCCTTCCAACGTCCTACCACGACCGAGCACGAACGGAAACTGTGATATCCATACTTGATTGAAATCGAGATTTTTGCCTCATCCACTAATAGTCCCTGGGCCATTAATAAAATTTACTTCATGACAATAGAGTAATATTACATTTTAAACCCTTTTAGGGAGGTTCCTTTTGACGAGTCCACCACGAATATTCATACCGCCATATATGGAAGCGGCGCGTTAACCAATCCTGTCAATGTAAACCATAAGGCCCATTGACTTGTTTTGGAGTATCGGATTGGGCGGATTTCGTAATAATTGTTATGATTTTTGGGAAAATGTTTAAAAATTGCATGCAAGACATTGTGGTAAATTTATCCGACAAAAAAGTGACGCGTTTACCCGGTCTTACGCCCGAAAAATTTGATATTGACAGGCTGGGTTAACGCGCCGCTTCCATATATGGTGAATATTCGTGGTAGACTTGTCAAAAGAAACCCTTCTAAAAATGTTTTAAAAGTGTTATTATCATGAAGTGAATTTCATTACTGGCCCAGGGACTATAACTTGTCAATCAACAAACGTTACGCGACAACCTCATACTGCATAATATTAAAACTTTTTAGTTTATTAGTTTTTATTAAAGTTTTTCTTATTTCCTGTAAAGTTTTTGATTATGGAGGTATGAGCGGAAAGCCGGAGAAAAATCAAGTTTCTACCAAAAAACGTGAAAATAAAAGTTTAAAGCGAGAAGGTGGTTTTTAACTTAACCGACAGTGAATGGATGCCTTAAAAAATATGGTATGGTCTAACATTGCAGATTCAATATAACAAACTCAACAACGGTAACAAATATTTTTAAAAATCAACAAATTCAATCCAGTATATTTTTCTTCTTTCAATTGCAATGATAGAGGTTGCTACTAACGATGCCGAGGTCAGACTTTTAGGATTCAAAAGAGAGGATCCAATATGATGGAAAATAAACCTACCAATCCTAATCACTATAGTAGGTTCGCATTTTTGTATTTTAAAAATCAAAGAAAAAAATTAACTCCGTATACCAAATTTAAAGCAAAGCACTTAATGAAAAAAACCGACCTCCCTAATATTGTATCCACTATTTTGAATTTTACAAATCGGATTTGTGATTCATTTTAATATTTCAAAAATTAAGTCATGCATTTGATTTCGACCCGGAAGTTAGATTTTTTTACCTACCTCAAATAAACTAAAATTTGAGCTGAATATCGACACTGCCAGTTGCAAATTTATATAGGTATTTAAACACTTTTTTCTTAACTCTTAATTTTTATCCTTTCGGCTGAACAAATAGTACTGTGAAACCAAACATAAACTGTGCCACTTGTAGTAAAACATATCTTATGTTGTGTTTTAGTTATGACAAGGCAAGACACGGAATTAGAAAACCAAACTGGACCACGAAGACAAGAAATTCAACAGATATCAATGAAATCTATGGATTCCGTTAAACTCAGTGTCACCAAGACACAAAGTATTTCCAACGCATTTGAAAGCTGTCTACAAACCAGTTCTAATTTTTGCGACGTTAGTGTTAAAGAAAGTTCTACATTCCGTCGAGATAAAAACCAGACTTTGCTGGAAACATATAACAGCAGTCCTCCGACAACTAGAAAATTAAACTCTAATAACACATTTTCTCAATCTCCTGATATTTTAACTGCCAAACCATGTGTCGGTCTCGATTTAGTTGCATCTAGCTTGTGCGTAACTACCTCAGAGGTTGAAATACCAAATGAAACCCCAATAAAAACCGAAAAAAAGTCTACAGAACACAAAACAGTTCGAATCATGTTTCCACCCAAAGTAATAATTACGCCCGATAACGCGATTTCAAAAATTTTAGAAACAGAAATTGAGAGAACACAACCAGATGGCCATGATGATTTAGTAGCCTCTATAGAAATAAATAAAGACACATCAGACATTGGTGGTGGTCCACATAGTTTGTCATATAACGACGATAATCTTGATGGTGTTTTAAACAGTATATCACATGATCTTGACTATCTTTTAAACAGAAACGATGATGGGGATTCTGTGTTGGGTGGATCAACATTAACTAGAAAAGTATCAAAACCACCAGGTGCTAGTGTTATAAATAAAATTCCTGAGGAACTAATTAAGGATGAAAGTGTTGGACCAGAAGGAATTATGTTAAGGACTAATTGTTAAAAGCAATAGAGTACTTAGTTATATAAATTGTAAATTTTAATTTTTAGTCATTGTGGTATCTTCTTAAGACTGATAAAAGTATAGACAACATTTTTTTAAACACTTAAAAATATTATGTACCTTGTAAATATTTATTTACTTACATGATTTTTATAGTATTCCCTAAATTAATAATACCCTGGTACAGACAAATAATCTTTTAATTTACTTGGTCCTGAAAAAAGATTATTGTTTTTTTAAAACAAAAATAATTTACAGATGTCTTTTTATCATAGGATAGAAAAAGCACCTTCTTTTAAAATGCCAAATTATTTAGATAAAATGTAAATTTTAAATAAGAAAATATTAGTTCTGCCTAAATCGAAACATTCGCAAAGTTAATTTCACTAAAATAGCAGATAAAAATATTTTATTCCCTTGCAAACCATATTCTCAGGGACAAAAAACGATTTTATTCTATGTTATTTAAAAACATCTATTGAAAGGATGGCATATAATAAAAAATACTATGAAATAACAAAATGTTTATTGTAAACTAAAATAAAAACATTAAATTGTTACTTAGGCAGGTAAAAAGTTAAAAATTGACGTGTTTTGTAATTCTACAAGTTTATATTAAGTTATATACTACCTACTTAAGTTGTAAATTAAAGTAAAATTAAAATTTAAAAATCCTTATATCATGTATTAAATGTATAAAATACGTAATACAATCAAAAGAAACAAGAAACTTTTTTGTAAATAAATTTTTGTACAAAATTAACAAATAAGAATAATATTAACCAGCAACAACACTTTTTTACTTAACAGAAAAGCATACCATGTAAGCCAAAGCTTGGGATAGATTTCTTTGAATAAAATACTTCTTAATATTAGGAAAGTGCTCGGACCCAACCATTTTTATTTTAAATTTGACAATTTCAATAAAATTGGACTATAAATAAGAAGTTAAAAAAATAATAATAAGATGTAATATCTAATTGATGGTATTTATTTGCGTACACGCCAAATCGAATCGTTTTTCCTAAAACGAAAAAATAATAACCTCCCAAAAAAACAAAATTAAAATAAATAGGTAGGTAGCTATAAAACTAAAACTCGTAGTCAAGGTAACATTAAATAAAAATAAAAATTAACTAATGTTAACTACTACTTAAATAAGAGTTAACTTAATTTTTTAAATTTTTATTTAATTTTATCTTGACAACGGTGGCAGACTTGCCATCGAAACGTCGATTTTTAAATTTCTAGTTACTTATTTTAATTATTTTTGGGCGGTTTTTCTTTATTTTTTTTAGGAAAAACGATTCAATTTGGCGAGTACCCAATAAAAACCACCAATTAAATAAATCTGCCGAACCAATACAGGGCATATCTTTAATTCATGTAATATCTATTTTAGAAACTACCCTTATTATATAGCTATTACCAAAGAATATAATAGCCCCCGCATTATCTGGGATTATTACTGAAAAAATACAAAATTAAAATCGGAAAAACATTTACCCGAAAACAATTTCTCTTCTTTAACTCCTAAAGAAGATTATTTTTCTCATTACATAACTAAACAAATAAATATTAGGTTTAAAGAACGGTTAAGGCCTAGATTTCAGTTTTAAGCAAAATTCTGGCCGAGAGTCCAGAGACGCAGATTCGTTATCAGCAAAGTTGGATCGAATACTGAAATACTGTATTCAAATACAAATACTGAATACCGTATTCAAAAAGTAGTAGTAGACGAGTATTTGAACTCTGCTAATCATGAGGTCACTCTTAAGTGTCTTCTCACAAAAGAATTATACATACAAAATACCTATATTTAACTCAACAGAGAACTGGACAACATCTGCACGTTAATTTTGCGAACAAACTCAATTTTAATAATGCAGGTCATTTTCTCTTTTTGTGTGATAATCGGAAAGAAGATTTGTTGTAATAAAACCACCAGCGACAAAGCATTAAAAATAGTGCGCCTGTGCCAGCAAATCCGGAAAGGACATGTTTCCGATATGTTAAAGTGCATGTTGATACATACATAATCTTCATATGTCTATATGTATATAAGGCGATTTCGGCTCGTTGTGGTACCCCATTGCCTGGTTAAATGCTTACCAACCAATTTCGGATGTCAAAATAGTGACGCCACGCCAACCTTGGTGGCTGTTTTGGTTTGATATACAGGTTCAGTTAAATAACATAACACATAGGCAATGTGAAGAAAAGACACAATCTAACTAAATCCCAGCATGTAAACAGGCGTGACTATTTTTTCTTTATTTTTTTCGCCCTTTCGGGGTCATCCCACCAAGGCCCAACGACCGCCCCCTAGGTGGTGCACTGCAGCCTGAAGGCTATATTATTCTATTGCCTGTCGATGAACCAAACAGCGTTGCTCATATTGTATGCTATACCGTGGATTGTGGGTTGGTACATTGGTTCGGTATGCTCTCATCCTTTTCTAAAGTTGTTGGTCCTACTCTAAATTTTATTTCTTTTAATAATGAAACATAGCCTAACCCCGATATTAAAAATTACAAAAGTTTTATTTAAATGGTTTCGCTAAATAATCAATTTTAGAAAAGACAATAAACTGTTAAGTAAGATTCTTGTTTTATTTACCTACCAAAAATATACCAAACGAATTCGGATGCTACCAGTTTTTATCTACCAATGTCGAAGTACTAAAACGGGCCGAAATCGCCTACAGCCTACATGGCCAATTTTTTTTTACAAAAAAATAATTTTTGAAATTTTATAACTTTATTAAAACAACCTTTAAAGTATTTATCTCTTTAAAAGGAAATAAAAATGGCCTGGTCAGAGCAATTAAAAAAATATATGGTTTGATGTACTTTATTTTTAATTAAAAATTTACAAAGAATATTTACTTTTAATTTGCTGCCATTTTTAAATTGTTTTTGGGTGCATTTTAACATAACAATTAAATTTATTTTTGCAAAATGTTACTATTACAACGATGAAATAGAGTATATTTTTTAGATTAAGAAATGTTAGGTTGTTTCTAGCCTAAATAATGAATTATATGTAACTTAAAACAAAAGCCTTTTTTAAATAAAACCAACATAAAAAAATATATTTTTATTTAAAACCATAGATACATTTTGCTTGTACTTTTAAATGTATTTATTTTTATTAATTTGCACTACTTTTAATTACCTTAAATATTTTTTATGTCCTAAGGATTCTTAAATTATTTTCCTCGTCCTGCAGATTTAAAGTTTCTTCCACCTTTAATACATGCATAGCTACTTTAATTGTTAATACTTTAGTTTTGGTTTTATAAAACAATTAGTTTTTAAAAATGAATCTGGTAGACACGTTTGACACCTACAAAAATTTTGTCGAAGCACCTAATAAGTATTCAAAAGAGAAATGTATCTTTTTAAAAAGAGAAGCCAGAAGTATTTTAACGAAAAACAAACTGATCGTTTCATAGAACCAAAACTAAAGTATTACCAATTAAAGAAGCTATCCTTATATATACTTTAGGTTTAGTTTTGGTTAGTTTGGGTTGGTTAGTCTTTTTCTTTCCTGGTTTCTTTTTTTTAACTGCTTAAACAACCGCCGGCGGTATTGCTCAATTATAAGAGGAAAACCGCCATCCGATGGTTTTATCTATTTACGTAGATGAAAGCCGACGAAAATCTAAATTAACTTGTTAATACCGGCGGTTTTTACTTATTTTATTGGTAGATACCGCCGGTAGGCGGATGTGCCAATAAAAACTAATAAAATCCGCCGAATAATAGTTAACCCAACCTTAATAAACACTCCACAAAAATGAAGAGGAAAAACTCTACTGCTTGTAACTTCCTTACACTGCAAGGTCGCATTTGTCGAACACTGTCCTGGCAGGAGATTTTTTACATTAGTCGAAGATTTTTCTTTTGGAGCTAATTAAGATTACCAACTATAGACCGCTTTCGAACTATTTTGGTTCTTATTAGTACGGTGTGGGCGATAACAAAAACTTTAAAAAAATTGCCTAAAACACAGTGGTAGTTTTTTTCATAAACGGTGGGTCAAAAGTCCACCATTAGGGAGTTATCGCGGTACTAAATAATTTTGTATTTGAAAAAAGAAATATTATACCTTAATTGCTAAGTTATGTAAACAAAAACAATATAACGCATTAATATTAATCTATTTTTACCCTTTTTACAAGTTTTTAAAAGTCTAAAAATATGAAAAATTGTCTTTTATTAAAGTGATATTTTCATAAAAAATTAATGTGTGTGTACCACGATATCTCCCTAATGGTTGACTTTTGATTCAACGTTTATAAAACAAACTAACCCTTGTTCTGTCATTAGAACTAAGGTTTTTGTCTGATCACAAGGTATGCAAACCATGCATCGTCCCACCGCGGACTGTGAAAATATCAACAGTCGCCAAAAGGCTAAGAATATTAGAAACATTGAAGTGATAAACAGCCATCGTCACATTCGGTCAAATTCGCTGATGGGTTTAGGAGACGAAACGTGAAACATGAGAATGAGGTCGATAATGATACGAAGAGATTACTCTGTAGAGCTCTCTAACTAAAGTAATTCTACGTATCTGCCATCTTACAAACTTACAACCAGGTCGTGGGGATAATAGGATTTTGTCCTGTTTCCCCAGATAGACCGTAAGGTACTTGCCAAAGCAAGGCAAACTCTGTATATGTGCTACTCTGTTCATAATCCATATCAGAACCATAATCGTGTTGTGCGGTTCGTCCTCTTGGGTTCATCAGAGGCGCCACCGGGCTGGGTGGCTGTTGGTCAGCTTAGTCCAGCTGTCATGCCAACTGACTGATGGCTTTAACCCACAATATATAACAAAACGATATTATTCAGGGTGGCTTAAAAATGTTTTTTGATTGTTTTTGCTTTGCCCATAATTTTTAGGCAACCCAATGGCGAGAGTATTTAAATACTATATTGCATGTAAAAAGAATATATCCCATAAACAGATGGGTGAAGGTCGTTTTTTATTCAGATCTAAGACTAAAATCAACGACGTATGGCAACACTTGGGTAGCGGGATAGTTAGGCGTAGGCGGTGTGGGTGACCTACGGCCTACGCCTAAAGCCTTGTTTTCAGAACTATGTCGTGTCGCCAGCGACAATGAGGGGACCAATGGGAGCTAAGAATTTTTTGACAGACTTCCCCACTCTTTTGTCGCCAGCGACAGCCTCTAGAGTTGAATTTTTAAAAACGTGAAAATGATTAATGATTATTTATTATTTTCTAAATTTTTTATTTTTTTGTGTTTTTCCGCATAGTTCTGTAAAAATATAATTTTCAGCTCATGGTGTTTTGTAAAACTGTATTATAAGAAATTTTTACAAGTCAAATGAACTAAATAAGTTTAAAATATAAATTTGCTGGTTTACATCCGTTTTATTTTTACAAGTGTTGTTGATGAGTTCTTTTGTGTTATAATTTTGCTAAAGCGGCTTGAAGTTATTATTATTTAACCCTTAAGACATATAAAAGCTTGCAACTGTATTAACAATATATGAAGCTGGCTCCCGTTGAAAACTTTTTTGAAAAAATTATGAAGATGCATACATATGTTGTCATTGGCAAGGTAAGAATGAGTAACTAAGTATATACCCTTTTAGTCTCTGTATACATGCATTTAAATCATTTATGTATATGTTTCTGATATTTACCAAAGTATAACTCTTTTTGTATTTGTTACAGGTTCAACATTTCCAATGAAAACGAGCAAAAATGCTTAAAGTGAATATTTTAAAAGACACTAGCATTTCCAGTACTCACTGTACATATACCTGGTTTATCTAAAGATTGCCGAAGTATTTTGTATATTAGATATTTTTTAAATAAATTCAGGATATAAAAGCCAAGACTGCAATTTTATTTTTATTTTTTCAAATATATCTAATACTAGTAGGCAGCTAGCAGACATTAATGAATGTTTTATTTAGTTTTTTTTAATTTTGTATAAGTAAAAATACGTTTATTCATTTAAATAATATTTATTGAATCAAATCATTACAACAAACGACCATTGACTAACATGTTTTAATTGAAAGGTATTAAAAAATTTAAATATATGAATGACTAGGTATTACAAAAAGTACTTGAACAGTTTATTTAACAAAAACACAATAAAAATGTAATATTTATTTATTTTCAATATACATAGTGTACTTTTTTTGAAAGCAAACTTTTAGGAATGGTTTCATAATAAATATATATTTTGTTATGTGTGTTTTCAAAATTCCTTGGATGCAAATGATTTTTGCCTCGTGTAAAACCAAAAATCCTTTAATTTCTATGACTTAAATAATATCTGGTTTGGTTTCAGTAGAATGCTCCATTAGATTTTCTTTAAACTTTAGCACTGTTTCAGTTTGGCTCTAAAAATAATATGGGTTTAAATTATGTAAAACTTTAGGTGGTATTTACAACCTACCTCTGATCAAATCTTAGCTTTTTTACTGTCCTTTCAAATCTGAATGATGCACACATGTTTCTGGTTGGGCAATGGAATAATATCTCATATTTTGGTTGGGTTAATAGTAGCAGGTCTTCCTAAAATAATTTTTACAACATACATAAATTTTATAAGTTTTAATCTACACTTTTATCTAGGCTATTTTTTCAAAAAGTTTTCAACGGGAGCCAGCTTCATATATTGTTAATACAGTTGCAAGCTTTTATATGTCTTAAGGGTTAAATAATAATAACTTCACGCCACTTTAGCAAAATTATAACACAAAAGAACACATCAACAACACTTGTAAAAATAAAACGGATGTAAACCAGCAAATTTATATTTTAAACTTATTTAGTTCATTTGACTTGTAAAAATTTATTATAATACAGTTTTACAAAATAACATGAGCTGAAAATTATATTTTTACAGAACTATGCGGAAAAACACAAAAAAAAAATTAAGAAAATAATAAATAATCATTAATCATTGTCGCTGGCGACACGTTTTTAAAAATTCAACTCGAGAGGCTGTCGCTGGCGACAAAGAGTGAGGGAAGTCAAAAATTCTTAGCTCCCATTGGTCCCCTCATTGTCGCTGGAGACACGACATAGTTCTGAAAACAAGGCTTAAAAGTGTGTTTATGTTGGACCGGTGAGGAACAAGGAGACCGGTTATACTACCAAAGCAAAGAAAAGTACTTCGTAGCTGTTTATAGTAGAGCAGTACATTAGCAGCGCTTGAAATTCAAGAAAAATAACAGTGAGGATAGGGATGTGTTTATGTTGGAGCGGTGAGAAACGAGGAAAGTGGTAATACTAGCTAAGCGAAGAAAAGGATCTCGTAGTTTTATATGCAAGTGTTAATAGTGGTGCAGTGAGTGCAGCAGCGCTTAAAAGCCAAGCAAAGAGGAGAACAACGAAAATTGTTCTGTGTATTTTATTTGCTTTTATCAGAAGTGGATCTAATAAAATACCTATTATTATATATTTTTTTATTTCGAAAAAAGTTATTATTTATGAAAATGTTATTATTTATGAAAAAATTGAGGTTTCCGTTAAAAAAAAACAAATAAAAAAATATATGCAATGCAATAAAAAATGTCCACTTCCGAGATGGGGTGGTCTAGAGTTTTGGCGCCCTTCCGTTAGACAAATATTTTGATCCTTGAGCTATTCCCTATTTTCTGTTTAAATTTTAAGTCAATCCCTGTAGGACTCAAGAATTAATTAAATAAAAGTTAACAGGACTTTAAGACAAAAGTAATTCTTTGAGTTACATTTTAATAAAATATTAGTATGCAGATTAGTCGAACCTAAACCTCATTTCACGCCGAGCCAGGACGGCTAGACTGATGAAAACTTATATGGGCGGGTATTATAGGTCTTATAAGACTCCATACACTTTGATAGCGTCGGTCCGTCACCGGTTAGTGTAAAGCGAGAATAACTCGTTTTTAAAAGCAGGTAATACAAAAAACCTTTCAGTAAGGTAAAAAATCTTTCAAAGAAATAAATATTGCGTTGCTTTTTCCGCGCTCTTATTACCACGTTGGTCTCCACATAACACCTAATAAAAGGTGGGTGTAATGTGTTGGTCTCCTCGTCATTTGCCGCTCCAACATAAATCCCTTACGGCCTTTTAATATTAGCGAAAGATGGAAATACGGGCGACGGACCAACGCTATCGAACGCTAACCAAACGACTCTTGTCCAAGTCAATAAATATTTTCATCTGATATCTTTATTTAATTGAAGATATGCTCTATATTGGTTAGGCATATTCATTTATTTAATGGTCTTTTTGTTGAGTACATGCCAAAATCTATCTAGAAAGAATGGGACCGCTTCGGTCCTGGTCTCAGAGTATACGAGCTGACCCTGTTCAGCCCTATTGACCCCTATTAAAATAAAATTTTATTTAATTATACAATTCTACCTTATAAAATTAAAATAAAATTCACTTAAAACTTATTAATTCTAACCGAACTATTATTATTGCTGGCCGGTCGCCTGAAACAAAATAAAGAAACACCCAAACTTTTTAATTGAAAAACGTTTCTGTAGCAAATCTGTCACCGTTGTCAAGTTAAAATTATGTTAAAAAATAAAAATAAAAAATTTCCTAATATTTAAATTGGAATTAATTAAAATTTTAAGCATTTCAGTTTTGCAAACTCTGAAAATAGTTTGACATTTGTGTCATAAGTAACATAAGTAACTGGTGTATTTATTATTTGTAAGACAAAAAAGGTGATGAGTTAGTTGATTTTTAGTTTTCCTGAAGATACTTTAGTATCAAGCATAGGTAACCAAGAGTTATTTAAATTAACTGAAATTGATGCTACACAATTATCTTAATTTAGTAATATAGAATATAAAACGTTCTATTTTAAATTTATCTTCAAATTTATTGAAAGATTTACGGCACGGTGTTATCCATTCTTTCATTGTATTAAATTTTTCATTGTTTAAGTTGTTATCAATTGTAGATTCTTTCTTAGCCTTTATTCAAATATTTTTTACCTCTGTCGAATTATTGAGTGTAAAAAAATTTACTTGAGGGTTCAGATTTATTCATTAAATAAATTACAAAGTAGATGACTTCTGTTCCACGTTAGAATTTTTATGACTTTTCTCTCTTATTACACATTACGATTGAATTGTCGGACTAGTGTTTCAATTAAAAAATTGAATACTTAGCCTTTGACCTTTTAGTTTCTATTTTTTAAACAAATGATTTATACAGGGTGTATCTATATATCTAAGGCTAAAATATGACGACCTAACCCAACGTACCATCGCGTTCAAAAAAACTCAGACACTCAAAATATTATATGCTACTAGCTCCCTGACTATTATAATTTTTTTTTGACTGACAACGTAATACCTGTTAAGTTTGGATAGTTTTATTATTGGGATATAGACAATTCAGGTAATTTATACCAGCTAGGTTTATTTATTACAGAATTAAATTACTTAATTATACAAGTGTAGGAAATCAAGCAAAACAAGCTTGTGTGTGTTTTTTTTTAAACGCGATCCATCGCTTTCAAAAAATACACAAACGCAAAAAATTAAATAAGGTTTTTATTTAAATTAAATAAATCAAATAATTATTACATTATTTAAACAACAACAGGTTATACTCTTAAAAATAGAAACTATATTAATATTTTGTAATAGAGCCATTATTTTCTAATACACTCCGCAAACGTCAGGGCATACTAAACACTAGATTTTGTGTAAGCTGGTTATCAATATGATCCCAAGCTTGCATAATTTTTTGCTGGAGCTCTTCTTGATTTCTTGGTCGAAAATCATGTTGGTGAATTATTTTTAACATAAGCCCCCACACATTTTCGATCGGGTTGAGATCAGGGCTCTTTGGAGGGAACGGCAGCACATTAATATTATTTTCGTCAAGGAATGCATTAATAATTCGGGCCTGATGGACTGGCGAGTTGTCATGCTGAAAAGTAAAATCATCCCCATATACAGCTTCCACCGATGGTAGCATAACTTGCTCTAATATATCCCTATAAACGGGCGCAGTAAAACGTCCTGGAATAACTCTTAAAACCCCTGGTCCTCTGGCACTAATCCATGCCCAAACATTAACCGAAAACCTACCGCTTCTTGCAACCTTTCTAGTATATTGACTATTATATCTCGTTCCAGTGGGTCTATATACTCTAATTTTTCCATTATGACACGACTGGAAAGTTTTCTCATCAGAAAAAATAACTTTTGGCCACAGATTATCTGCATTTAGAAACTCCCTGGCAAACCGCATTCGTCTAATTTTATTTTCTTCCGTCAAAAAAATTTTATTTGCTGCGGACCTATTCCTTATAATTTGGGAATTCCGAATTCTCCTTCTAGCGGTTTGAATGGATGCCGGAAAGTTAGCGACTTCTTTGGCTTGGAGAGCGGTGTGAAATGGATTGGCCTGTAAATATTGTATTAAACCGGCATCTTGCTCCGCATTTGAGCTTTTTTCCGGCCTGAGCCTGGGTTTCTTCTCATATCGCCAAAATTATTGATTTTTTCTTTGCAAGTAGAACGGTGTTCTTGTCTACGCCAATCTCATTGGCTATATTCCTTATTGCAACTCCTTCAATAACTCTTGTATGTAGTATTACTTTTTGTTGCTGGTTTAGACGAGGCATAATATCAGCAGATGCCAAAACTGAATATTTTTTTGACTGACAACCTATACTGACAACTAAGTACCTATTAATTTTTGATAGTTTCATTATTATTATAATATAGAAAAATCAGGTAATTCATAAAAGTCCGGGAGATCAAACCAAATAAGCTTGTCTGAGTTTTTGAACGCGATGGTACCTTATATCAAAAGTGAATGATTTCGAAAATACAGGGTGTCACAAGTTTATTCTGGTTTTGATTTGCTATAAAAAATACTGTTATTAATGGGTGTATTGTCAAAACATTCAGCCAGAGAAGCTTTTTGGGGAGTGACAAATTAAAATATGCTTTTAATCATATTGTAAACTGTATATGGCGCCACCTGCTGTATCTTGAACTAGTACACTTTAGAATTTTGAAAACGTATTTTTTCTTGTTGTATTTTTCTCTTTCCAAGCCCTTCAAAAATTTTCTCCTAAAATATTTTTTTTAAAATAAAACTTTAACACCACGAAAAAAGTAAAATTGCATGCAGACTCTTAGCTTTACTTCGAACGAGTCAAAAGTTTAAACGCGTTTTCCTCGAAATTACTTTTACTTAAATGGCCGACAGATTATCTCCGAAACTACTGAATCGATTTCAAAAATGCCTGTGGGGTCTTGTTCATTTGCATGTTCTGCATGACAATCAACCACATTTAATTATGCCAAAAAATAAAAATTTACTATTTTATTGACCCAAAATAACTGCGAAAAAAGGGCCTTTTTTGACAATTTCTTTAACCATCAACCATTTTTTTATTACTTTGCGACTTTTTATTAGATGTAGATTGTCACTTTCTTATTTTGAAACTTGCCAGCCTGGAGATAACCAAAACTAATGTTTTTTATAATTTATAACCATGAACAGGGTGTCCGGATTTCGTTGCAATTGCAGGGTACCTTGGTTATGATTAGAGATAGAAACTTGCGGTTTTCGCGAACTGTTGCTAATTTTTGATGAAACAAAAGATGACACCAGAAGATTTTCAATTCTTTTTAGTGACTGTTTGGCATTTTCAATAAAATATATTTTTCGTAATATGATAAGGGTGGTTTAGAGCATTTTATTAGTAAATAAACATAACAATTTAAAACCTATAACTTGTTTAAAGATGCTTGTGCGGTAAATTTTTGCGTATGGTTTCTATTGTTTTTACGCAGCGTTGCCAAATATAAATACCACGGTAGTCAAATTACCTTAATCGCTCATTTAACTCTTGTGATATCGGTACAACTACTTTAAAACAAAAGTTAAAAATAACAATGGTGAATATTTTTACGTAGAATCTAGTGGTGTAGTTGAATTTTTTTATTTATTATTATTATTATAGACTAAACATATGATTTTTCTTATGACACACCCTGTATATTTCTTTTCATGAAATTATAGGGCATGAGAGCTTTTAAAAATATATAATACCATATAGTTATTTTTTAATTTTAGATCCTAACCTGATGTTTTTAATTTTAAAATTGAATTTCGCATAGTGGGCCATAATACAGACTTTATAACCAAAGAATAAAGTTAGCCCTAAACTTATCATGTATTTACATTTTACAGCAAAATCTGAGATTTACCTATTTTATCTCGCCCAGTATCCTTATTTAGCCCTCGGTTTTTCAAGTTTATTCACTTATTAATTAATTGAAAACTGGATATTTTCAATTAGCTTTACAGGGTTTATATTTAAAAATGTGTCGAAAATCCATATGTATTTATATTAAAAAAATGATTTTAGAAATAGTAAAAACAAAAAACCTTGTATAAAATTGTTACCAAAGTTAATATTTAAATTTTGAAGGTATCAGTTTCATGCATGGTTTTCTATATGTTTTAAAACAAATGTTTTCTAAAAAATATGGATACATTCTACTACTAGTTTTGGACACTGTTTTGAGTATAACCACACAGTGGTGCTGATCCAAGATATTCAGTTTTTAATTCATTAATAAGTAAACAAACAGGGTGTTTCCTACCAACGCCAACGGCAACGGTAAGAAACATAAGTGGTGATGATTTTTTATGCCTTTTTATCAAAGAAAGTTTCTGTGAACATAGGTCAGCCACTTGCTTCATTACTAAGATACACGCGTTATTTTTTTTTAAAGTAGATATTTTTTATATATTTTTATGTTTTTAAAACGGCTTTAATTAATTTAAATCAAACTTGGTATACCTATTTAATGAAATAAGGTGCTTGTGAAGCTTTACCTACCTTAAGATAATTGAGTTCAGTGACGTCTCAGTGGGTACCACAGCCAATATTAGGTATTGAGAAACAAAACTACGCCACGGATTTATGAAGTTTTGTATTTTCTTTTAATTAGTAAATAAAAATGTTACTTTTAAATATCTTTAATTTTCTTTGTAATCAGCTTCGTTTTCGAGAAAAATAAAGCCATTTTAATTTTTGTTTAGAAAGTAGTATAAAATATAAAAACATGATATAAACAACAAAAATGACATAAGCTTTCAATCAATAAGCTGTGGTGTATTCTATCGAAAATCGTCATTTTTCTTATTTCCTAAGGTCGAAATTGTTTATTTTTATTGTTGGATTTTATATTTTGTTGTTTATGGATACTTTTTAAAATTCACTAAGAAGTGACTTTTATTGTTTTTGTATCAAAAACGAAGCAAAATACAAATAAAATATAAAACACTAGACAGTTGCATTTTAAATTGCTTAATCGAACAAAAATATAAGAACTTTTTTCTCAATAATTTTGGCTGTGGTGCTCACTGAAACTCCATTAAACCAAATAATCTTAACCTAGGTAAAGTTTTACAAGCACCTTACTTCGTGAAATAAGTGTACCAAATTTCATTTAAATCGGTTAAAGGGTGTTAAGGGTATTTAAAAATTGTGACTTTTTAACAAAGTAACAAAGCAAAACATATATTTATGGAAACTTTTATAAAAAATATATAAGAAATCACCTCCTTCAGTTTCGTATCGTGATCGTATATTAGTGGGGCTGTAAAAACAAATTATTTAAAATGGCCTTGTTTTTGGTCGTCTAAAGTGTAAAAAGTACCCTCACTTAGAGGTGGTATTTTTATTCTTTATGTATTTTACCCAAAAAAGGCATACGTGGCAAAAATGCATTTAAGCAGACGTTTTTAAGATAACTGTATTTTAAAAAAATCACCTCTGTATACTCAGGTCTAGGCTATACAAGGTGCTTCGCAATGTATGAATTTATAAATTATTTTAAAAAGAAACGCTGCATATAAACCTATCTCCTCAATATCTTGAACAGCGTTGAATTCTGGGGGTGGCCCGGGGGAGATATTCCCTCCCGGAGCAAAATAAATCCCCCGGAGAAATTTGATTATTAAAAATTTCTTCACAAAATTCGGTATTAGGGGCTCTTTAGGCTAAGGAATCAAAATCTGCTCACGTTTTTATTGCAAAATGTAGAGGAAGTCTAGAACTGCAATCCTTTACTTTGTTCAAAATATCATAACTTTTTTATGCGTCTCTAGATATATTACAGCTCTAGTAAGGAAGTTTAATTCTCTTTTTTTACTAAACAAAAAGTTATACCTACTTAGTTAATATCGCTACCAGTAACCGTTTTTAAAGTATCCCTGATTAAAGATTTTATTTTACACAAAAAAAAATATTTGTATTCTTTTAACCTTGATTTAGGCCATCCAAGTATTTTTAAAAGGTTGTAAGCAATTTACCTTAGTTGAAAAGTTTATCGTTTGCGAGATACGGGGTGTCAGAGTAAATACATAAATTGGAAACTTTGAAACCCTGTATCTAGCACGCGATCAATTTTTTGACTAAGCTAATTTGTATTACATCGTTGTATTTTGGCCCAAAGAATGAGATAAAGCATGAAGAAATGCAAAGGAATATTTTTGTATGAAATAAAACGTTCAGTTTAAAGCCGCGCCATATAGCCTCACATAGCGCGGACGTGGCCGAAATTCACGTCGTTTTAAGGGCTTGTGAATGGTTCTATGGTGATTCAGAGCTTGTCAGTTTTTCGCATCAAATAGGCGCGCAAATAGGTTTAGTTAGTTTGGACGGATGTTTGGCGAATTGTTGCAAGTCTGGACGCAGCTTTAAATATCTCAATAACGGTTGCTCGTAGTGATATTTACTAAATATACCTTTTTGGAGCTTACAAGTACCGAGGCAAAAAAGTTGTGAAAATGTAAACATAAGCAAAGGCGGATTGCAGGTGGCTCCTCTACATTTTACATCAGAAAAGTAAGCAAGTAATTATTTTGGTTTTTACATCTCAAACTTTTTCTTTGCTCTTCTACTTTTTTGGGTTTGGATCCCCGGGAAACTCTCCCCGCCCCTGGAAAAAAGTTCTGAATTTAACACTGGTCTTAAAATACAGGGTGGCAAAGGTTTTAAAAAATTACCATTTTTTACCAGCCTCTACCTCAAAAGTTACGACCTTTATTGCAATGTTTTATTCAGGTACACTTTTCACATCAAAATCACCTAAAGATTTGCACTCTTAAAGATCAGCATATTATTTTAAAACACCCTATATAGCGTCGACCTGGCCATACAGGAAGTGTTTTTAAATTCCTTACTTTCATTTCTACGTAGAAAATGAAAATCGAAATTAACTAAATAACAACAAGTACAAACAAAATCTGCCGCCCCCTAAAAACGCCGCCTTAGGCTCCAGCCTAGTCAGCCTTCTGGTAAATGCGCCACTGTATGTATGTATTGTAGTACCAAAGACAATTGTAGTTTCACTATAGACACCCAGAACAATGCTAAATTTTTGGACATCAGCTTGGACGCTCGCTTTGTGGAATTTATGAAGCGGGTATCCATCAGTACACACGTAAACAGTATGTATAATTTATTATACATACTGTTTACGTGTTTTGTGTGTAAATATTTCATACCTTTAAATTTTATTTAAATTTTTTTATCAGAATTTAAGTGAAGTGCATTTAGGCAGATTATAAAATTTTATTAAAAAGTTGTACTTTTAACCAATTTTAATTAATAGAGATACTTTAATTTAATTTTTTTAATACCGTTTTAAAAAGTGAGTTAGTTGTTAAAAATATATAGGACAATAATAATCCTTTAGTAATAGTACTTTCTTGGACTTGTTTTCATTTGTAATTTGTTAACATTTTGGTAATATGTATCTTTGTGTATTATTAGGTAACTAATCATTGCTTGCTTAATAATAGTTAGAGATACATACTAACCAAACTGTAAACAAATTATAAATATTGGCAATGAAAGCCCAAGAAACTATTATTGGTAAAGGGTAATTAAAAATTGTGATAGCTACAATTTTAGGTTTATAGTATATATTAATCAATGTTAGGTCAGGTACATTTGGGAACATTACATAAAAATACTTTCGATTCGAGGTTTAATGTATTATGCGGTATGTTGCTTAACATACAGGTAATGTTTTTGTGTTTGCTGAGTAGTAGTTTTACAGTCCCTAAAAACATGCTATTGTTTGTTCACATCAAAGCGCTGCCGACATCGCCTTCGAATTTAGGTTGTGTAGGTTTAAATGAATTCCTTTAGTCCGCAGCGGGGACGAGATGCAAGGGATAGCCGTTGTTGGATATCTTTGACCGTGTTCGCACTGATAGCGTGTGTGAACATGCATTACGTAAATCCGGAAATGAGGATAGGCGTATCTTCAAAAAGTCGTCCGTTATAGAGGCAAAAATATAAATTTAAGGAAAGCCATCTTTTTAACTAACAATATTAACAAAAATATGTAGCAAGCACGAAAATAAACAACAAAATCTGCAGATTCCGTAAGAAAGTTAGGAACTTCCAACTTTTTTGAAGAACTCTCGCGGATCTGTTACTTTTTCAACATGGCTGCCGACAGACCAATAAAATTTCAATTATGTAGTCACGTTGGACAAAATTGATCCTTTCTGTAACGTCCAGGATTTAATTTCTTTCTGACGGTTAGTCTTGAAGATCTTGATAAGGGCTTGCCCATAGCGCATGTCATAATCAGCCTAGGTGCATATATAAGTACAAAAGTTATTCTGAAAAATGCCGTATAATTTTAATGTATTTGTGTGTATTCAAATAGATCTGTTATCTTCTACACTTGCCTAATAATTCAAAGCAAATAAAATTTAGAGCAATTATTTCAAGAGATTAAACGAATTTTTGGACAGAAACTTTCCGTTTATAACATTAAATTTAAAAAATGAAACCAATCCTATTTTTACCATATTCCCACATCTTTTTGCTAAAAATTTCCTATCAAAAGCTGAAGTGGTACATAAAATGTGATTTAAACTTTTTAAATCACGATTTTCTATTTTTTTACACCTTTTCTTGTTTAAATTGCAAGAGTTAGAGCAACACTTTAACTTTTAACTTTTTAAGAACTGTATTTTTACACAAACAAATATAGTTTTTACACACAAAATTATATTCAAAATTCAAACTAGCATAATAACGTTCTTCAAGTTAATGAATACAATTTACTTAAAACTAGGTGCTTAAATACTAAAATAATGCTGAATCAGTAGCTTCGTACGTGAGAATTGCAAACTGATTACGCAGCATTCTTGGAGGTGTTGCAATAGGACGACTTGACACCGTGTGACCGGAGGTCAGTAGCCTGGCACGTGTGAGACGGATATAACAACTCCCCTTATTAATAAAAAGTTGGTGCTACTGCAGCAACTTTTAACTTTCGGTAAATTCGAGTTCGATTTGTTCTTCTTCGATTGATCGGTTGAGATGAGCACTTGGTCTTCTTTTTGGCATCAGGTTTCTAAGCTTTTCGTGGATTGGGTCCCTCGGTTTGGGCATTGGAGGAGTTGGTGGATTGTCGTCATTGGTGATGGCCATTCCAATGCGGCATTTGCAGAAGACATAAAGGACTACTAGGGCAGCAATTAATGTGATGGTAAAAATGGTGAACCAGTGTGCATGTTTGGTAACAAATGGTTCATTGATGAGTTCGTCTAATTGGTCAGAATATTGGTTAAGTTTGTATTGAGCAATATTCTGATCCTCGACGTTCAATTTATTAAGTTTGAGGGGCTGCAAATCGGGAACTAAAGATTTGTTTGGCAGGTAAAGACAACACTCGTAGGGGATGCTGACTGGATGGCTTCGATAAGTGACTGTTTTGTAGTTTTCGATAGGATATTTTGAATGCACCCTAGTACTTCCAATAAAGGCGTTACATTCTGGTTGCAAAAAAGAGTTGGTGTAAATTAATTTCGTAGTGATTTCTTTACTTTGACATTTGACAGTGACAGGCTGTGACAGGCTGTGTGTGTGGCGGGATAGGATACAAGTGATATAGGGTATAGGTTTCAGGTTCGATTAGTGGGATTTTTAAAACAAAGATTACTTTAGCATCTGATTGAAAGGCTTCTAATTCTATAATATCTAGATATTGTGCAATATTCGATGTGCATGTCGGAAAAGCAAGGTTATTTTTTATTAAAGATCGCGATATTTCTTGTAAGGAAAGAACCAGATCTCTTGGGGTAATGATTGAGCTATGTAATATTTTTAGACGTGCAAAGGTAATTGCGTCTAAAATGTCGTTGAGATAGTTTTCTAAAAAGGCGTAACTCTCCATTAGAGATTCACATAAGTTAATAGTTTTTATTTGACCTTCGTAAAATGCCAAAGCGTTTGTAATATTATAAAGAGTTTTCTTAATTTCTACCAAATTTTTATTAAAGGTTTCCTCGTCAATTTGAAGTTTTTGAATGGTGGAGTTAAAAGTTTTAATTACTGACGTGGTGACAGAAATTTGATTTTTTAATAAATTTTCTATTTGTCTTTCGTCGCCTGTCACTTTTTCTATGCACTCATTAAAGTATTCGCCATCGGATGCGTCTAAATTTCCCGTTGTCTCTATATTTTTGATTTACCGAGTCAGCAATTTGTTTTAGAAGACTTACATGTGTTTGTAATTCGGCTTTAAATGCCAACATTCTATCTTTCGGATTCTCGAACATTTCTGTTAGCCTAAAAGAATTTTATCGTTGTTGGAAATTGCTTCCTTAAGGGGTTTTAAGTCTTTATAAACCAGGAGTGTCCATTTGTCGTTAGAAATTTTTAAGGTGCTTTCCTCATGGTAGAAAAGTCCTATTATGTTATTGATGGGCGTTATGGTGAACTGGGACGTCGCGGCTGATAGTAGCCCAAAGAGTCTGAAAAGGAATGAGACTATTCGTAGTAGGGCTTAAGTCTATCAAAATTAATCTTAGATATTTGATTAGTTTGGGGGTTGCGCAAGGTAGCTGATGTTCTAAATACTTCTATTATTTCAAAGGGGCCATTAAATTTATTTTGTGATTTATCTTTAATTTGTGATTCCTTAACGTATACTTTGTCGCCAGGTTTGTATTCGGGGATTTTATCTGAAACGTTTTTATCGAATCAAATTTTGGCTTTCTCTTTTGCCTTTCGGTTTTCATGCGCGCGACTTTATAGTAATAATCCATTCGATTGTTTAAGTCTCTGACGTATTTTGAGATCAATTCTTTTTGGTTGTATAGAGTTTCGGGTGGTCTATTTGACGTGTGCCCGAAAATGAGCTCGTAAGGTGTAAATCCGTGCGTTTTATTTTTTGTATTATTATAACAGATCACTGCGTAAGGGAGAATGTTGAAAGGGTGTTCGTCGGGGTTCTCAGCCTTATGTGCTCTAATCATTTCCGTAAGGGTTGCGTGGAACCTTTCCAAGGAACCGTTGGACTGTGGATGGTGAACACTAGAGAAAGTTAGTTTAATGTCGTAAAGTTCGCAAAGGTCTTTGAGCAAGGTGTTATCGAATTCCCGGCCGTGATCACAGTGAATCCTAAGGGGTGTACCGTAGTGTTGAATGAACACTAATAAGGTGTTAACCACGGATTTTGCTGTTTTATCCTGAATCGGATAGGCCTGAGTAAATTTTGTTAACTCGTCTCGAATGGTAAGAGCATAATTTCGCGAGGGATATTCAAATATGTCGATATTAATTCTCTCAAAAGGTGTCTTAGGTGTTTCGGTAATTACGAGTGGAGTGCTAAGATTTTTACGACAAAATTTGACTTTTTGGCAGATTTCACAACTTTTAATAAATTTTTCCACGTCTTTTGTAAGTCCCGGCCAGTTATATTTTTCCCTAATTCGTTTAATGGTTTCATTTATACCGCGATGGAGATTGTTTTTCCCGAGTGGTATTGATCTAAAATTATTGGAATTTGGTCGTCGTCAGGGGTCTTAACAATGTCTTGACAAATTTTTAATTTTATTTCTTTATCAGTAAAGATAAAGGATAGAATTTCTAGTATCGGTAGTTTAATATTGTTTTCGATGCAGTAAGTGTCTGTGTTGTTAAACTCATTTTGACCTTTGTATAAAATGTAAAATAAATGAGAGACCACAGTATCGGGGTCGTACCTTAAGGGTATTATAAAGTATTTACGGCCTCTAACTGTCTTACTTGATAATATGTTAATTTGATCTTGATGAAACTCTGGAGATTCTTCCAAGATATCATCAATTATTTTATGGTGAAAATCTTCCAGCTTGTTTTGCCAAAAGAAGGTTACGATATTTTTGTGAGTTTTATCTAAAAGCTGAGAATTGGAAATTTCAAATTTGGAATAGTCAATTATTGATTTAGTTTTGTACAGATGTACAAAGGTATTAAATTCATCTTTAACTTTTTCAAGGTCTGTGTCTGTTTGGTCGTTTCCGTCTTCTTCGTAAGATTCTATTTCGACTTCTTGTAAACCGCTAGTAGAAGGTCTATTTTTATCGTTTTCGTTCGTCACGTATATTGAGTGTTTTGAATGAAATTTTGCGCATTTTTGAAAATGATTTATTTTTATTCTCGAAAGGGCATCAGCGTTTTTATTAATTTTTCCGGGTTTATACTCAATCTTATAATCGTACTCCTCTAATTTTAAGCGCCACCTAGCTAACCTACTACCAGGGTCTTTTATGGAGAAGAGCCAAGTTAAGGGTCGATGGTCGGTAGTAAGGGTAAATTTTCTGCCGAAAAGATATGGCCGAATATGTTTTACTGCCCAGACAATAGCCAAAAGTTCACGTTCAATGGTTGAATACTTAGTTTCTGCATTGGATAAAGTTCAAGATGCGTATGCGATGGGCAGATCTTTTCCTATCGGACCTTGTGAAAGGACAGCGCCAATAGCAAACGCGCTTGCGTCTGTGGTTAGCAGAAAAGGTTCTTCAAAATTCGGATAAATTAAAATAGGATTCGAAACTAGGGCCCTTTTTAGTTCTTCAAAGGAGGATTTGCACTCAGAATCAAAGAAGAATGGAGTGTCCTTTTTAGAAGTTTTGTTAAGGGTTTTGAAATTTTGGCAAAATTGGGGATGAATCGACGATAGTAGCCTGCTAGTCCTAGAAATGATTGAATGTATTTGGACTTTTGGGGTTCAGGAAAGTTTAGAATACAATCAATTTTCGATGGGTTGGGCTTCACACCGTCTTGTGTAATTAGGTGTCCCAGATACGCGACTTCTTTCCTTAAGAATTCGCATTTGTCTGGTTGAATCTTAAGATTTGCTTTCCTTAGGCGTTTAAAGACTTCGGTAAGACGAGAGATATGTTCGTGAATGGTCGGAGAGTAAATGATTATGTCATCCATATAGACTAAGCAACGTTCATTTTGAATGCCAAGAAGAATGTTGTCTATGACTCTTTGGAATGTGGACGGGGCAATCTTTAACCCAAAGGGCATTCTAACAAATTCGTAGTGACTATTTTCAACTGAGAATGCGGTTTTAGGGATGTCTTTAGGGTCAATCTCTATTTGATGGAATCCCGACGCGAGATCAAGCGTCGTGAAGTACTCGCACTTTCCAAGTTGGTCCAGAAGATCGGAAATATTGGGCAAAGGGTATTTGTCGTCTGTGGTGAACTCATTAAGCTTACGATAGTCGATAACAACTCTCCACTTGGGTTTGCCGGAGGCGTCCAGTTTTTGGAAACAACCCAAACTGGTGATGACCAAGGAGAGACAGAAGGACGGATAATTCCCTTGTTTAACATTTTGTTAACTTGGGTTTTTACCTCTTCCTTATGAACTTGGGGGTAGCGATAAGATTTAGTAAATATAGGGCGAGCACCATTTGTTTCAATAGAGTGTTTTATTTCGTTTGTAAATGACAGTTTATCCCCTTCAAGATAAAATATGTCCGCAAAATTTAAGCAAAGATTAGTCACGAGTTCTTTTTCTTCGTCGTTTAAGTGTTCGGTTCTTAACTGGTTTTTATTAACGTGATTTTGTCAATTTGGGATTCCGTTTTATCATTTACATTAAAATTGTAAAATGGTTCAGTAGTGTCATCGACCGGTTCCAAACAAATATTAGAAAAGTCAATGTTTTTTGGTATCGCGTTAGCATTAATAACTGAGGTAAAAAATTCGCCACGTTCGTTTACTCGTACTAGTGCGTTTGGAAGTCTAACTTTTCGACTTCTTGAGAGATTAATATGGCGTCAGTATTCTTAAGATCGCATGTTAGCTTAAATATTTTTTCCGTTCGCGCTTCTATATTAATTTTATTAAAATGATTACTATTTTTCTGCTTAAGTTCATTTTCAACTTTAAAAAGGGGGATTGTTTTAAAATTTGTTCCTAATTGTTTAGATTTTAAATCTATTACGCACTCGTAATGTTCCAAAAAGTCTAAACCTAAAATACCGTCGAAATCTATGTCCAAATTGTAAATATAAACCTTGTGGGGATTTCCATTAGTAAAAGGGACTAGGGTTGACTCTTTTATCCGGAGTTTTTGGTCTGTTATGCCCTGAATGGTTACATTTTCTGGAATCCGTTGTTTAAATTTTTGTACAGTATTTTCTTTGAAAATCGAAATTCCAGCACCAGAATCAATTAGAAGTTTAAATTGTCCGTTAGCGTCTTTAATATAATACAAATTTTTGAGTTAACAGTTAGAAGTGGATTTAAAGAAATCTCTGTTCCGGAAAATTTAGATTGGGGTTCATGTCGTCTAAATTCAATGACTCTACTTGGGCTTGCAGTTCCGTTAGGGGATCTACTTCTTGATCAGTCTCGTCCGGAGGGTGTTGTTGGAGAGGAAGGGAAAGAAAATCCTAATAAGTTTCGCTGTTTAAAGACTCTATCGGGTATTGTTCAAAGTCTTGATTAAACTCGCCTTGAGGGTCAACGGGATTATTATCTTGGAATTGATAATTGTCTTGTAGGGATCGTTTACATTCGGGTATTCATGGTAGGGGTAGCTACTTGTATTTATGTGATGAACTCTTTGAGAATTGGCTTCTGTTCGCCATAAGAGGGCGAAATTGGGATGGATTTGTTTAATAAGGCGTTGACTGATTTGGAGCTTGATTAGAATTTTGATGGCTATTAGGTGGTTGAGTAAATGTTGGTCGTTGGGGGTAGGTATTAGAATACCTAGGCATGTTAAATTGATGGACTGGTCTTTGGAAATTATTTGAACTTGCAGGGAAATTTTGGCGTTCCTGTTGCTGAGTCCGGCACTGACTAGCTGAATGACCTATGCGACCACAATTAAAGCACTTAACAGGTTAGGGATTTGGCCTTCTTGGAGGAAGATTTTGCTTTGGGGTATTTGATTTTTCGGGTCTGTGATTTTCATAATATGAAAGCTGAAGTTCCCTCCTAATGCGCGCATGCTCCTCTAAAAGGGTTTGAGGGTTTCCCGCGCAAATGAGTTGTCCTAATCGGGGTAGTGTATTAAGGGCCATGGTATCAATTATAGAGATTTGAGCTTTCTTTTGGTCTTCAGTTAGATTAGTTTTTTGTATGGATGCCAACATTTTTGAATGTAAGACTTGAAGCCTATTAAAGAAGGTAAGAGGCGATTCATTGGATAACTGCTTAAGCCGTTGTAAGTCCTGAATCAGGGAAGATAAATCCCTAGAATCACCAAAATGAAGTGAAAGAAGTTGTTTTATTGCCAGCCATGAAGCTGGATTACGTGAACTAATAAGTTGTGCAGCTCTACCGCAAAGTTTATTTTTATGTGAATCGCTAATAGAACTTTTTGATCGGCCGTTGACATGTTGTACGCATGATCGCATGCATTTATAAAAGTACCCAAAAAGATTTGGTCACCTTCAAATTCGGGAACAATAGAAAATATCTCGGATAATCTATAGGATTCTACTTCCGCGCTTTGGTCTGCTACGGTCGTCATTTTGTTAAAATAAATTTATTAAAAACGCGTAAAATAATTTAAAAGTAAATTTATAAAAATATACTAAATTTGCGAAAAATAACTAAAAGTAAATTCGTAAAATATTCTAAATGGGCGTAAAATTATTTATACTGTTACAGACTTTCAAAAATGTGTTAAGGTTATAGAATTTTAGAGAGTTAGGATCATTTAATTTAGTTTGTTAATTTATTTAAATAATTTACCTTAATTTTTCCAAGTTCTTTCATCACTTTCGAAGGTTTCCGAAAACGCCCGAATTATCCATTAATAACTTTTATGCCATCATGTACTATGGAATTTTCACGATATTTCTCGAATATTCTAGATCATTCTTTACTCTTCCACCATACTATAAAAGGGCGACGGGAAACCTCGGATCAGTTAGTACCGATTCGACTTTTGTGCTGTAAACTTCGAGACAGTGACAATTTAAGATTTTGCCGTTATTGTAACCATAGTTACGTTACATTGTTAATAAAGGTATAAAAACGAAGGCACGTGTTTTTATACGAGGTGTTCTGGAACATTTGGTGTCAGAAGCGGAACGAGGTTACCCAAGGAAGCCGAAGTGGTAAGAAGACTGAATGCCAGTTGAGACAAGACAAAGACAGCAAGCAGTTATGGAGGAGTTAAGTGCACTAATTAAACAAATGATGGAAAAACAAGATTCCCTTAAAGGAAGATATTAAAGAAGATATGCAAGAAATACAACAGTCGGTTGAAGATAAAGTTTATCAACTTCAATGCCACATTCAACAAGAAGTACAGCGACAGATAAAAAAAATAGCTAATTCTGGTGTCGTTGCAGAAAGTGGTAATTCAACTACTGTTATGAAACCACCAACTTTCGATGGAAAGGTACCGTGGGTTACATACCTTCGACAATTCGAGGCTGCTGCCAACGGCAATAATTGGAGCCCACCAGAAAAGGCTCGAGCTTTGGTACTTGCTCTTCGAGGAGAAGCCATGGAGGTGTTAAGAAACATCCCCGATGAAAAGCAGTCTGACTATGAATCGATTGTCTTGTTCCTGGAGATGAGGTACGGCGAAACCCATCTGCAAGAAGTTTATAAGGCGCAGTTACAAGGACGAAGACAGAAGTACAATGAAAGTCTTCAAGAGTACGAAGCGGACATTGTACGTCTAGTTAATTTAACGTATCCATCGTACCCGGAAGAAATTAAGCAAGAATTGGCGGTAGGCAGTTTCATTAAAATGCTGCGCGATCCGGATATGAACCAAGCATTAAGAATGGCCAGACTAAAGAAAATTTCAGAAGCTCTTGCCTACGCACTTCAGTTTGAAACGGCCAAGCAGACATCCAGAACTCAGGCAAGACTTCGAAGAACAAACTATGTACCAGAAGTCAGCAATCCAAATGATAATTTGACAACAGTAATACAACAGCTGCAAGAAATCCTACGTCAAAAACAAGTAGATGGAGACAACAAAAGCATGACCTTCCGTCGAAGAACTAGAATCCTGTGTTGGAAGTGTGGTGAAGACGGGGCACATTCAAAGAAATTGTACCAGATTGAATGCCCCTGCAAGTAATTCGGAAAACTCCCAGTACTACCAAGCCCCATCAACAACAATAATTAGAGTATCCCGGCTGCAGAACAATGGCTCCAGCTTGGTAGTACCTGGAAATGTGTGCGGTCGGGACTGCGAAATGGTACTAGATACTGGTTCCACACATACCATCGTGAAGCCGAACATCGTAGCTCACTGTAAAATATTCCGCCCTGTAAAGAATTACCTTTTGGAAACTGCTAATGGAGAAGTTATACCAGTAAAAGGCATACATGAAGCCAGAATAACCCTAGGAACAACAACATTTATCCACGTCGTGTTTGTTGCTGACATCCTGGACGAAGTTATCCTTGGCCTTGACATTATGGAAAATAAGAAGTTTGTACTTGATCTTCCACAACGGGTACTGCGAACAAATAATGAAGAGATCGTAATGAGATTACCACGAAGCAGTGAAACATCGATTCGAGAAGTTATCCTCACAGAAGATGTCATTCTACCTCCAAACTCAGAAAGCATCATACGAGCAAGGTTCGAAGACTCAGAAGAAGGTGAAATCGTTTTAGTCGAACCAGTAGAAAATTGTCCGTTATACGCTAAAGGAATTCTACCAGCAAGAACTTTGGCGCAAACCAAAGGAAATATGGTATTTGTGAGAATGATGAACCTGAAAGATTTCCCTCAACAGGTCAAAATGGGTGACAAAATCGGTACCTGTCAACCTGCTGCTATGATAGTTACCTATCCCTGTACCACACCTGCAGGGGTCTCCACACGTAAACTACCTGATGCTCTACAAGACCTGGTAATTTCATGAAAATCCCCAGTCCAAGTATCTATGCTGGAAGAACTATTAAGAAAAAATCAAGATGTTTTCTCTTTATCCGAAAAAGATTTGGGTAAAACTAGTGTAGTGCAACATCGAATAAATACTGGAGACGCATCACCGATAAAACAACCGCCCAGAAGAATTCCTTTAGCCAAGAAAGAAGAAGTTGAAAAGTTACTTGAAGACATGCAAAATCAGGGCATCATAGAACCATCCCAGAGCCCATGGTCATCTCCAGTAGTCCTAGTTAAGAAGAAAGATGGTTCCACCAGATTTTGTGTTGATTTCCGAAGACTGAATGACGTCACGAAGAAGGACAGTTTTCCACTACCAAGAATTGACGATACCCTAGACACACTAACGGGGTCAAAATGGTTTTCCACATTAGACTTAAAAAGTGGTTATTGGCAAGTAGAACTTCATCCGGAAGATAAGGAAAAATCTGCTTTCTCGACCGGGACCGGACTGTGGCAATTTAATGTTATGCCCTTTGGATTATGCAATGCCCCTGCTACATTTGAACGTTTGATGGAGTTAACACTACGGGGACTAACTTGGAAAACAAGCTTAGTATACCTTGATGACATAATAATTCTTGGAAAAACATTTGATGACCACCTGAAAAATGTTGAAGAGGTTTTTCAAAAGCTTAGATCCGCCCAGCTGAAGCTTAGCCCAAAGAAATGTCACCTGTTCCAGAAAGAAGTCAAGTACCTGGGGCATATAATTACAGAAGAAGGAGTAAAAACTGATCCAGAGAAGACTGAAGCTATCCAGAACTGGCCTGTACCAAAGAACAAGCATGAAATTAGAAGTTTTCTGGGATTGTGTACCTATTACAGACGGTTCATACATGGGTTTGCCGATATTGCAAGACCATTACATCGTCTTACGGAAAACAACAACAGCTACGAATGGACTGAAGATTGCCAAGCAGCTTTTGTACACCTAAAGAAAGCCCTGTGCAATCCCCCGGTGTTGTCATATCCACAACCAAATCAAACATTTATTGTGGACACTGATGCGAGCAACACTGCTATTGGTGGAATTTTGTCACAGATGCAAGATGGCCAAGAAAAAGTAATAGCCTATTTTAGCAAAGTCCTTTCCAAACCTGAACGAAATTATTGTGTCACCAGAAAAGAACTTTTAGCTACTGTTAAATCCCTAGAGCATTTTCATAAATATCTGTATGGCCAGAAATTCCACCTAAGAACGGACCATGCATCACTTAAATGGTTGCTTCAGTTCAAAAACCCTGAAGGTCAGATAGCACGATGGCTACAACGCATTCAAGAATATGATTTCAAAATTGAACATCGAAGGGGACTGAACCATAAGAATGCTGACGCTTTATCAAGACGACCTTGCCCGGATGATTGTAAACACTGCAGCAGACGAGAAGAACATGAAGATCCTGATGAATTTCACTGCCGAAGAACACGTCTCCAGTGCTCTCAAGAATGGGATCCTAAGATCTTGGCCAAAGAACAACTAGAAGATCTCGATCTTGGAGACATTATCAAACTTAAGACAGAGAATTTGGAAAGACCACCATATCAGAAAATAGCCTCCAAGTCTCCAAGACATAAAGGGTACTGGGCCATATGGGACTCTTTGATTATTAAAGATGGCCTATTACAAAGGGTCTGGGAAAGTTCTGACGGCAAAACCCATAAACATCAGATAATCCTACCAACCAAAAGGATTCCTGAAGTATTGCAAGCCTTGCATAATGGTGTAGGAGGTGGCCATTTCGGAGTTATGAAGACTCTTGAAAAGGTTCGAGAAAGGTTCTACTGGCTGGGAAGCCGTGCAGACGTAAAAGACTGGTGCAGAAGATGTCAGGACTGCGCTTCCAGCAAGGGACCCAAAACACGAAGCCATGGCAAGATGAAGCAATACAATGTAGGGGCACCTTTTGAAAGAATTGCCATAGACATAGCAGGGCCATTTCCAGTTAGTAAATCAGGGAATCGCTATATCTTGGTAGCGATGGATTACTTCAGTAAATGGCCAGAAGTCTACCCAATCCCAAATCAAGAAGCAATAACTGTTGCCGATGTATTATTTCAACAATGGATTTGTCGCTATGGAGTTCCTAGAGAAATACATTCCGATCAAGGCAGAAACTTTGAGTCCGATCTTTTCAAGAACCTTTGTAATCTTCTGGGAATCCATAAAACAAGAACGACACCTCTTCATCCCCAGTCCGATGGTATGGTAGAGCGGTTTAACAGAACACTTGATAACTACCTGAAAATTAAAGTAAATGACCAACAAAGTGACTGGGATAACTGTATACAGCCGTTTTTATTAGCATACCGCTCCGCAATTCACGAAACTACTGGCGAAACACCTGCTAAAATCATTTTCGGAGCGGAAATATGCCTTCCAGTTGACTTGCTTACAGGACGACCTTCCACCAATGAAGAACCAGCAGAAGACTATGTAAGTCAACTAAGTAAACAGCTACAGAGGATACATGAAGAGGTGCGTACCAAGTTACAAAAAGGAAGTGACCGTATGAAATCCCGCTATGACTTGAAAGCTAACCATCAGGGATTTGTCGTCGGTGAAAAAGTTTGGTTATACAATCCAAGAAGAACCAAGGGACGTTCACCGAAACTACAGAAGTCATGGGAGAGACCATATAAAGTGGTGACACGGCTTAATGATCTTGTGTACCGTATACAGAAGAGTCCACAGGCAAAGATGAAAGTAGTACATCTAGAAAGGCTAAGCCGTTATCAAGACAGTGAAGATACTTGATCGAGACGATCAAAACTTGGAAGGGGGCAATGTTACAGACTTTCAAAAATGTGTTTAGGTTATAGAATTTTAGAGAGTTAGGATCATTTAATTTAGTTTGTTAATTTATTTAAATAATTTACCTTAATTTTTCCAAGTTCTTTCATCACTTTCGAAGGTTTCCGAAAACGCCCGAATTATCCATTAATAACTTTTATGCCATCATGTACTATGGAATTTTCACGATATTTCTCGAATATTCTAGATCATTCTTTACTCTTCCACCATACTATAAAAGGGCGACGGGAAACCTCGGATCAGTTAGTACCGATTCGACTTTTGTGCTGTAAACTTCGAGACAGTGACAATTTAAGATTTTGCCGTTATTGTAACCATAGTTACGTTACATTGTTAATAAAGCTATAAAAACGAAGGCACGTGTTTTTATACGAGGTGTTTTGGAACAACACGATACACCAAATATAACAGAAATTAAATAATAACTTGGGAAAAATGGGTTAAAATATTTGGAAACTCGAACAGTTAAAAAAATTGCAATATTCAAAAACTTACACAAACAGGAGCATCTGAATCGTCGTGTTCTTGGCCTTTTTGAACTACCAGGGGCTTCACTAGGTGTTCCTTCCGTAGTTGGTTAAGTGAGAGCGGTCTCGATGGTCTCTGGTTCTTTTACTGTTAAGGGATTGGAATCCGCCGCTATCAGTTAGACTCTTCTTGTTCTGATAACGTTGACAGATCCTACTTGCGACTGCGCCAAATTGTTAGAGCAACACTTTAACTTTTAACTTTTTAAAAAACTTTATTTTTACACAAACAAATATAGATTTTACACACAAAATTATATTCAAAATTCAAACTAGCATAATAACGTTCTACAAGTTAATGAATACAAATTACTTAAAACTAGGTGCTTAAATACTAAAATAATGCTGAATCAGTAGCTTCGTACGTGAGAATTGCAAACTGATTACGCAGCATTCTTGGAGGTGTTGCAATAGGACGACTTGACACCGTGTGACCGGAGGTCAGTAGCCTGGCACGTGTGAGACGGATATAACATATATATATGTACAGGGTGGCCCACCATATTCGACACGGTCTGTAGCTGGATAACCATGGAGTTTTTAAAAAAGTAAATACTGAAACATATACAGGTTGGATAAGACCACAGTATAAAATTATTTTAGTCTATACAGGGTGTCTTAAAAAGTGTGACGTATCAAAGTTATATATTTTTAAATAGAACACCTTATATTTGATGACGGTTTTAGATTTTACTTTAAAAAATAACTCATGTTTAATTATAGTATTAAGTGTCTAATTTTATTCGTTTTTGTGATATTTGATTTTTTTGAAAAATGCAGAGGTATAATTAAATTGATTTTACTTTAACACTTTTAACACTTTAAACTTTAAAATGTTTAAAAAGATTAGAAAAAGTCTGCCATATCATACGTAGGTCAAATCAAGATCAAATATTGTACAGGGTGATCAAAAAATAATTTCAATTTTTCAGAAAATCAAATAGCCATATCTCTCTTATTTTAAATGGAACACCCTGTATTTTTTTACGTCACATGATGACAAATAAAATACTCTTTTAAATGGTGTATAGGTTGCCCATACCTATCTTTTGTGCTTTTTAGTAAAATCTGTATAACCCGTGACCTCATATTTTAAATTGCTTTCGTTGTACTAGCTCTTTTTTCGGAGCGGTTTAGGAACGTAGCTATACCGTGGATTTAGTTTAATGTTTATTGACACGGTTAAATGGTGAAAGAGGCACTACAATGTAACGCCAAATGAAAACAAAATTTCTAACCCTAAATAAGTTTAAATTATTGAAATTAAACATTTTTAGTTTTCGGCTGTAAAATAATTTAAAAATTGCCTAAATATTATGACAATGTCTGCGAGTAAAGAAACAATGGAGGAACAAGCTCTTAAAAGAAGAGAAAAATTATTGGCTCTGAAACGTAAAAGAGACGGAAAAACTAACTCTGGCGAATCTAATTCAAAATCTCTAGATAATGAACAAGAAGTTTTACCAAAACCCTTGTTTAGAAGCTATAAGCCATTGCACGAAAGTCTGAAGGATAATGCTATTTCAGATATAAGACCTGAGGATATTGGTTCTCAAGTAAGTAGAAAGATGTATTACTGAGCTCCCACAAAATAACTTAAAATTTAGTAAGTACTTCTAGTAAATATACAAACCAAATTGTTACAGTATTTTTTTAATAAATATAGGGTTTCCGAATAATTTTTAAAAGACTACTATTAAGCAAAAGTAGTGACAAAAGTATTATATAAGAATTTTTACCACCACTAGTATTTCTCCTACAGAATGATCCTTAAATTGTTAGTAGGGTAATTATGCCGTGTAGGGTTTTCTGCTGTTATAAAATATTTTGATCTCTTTGTAAAAAAACAAAAATTTTAATTTTTCGAAAGTTCTTCAGTTTTAATTTGAACATTTGGCAACATTCGCAGCAGTTGCTCCTTTTCAACTTAAACTTTAAGCCCTGATTAAAGGAATAGTATTAACTTAAAAACTTAAAATCAAATCTACAATGCGGATACATCCACACTTTTTGGAGGGTTTTGCCAGGCACAAAGTGGGTACGTAAAGATAATAAATTGGCACCAGGATAGAAAAGTTCAAAAACCATGTAACCTTTACGCTATGCTGAAATGCACAAGATACACAAGTTGTCTTAACTTGTGTTAGATAAATGTAATAATTGCCGAGTCTTCAAAAATACACAGTTGCCTGTGAAATACCAGTCAAGTATGTATCAAAGAATGGATGGCTCAAAATATATTCCTTGAATGGTTTAAAACAACCTTTTTTTCTGCAGTGAAGTAATATCTGAGTAATGCCAATAAACCATGAAGGCATTTTGCTAACTAAAGACCTTAACTTCAAAAGGGTCTAAGTGTCAAAAATACCAAAAATTACATTTTTGCTTAAAAAGGTTCTATATACAAAGCCTAACCATGTTAAAAGGGTTCTATATGCCATAGATAAAAACCCACTTTTAAAAGGTAGGGATATTTATGGTGCATCTCACATGCTATTATAGAGATTATTCAAGGTTTTTTACTAATAACTTTTTAATACCTAAATGGGCACGTAGACCCTTTTGACATTTTGGGTGTTCAATTATTAAAAATGCGCCTTCATACTCGTCGGAAGAAGACAATTCGCTAATTTGGACAAGTACCTAAACTATATCTGTCCGGATTACCGAAGTTTTACTGTAATTTGTCAGTGAATTTAAAAAACGTTTAAAAAAATAAATTCATGAAATACAATGCTTGAAAAACATAACAAAAATTACCTTTTGGCTCTATTTTTCCATCATTTTTGCTTTTAAAAAAACATTTTTTTGTTAAATTTTTATAATTTTATAGGTTTATATAAAAAGTACTATTGTTAAAAAGATGTGTAAAAAATTTCAGGAAGATCGGTCAGTAACTTTTTGAGTTATCGTGCCCGCCAATTTAAAAATATAATTTTGAAAAAGGCCTAAACGACCGCCGGCGGTTTTGTTAAATTTTAGGAAGAAAACCGCCGTCCGGCGGTTTTATATCTACCTATATGACCGCCGAAAAGTGTAATTATTAATTTTTTATTACCACCGATTTTTACTTATTTTATCGATAGAAGCAGCCGTCCGGCGGTTTTGCTTATACAAATTATTAAAAACCGCAGAAAAGTAAGTAGTTAAAGTTAATCTAACCTTAATAATTATTTATTTTGCGTCTCAAAAGCATTTAGTTTTTTATGGTTTTATTGCTTAATATTGTAGTTTAGTTAATAGCACCCTTTGAAAAAACAAATTGGAGTAGTATAGCAGGATGGGGACAGGCAAATAAAACCACTATTGTATTTATCCTAACGTTTCATGGCTAGATTGCCACTTTATCAAAGACCTATAATTAAGAAAGACACATTACAAAACTATTTCGTCCATGGACCCAATAATTTACAACCCTTAAAAACACTTTTAAAAAATTTTGTCAGGCAGAAAAGGCGAAGAAATAACTTATCAAAACGTCATCGTCAGCATTAAAGTCAGCAATTAGATAAACTTCCCAAAAAGTGGAATATTATTTGTCTGAAAATTAAATTATAATCAATCCAGTTGATATTTGGCATACAAATCGCGCTTTGCAGATTCTAAAATTTTAAGACAAAAGTACTTTTTTAAATACCGTCAGAGGGCACTTTACCTAAAACTTAAAATTTATTTACATCATAATTTTTTTATTTTGACAGATATCGCAAAGCTGGGGGCGCCATTTTCTAGACAATCAAAAACTTATAAAATAAGGTTTGAATTTAAGAGACTTACCAATTTTAGGTAAAAGATCAGTTGGAATCTGCCAAATCCCAAATTGTAATGGACCAGCTAGATGTAACTTCATTGGCCCCACGAAAACCTGATTGGGACTTGAAAAGAGACATAACTAAGAAAATGGAAAAGCTGGAAAGACAAACACAACGGGCAATAGCTGAATTAATAAGAGAAAGGTTAAAAGAGAGAAAGGAAGATTTGGCGATATGGTAAATGCAGGAGCAGAAAATTCAGAGCGTTAACCAAGAATAAAACAGAATATAATTTTTCATATATATTTTAGGTATAGTTAATTTTAGGCTGTATTTTGTATTTTTGAGGGAATTTTATTATTATATCCCAAATTTTGATTTTGTTTTTTTCTTTAAGTACAGGGTTTTTCATTTTCGATGCCGTTACAGGATATCTTGAAAACTGTAAGGGATAATAATTGGAGATATGCTCTATATTGGTTAGGCGGATTCATTTATTGGATGGTCTTCTTGTTGAGTACACGCCTGGAATAAATGGGACCGCTTCGGTCCTGGTCCCAGGGTATACGGGCTGACCCTGTTCAGCCCTATTGAGCCCTATGAACTGGCCGATCGCCTGAAACAGAATAAAAGAAAAACCCCCAAAAAACCCAAAAATTCTAATTAAAAAACGACGTTTCGGTGGCAAGTCTGCCACCGTTGTCAAGATAAAAAATAAAATTAAAATATTAACTAATATCTAACTTTATTAATAACTAGTTTTTTGGGGGTTTTTCTTTTATTTTGTTTCAGGCGATCGACCAGTTCATAGGGGTCAATAGGGCTGAACAGGGTCAGCCCGTATACCCCGGGACCAGGACCGAAGCGGTCCCATTCTTTCCAGGCGTGTACTCAACAAGAAGACCATCCAATAGGGATAATAATATTTTAATAAAGGAATCTCTATATCTTTTTAGTGAAAACAACTGTAGTTTTCAATTTTAAGTAATTTTTTATGGCACCCTTTAGCAAATTTTACTTAGAAAAAGGTTTTTTGTTTTCAACACCATCACAGATGCATTTCTTTTTTTTTTGTTTTTTTTTCTTTGTTTCAGCGCGAGCTTTAAGCATCTACTAACAGAAAATTTTTGTTTTTGCATTTCAGATGAATCTGTCATGAGTTATCGTGACTACGCCAAGAGAACTTTTTATTGAAGGGTCGCAGGAGGTGGGTTGTAAACGGCTTAATTTTCAATATTTTTGTACCAAAATTTTCCAAAATACTTACGAAACGTATCTTTTATATGGTAAATTGTTTAAATTAAGTATTTCATTTGTTATAAATATATTGTGGCGAGCTTGGTGTAGGAGCTAACGTACCAGCCTCTCACCGCAGCGACCCGGGTTCGAATCTCGGTTTTAATAGTTTTTAATAGCTCGTCACCTCACAGATGATAATAGCAAAGCCTCTGTGTAGTATTTTGCCATTTCTAGGTAGTAGTTATTTTAAAAATAATATCCGTGGTGACACTACTCGTTGTGTAAAAGGTGCTGTGAAATGCAAAACTGCATGTTTCAATGCTTGGATAATGTTGACGGAACAGGGTAGAAAATGGGTTAAACATCCCGGCACTCACGGTACACTGGTATTTAGGCATAACCCTTCGTGAGGTGTCACAAATAATTAAAAAAATCGTAAAAATGTACCTGTTTAACCCTTAACTACTGATGACGAAAATACAGAAATCTATTGTCCTTGGATCCCTTCGTCTACTGAGGCAAATGAATTTGCCGAAGATCACTGACCGAGCGGACGCGAGGTGTGGTCTTCGATAAGGATGGTCTTCCGCATGACGCCCTACGGGGTAGGAGCCATGGGATACGTTGTGTCGGATCTTTTAGAACAATAATAATATTAATAGAAGTTTAAAAATATAACTTCATTATAGAAAAGCATTACAAAAACAAATATATAATTTTTACTAAATGGAAATAAAATAAATACATATTGTAGAACAGTTTAATTTAAAGTTTTATTGTAATTTTTGTTTTTTGTTAGTTTAAATAAGATTTCTTTTATGTTTAATGTTTTGTAATATGTATTTATTTAATTTTATTGTAGGTAATATACATGTTTTTCTATAATAGTGCTTTTTGAAAATAAAGTCATTTTTTTAAAGCTTCAGTGTTAATTTGTAAGTTAAAAATATGCAGGTTCATTTTTATTAAAATATTGACTTGGGGTAGATAACTAAAAAGTGTAAAAAGCTAGTTTAGGATAGTCCGTATCAAGCTTAGGATAACCACTGTACAGTAACCTATTAAACGTTGTTCTCATACTGGGTTAGTAAAAGCACCGCATCTCTCAATATCTTTAAGGCTACGTTATTAAATTTGGTATCTAAAATGTTTTTGTAATGTAGAACTGAGTATTGGTATAGGCACTGTTATTTTCTAAGGAATTGCCCCATTTATTTTTGTTGCAATAAATTGGTCTGGTCCAATTAGGTAACTTTTTAAATTTTCAAAATTCTGTTTTTATTAGTTGTCTAAATGTGTACAGCATACTTTTAGCAAAAAGTACGTTAGCGCCTAAATACAAGGTAATTTTTTTATGTTTAGTACAGAGATCTCGTAAACCGCTACAGCTACAGAGGTGGTTAAATGGGAAAATTATTTTAGTTTTTACTATAGATGTCTCGTTAAACATTTTAAAACCGTTTAAAGAATAAAAACCTTAATATTTTTCCATTTTTAAAAGTTAATGTTTTTATATTATTAAAGACCTATAAAAATGCTTCTTTTTGTTAATATATCTGAAACATTTACAGTACTGGATAAGATGAAAGGAAAATTCGTACAAATTTAAAAATAAATATTGGCAAAACTACGTTATTTTTTTATTTTAAGTATATCTTAGTATTCATTGTTAAAAAGCTTATAAAAGATCTTTTAAAAATGTCATGGCCAACTATGGTTTCCAAAAAAAGCAAGTAAGTTTATGTCGTAGCTCAAAAACGGACTTTTACAGTAAATATTGAATTTTGTTTTTTGATTAAGAAGATAATTATGTACAAGGTTTTAATTTACACTTTTTCTATTTCAAATATAAACTGAGCTACAGAAGAAAATAGATTTGTAAAAATGTTTTTTTTTTCAAAATATCTAGTAAGTCATGATTTTCTTAGACGAAATAAAAAGTCACCTTAACTAAGCTGTAAAAACTACAATTTTCCCCATTTAACCATTCCTGTAGCTGCAGCGGTTTCCGAGATCCCGGTACTAAACATAAAAAAACTTACCCTGTATATTTAAATACGTAAAAGCTTTGTTTACAAAACTTGGTATTTAGGTTATTTAGGCATGTCAAATTAAACAACAATAATAGCACTGTTGCCAAATTTTAATGGAAACACGGTGCTGTCATATCTGGGCAACTACTACACCTGCATTTTAAAAATTGCAATCTTACTATAATTGGCACGCCCAATTTACGGCAATCAAAATAAATAAGACATCCCATTTACAATAACTAAATATTAGAATGGCACAAAACTGGTCTATCTGAAAACAATGCCGATATGACAATTAAATTCTACTTCACCAAAAACCCTTGAAATACCGAATTTTGTTAACGCAGCTTAAGCGGTTTTGATATGTGAACACTGTACTTTTTACAGTAAATGTGGTGTTGTTATATCTTAGCAACTAGTACAGGGTGGCGCCTTTTCGTTGACCTTGCAGGGTATATCGAAACCTAAAAGAGAACAAATTTGATTGTGCAATCTTGATTTAAATTTTTGAAACAAATTGAATGGTAAAAGCTAACCATGACTAACTTGATTCGTTTTGAAGATACAGAGTGTTTTTCAAATTTTGTCTATTTGGCCTGGCACTTGTAACTCGCTTGATATTAGAGATAGAAAAAAAATGTAAATAAAAAGTTTTAGAATTTTTACGTAAAATTTAGTGGCGTTTTTTCAATGACTTTTATTTTAAAGCTATAACACAAAGTTGGGTTTTTTAATGGAACACCCTGTATACACACCAATAGAAAGGTCTCCTTCAAAGCAATAAGAAATACCACATTTAATATATCTATTTTTAATAGTTTTGAACACCCTGTATATTATATTACCGTTGCAAGAATATTTTAAAGAGGTTTAAAAAATACAACATTTGATATATTTATCTTTTATAGTTTTGGAAATATGACCATATAAATCCAAAAAATAGTAGACATATGGATAAGATTTGGACGCTCATATTTCCGAGACTGTTGAAAAAAATTACTTTAAATGTGGTAAATTTTTAAAGGTCTTTTAAATGCCTTCTTAATGGTGATAAAATATACAGAGTGTTTTATTTTAAAAATTCTATATTTTTTATTGAATTCCGGACAATCGCTATATTTCCAAAACTATGAAAAATTAAAATTATAAGGTGCAGTATTTTTTACAGCTTTTAAGGATACCTTTCTATTGGTGATAAAATATACACGGTGTTTCATTTTAAAAAACAACTTTGTGTAATAACTTTTAAAGAAAAGTGAATGGAAAAAATGTGGGTACGCCACTGAATTCTTTTAAAAATTCCTTAAACTTTACTTTTTACAATTTTTTTCTATCTCTAATATCAAGCAAGTTACAAGTGCCTGGCCAAATTGACAAACTTTGAAAAACAGTCTGTATCTCCAAAACGAATCAAGTTAGCCATGATTTGCTTTTACCATTGAATTTGTTTCAAAAATTGAAATCAAAATTGCGCAATCAGATTTGTTCTATCTCTTTTAGTTTTCGCTATACCCTGCAAGGTCAACGAAAAGGCGCCACCCTGTACAATAGTCAACGGTGCAAAGAAATAAAAATCCCCGATCTATGGGAAAACCCATGAAAGCTTGATGCCCAAATACTAGAGTCCTGTCGGTATTGGGTTTTTAGATGTTGAACCCATGTTTTCTCCTATTTCGTCAATGTTGTCGTGGAACTGTATCATGCAGTTTTTGCATTTTACATCATCCAGTCGACTTATTTTTTACCTACCACCTAAAATGTCTCCCTGGCTAGGGATGGTTCCAAAATTATTACAGTTCTTCATATGCTAAAGGTCCCAGTTAAGTATCATAGTGCTGCAGCCCTAAAGGCTTATTGTGCCTTGACCCTACTCCTTCTAATTCACACGCCATTCATTCCATAACTTGGATGGTCGCTGCTCGGTCTGTCCGTTGACAACCGAGCAGAGCACCGTGTACAGTTGGCGGTCACCCATCCATGTTAACCGCCAGATGTACCCGGTGCTCTGCTCCGGGGTCTGTGGACGGACCGAGCAGCGACCATCTACGTAATGGAATAAAGTGCGTGTGAATACAGTGATCTAGGGGTGAAGTCCTCGTATCCTATGCTACAGTATTCCCCACTTGCAATAACTAAGCACTAACTTACTTTAGGTTTAGGGTATGGTATTCTGAGAATAGTAATAAAGTAGGTAGACTTTGTTGTAAAGTTCATTTATTTTAAAATCTGTGTTATTGTCATCATTAAGGACAAAGTCAGTATATTACATACAAAAAACAATATTCATAAGAACTAGTCAACTAACAGTAATCAAAAACAGTGACACTTGTAACAAAGTAGATAACATTTAAAGAAACATTATTAAAAAAAAATGTTTGTTGAATATTCTGTATTATTTTTACCAATAAGGTTATTTAAAATTGGCAAAGAATAAAATTTAAGTTCATAGGATTCTTTGTACATAAAAACAATAAGGATCTTGCATTTTTATATAAAGTACTACAGCCGTCGTAAATAAATATGGCTAAAAAAACAGTTACAACCTATGCTTTCCTTTTATTCAGAGTCGATTTTTTCAAAAATCGTTTGTTGTATCATAAAAACGCAAAAGACTGTACACATAAGTAAGATTTTGCTGTGACCGACTTGTTAGTGTAGCAAACAGAATTTTTGGTTATCCATAGTGTTACCCCCTTAATCCACCCCTAAAATTGCATTTTTACTTTTTGTATGATAAACAATTTACAAATCGCCGACAATAACACGAAGTTGTAAATTTTTCTAAATTTTGATTCAAACATGTACTTACAGGTCAGAATATTAGAATTTTCAGAATCAACTTACGAGTCGCAGCTAAGAGGGTGCATTTAAGGACATATGTTTAAAGAAACGTATTATGACCTGTATAGCTTTCCAGAAGTACAGCTAACCAGAAGAAAATGACTGGGGGCGGCAACAAATATTACAAACAGACGAATATTGCTCTATTTCCACAAAAATGGCTTTACACAACCGACGGCCCCACAGAACAACCCATTTCAAAACACTCCTGGGGGAATTGCTCCCATTCCCGCCCCCTGCGTACGGCTTTAGTTTATATACCATTTTGATTGACATCTCTAACTTTTATAATCTAGTCGCTATGGAAGGTCGACTCACTAATAAAGCACCCTGTATGTAGATCAGTTTAAAAATTAATTTCCATTTTAATGCTAATGTATTTATGTTTTATGGAAAAAAAAGCAAATTTAAAAAGTCAATAGTTTACCCAAGCAAAAAACAACCAAACCAAGATATTTTATAAAAGGATATTGTTACTACAATTTTTTATTCATGTTACTAAAACTTTAAACAGTAAAGAATGATGAAATGTAGTGCGCACCCTTTTAGTGGTTTAGCTAGTTAATATGTACAGGGTTTTCATTTATATTTTGCCACCCACTTTTAACTGTAACTAAAGAAAATAGAAAATCTATTATCTTTTAATCACAACAAAAAACACAAATTAACATCAAAAACACAAGAAAAGTTTAAGGTTAACTTTTTTTAAATTATGGAACGCCCTATATAGTATGACTAGCTATTTAAAAGGTATTTTAAAAAGCTTTACAAAAATATCCCTTTGGCAGGGCCATATTGATTGTTTGGGCCGCCCTAGGCTGGACTTGTTGGAGCGCCTATTTAATTAAAGAAAGGAGCAGACAAAAATTTTAAAAAGGAAAAAAATAGGACCTTGCCTGTGCGGCGCCTATTTTATTTCCAGTGCGCCCTATTAAATAAAAATTGAAGGCCAAAAAAGGTCCTTTTCTCTCTGGCGTCTAAATTATCTCACGTCGCCCTAAACTTCTTTTAAAATGTCTGGCGCCTATTTTTCCACGGCGCCCTCGGCTGTAGCCTAGTCAGCCTAGTGCTTAATACGGCACTACACTTTGATATATCTATTTTTATTAGTTATTAAAATATGACATCTTAAGTCTGAAATATAGTAGATATAATTTCCATTATACCCACCTATGGCACTTAGCTGAGACTGTACATATAATGGAAATTATATTCGGATATTGCCGAAACCATTAACCCATTATCGGCTTACGTTGCCATTTGCCATACGGCAAAAATAGCATTAACTAGCTCTAGTAGCTTTACTCAATGGCCAATTTCATATAGTTAAGCCAAACATCGGTTTTCTGCTTTTAGAAAAGATCTTGATCTAACCCTATTATACAGGGTGCTTCCTAATTGCGGTAAGAAAATTTAAGGGCGTATTCCTGAGCCAATTCTATGAAATAAATGTTCCTATAAACATATGCTCGGAAATTCTTTGTTTCTATGATACAGGGTATTAAAATCGTTTTTTTTTATAATATATTAAACATGCCTTATCCGATTTTAATAATTTTAGAAAAATAAAATCCACGAAACTGAATAATCCTGGACCATACAAGAATCATTTTGCTTTTAAAAATTAATTGTTATAACTTCTTATTAGCAATTATGTAATAACAACAACATATACTTAATTACATAACGTTTATATTATACAAACTTTACTAAAAAACATGTTTTAATTTTTTTAAAGGTTTTTTGGAAATGTTTAACACCCTGTATCTTGAAAACGAAAAATTTGAGGACCTATATTTTTATGAACTTCTTTATAAAAATAGATCGAGAATACGCCTTTATTGGTATCAATTATGAACTTTGTTTTAAAGTAAGAATAAAAACAATAATAACTGAAATAAATAATTCCTATGAAAACTTAGTAAAAAGATTCGATTTAAGGTAAGCATATACAGTGTGGACGTAAATAGTCCTTCCTGCTAACTCCTGTACCCTTAATTTTTTTCTTTATAAAATTTGTGTATGACTAATGTAAGGATATAAACTACTTTTTGACGTAAAAATTATAGTTCTATCTATCTAGATGGCGGATGGGCGCCATCTTGAGAAAAAATTAAATAGAAAGGAGATCTTGTGGTACATTATTTAAAAGCTCCTGGTAAGTACTTTAACTTTAAATTCCTAAAATATGAAGTCAATACCAATCATGTGCAAATCTATATTAAGCCACCTGAAGCAAATGTTGTCACATATAAAGATTTAGACTCGGAGATGCCTTAGTAGATAACCTGAATAGAAAAGAACTAGGTACGTTTCCTGGTTAAAATATCATCTGACTATGATATAATAGATAGTAACTAAGAACAAGTTATCAATAAAAAACCAACCTGATCGAGCACAAATTGCATATGAATCAACGAGACCTCGTAAGAACAAAATTACCTGGATGTATGGTGATATCGTACTAAGGATAAGCGATTTTTCAAAACTAGATCGAAATTTGAGATCTTACTTTAATATTTTACAATTGGAATATACAAAAGGGATTGAGCAAACCCATTTGACTAGATATAGAGGTACGCAAAAAGGAGCAGGTAGGCCATCAACTTCCCATTTAAGCGTAACTCTACACCACGATGATGTTAGGTATGACGGTAGAAACTAGAAACCAACCACGAAAATAAACATACTTATGTGCAGAAAAGGTTGTTCATCAATTTTATCAGCAATTTGCAAAAAATTCAACTAAAGTACATGTTTATAATTTAATTTTCTTTCTTACGTTTTACAAAACATGTATACTATTGTATAAAAACTTATTTATAAATAAAACTGTAAAATAAAACACTTTTGTCAAAAATAAATTTTGCCTATGGCTAAGATATATATATATATATATATCAAATATGGTATTTTTGTAAAGGTTTTTTAAAGTGTTTTTTAATGGTGCCATGTTTTACAGGGTATTTCATTTAAAAAATTGACCTTTTCATTTTTCTTGTGTTTTTGATGTTTATTTGTTTCTTTTGTTATGCTCAAAAGATAATAGATGAAAAACTATGAAACTTTTATAAAAGACGTTTTTTTTCTAACCTTTTTGGTTGTACTCAAAAGAAAGTGGCAAAATAAATAAATGACAACCTGTACTTTTGAGAAGTGATTTGTAACACCTATCCTAAGACACACCCGTTATATCTTATGAAAATATGATGTTTTAAAAAAGTAACATACCTTTAAGCTTTCATAACTCTGCTTAATTAAATACCTTAATTAATTTTGTTTTAATTTTTTTAAATGATATAATAGACGAATACATTTCAAAGGTTTTAAGTGTAGTAACAGTGGCGTGGCTAGGAGCAGGCGGTGTGGACGGTCTCCTACTGCTTCGCCCCTTGGGGCCTTGCAGTAAACAAAAGTCATTTTTGGATGGTGTCACCTAACATAACGATATATTATTATAGGGTATACTTCCTTAAGGCAAAGACCTTTTTCCTGGTGTAAAGTACACATGAAAAGCGGCCTTGCTATTACGACTTCGTCAACGCCTATATATATTTGTCAGAGACAGCCAGAGAGGCCACTGGTATTCAATTATTTAACAATATAAACCCCTATTTACAAAATCAAATTTCCTATTTTCATTTAACTACCACTGTACCAATACATATATTTTAAAAAATTAAAAGTGACTTATCATACCTTATTAAATACTGTACATAATTAGGAATGGCTTACGCCGATATGTAGTTTTTGACGATATTCATGATTGCAACTGGTAGGTCTATTGCCTAATTTTTAGTTATCAAATTTTTAATGCGTAGCCAATTTACCTACCTTTGTTGAAACAAGTTATGCTAAGTTTATTTTAACTAAGGAAATGATTTAGATTATGTACAGTGTATCTACGTAAGCAGGCGTCATATGGAACACTTTTTTATTATTGATTTTATGAAAAAAATATTCTTAAAACTTAAAAAGCAACCATCAGATATCAAATTGTCAGTCATCTACGAGGTTTGGCCCATGTAATTTTTGTTTAAGAGTAAAGTACCTGTATTTTGATATCAAAAATTGTTATAAAGAAAAGATGTTTAGAATTACAAATTACTTTTAAATGTGCAATTTTAATAAATCCAAAATTTTTTTCTTTTATAATTTTTTTTCTGCGAAAATCAAGAAAATGTAAGTTTGTACATTAGTCCATTATACATTCTTCTTGTTTTGATAACACTAAATTTAAAAAGTTTATTTAAAACTGTCCAATAACATTTTTAATCATAAAATGTATTGCACTATCGTACAAACCTAAATTTTTACCCTTAACGATTTTTTTTTCAAATAAACAAGATTGCACATTTAAAAGAGTTTTGGTAATTGTCTAGAAACTGCCCGCAACTCCGATTTTGACCAAATTTGGTATACGGGGATTTTTGGGGTGCTGATCACGAATCTGGTCGAAAACGTTTTGTTTCCGAGATATCCATCATCAAAGTTGGTATTTAAGTTAACCTCATTTTCACTATATTCCCCTTTCTTTTGCATACAATTCTTGATTTTAAATTAAAGTGGTCCACAATATTTGATTTTCACCTTTTAAAACCTAATTTTTCTACGGATGGTAAACTTTTTTAACTAAATTGCGTAGCTTCACTTTCAATCGTTTTAAATTATGGTGAATGCGCCGGGCAGTTAATAAATAGCTTGCAGCGTTTTTAAATGGACCCTTCCCAACTAATTTGATAAAAAGATACTTAGTAAAACGGGGTTTTAGAAGGTAGAAATGAAATATTGTGGGCCACTTTACCTTTATATATATGGTGAAAGTAGGGTTAGTTTAAATGCCAACTTTAATGATGGATATCTCAAAACTCTCGTTTTCGACCTAAAATACTTTCAGATTTGTGATCAGCGCCCAAAAAATCCGTTTACCAAATTTGGTCAAAATTGGAGTTGCGGACTGTTTCTAAACAATTACCGTTATTTTTAATTCTAAACATCTTTTCTTTACAACAATTTTGATATTAGCAAAAATACAGGTACTTTACCCATAAACAAAAATTACATTTTTGACCAAACCTCGTAGATGAATTATACAATTTAATCTCTGATGGTTGATTTTTGGGTTTTGGACCATGCAGAACTTTTATAAAGAATAACTTTTTTTCGTAAAATCAATATTAAAAAGATTTTCATATGACCCCAACTTATGTAGCCACACTGTATAAAGGATGTTTATTAACTGTGTTGCCAAAGAGCTAGTGTAGAATTATTTCCGTAAAATAAGAAAAAAATGTATACAGGGTGTTTTGAAAGTTAAGTCATTTATTATAACAGCTTGTAGAACTCTTTAAAAGAAGTTTATATACCAAAAATCACCTATACATACTTGTATAAAAGTTGCATAATAAAAGAGTTAAAAATGATTTAAAAAATTATTAAAAATTTAAATGGTTCAAAATTGTCCCAATTTATTCAAATAATGCAAAATCTTGTTCGGCGAGTCCACGCTCTTTACAACCCTCAAAAAATCCCGGTATCCACGAATAAAATCACAAGCATTTTCAATTTTAAAAAATATAATGGTATTACACAGATTTCTTAAATTCCTGACCACTCACTACCTTGTAAAATCTTGGGTTTTTTTATTTAATTATAAACTTATCGTTTATCTAAATTTAGTAAATGTTTGCGTTATTATATGGGTTTCAGTACAAGTCTCTGGTTAGACCAGTTATATCAACCCTTTAATAAAATTACCAATAATTTAAACTAACTCTCTTATTATGCAACTTTTATATACCTAGGTGATTTTTGGCATATAAACTTTTTACGAGTTCTACAAGCTGCTAAAACAAATTACTCGAATTTGAAAACACTCTGTATACACATGGCTTGGAAAATGTTTCGTTCTCAAGATACAGGTAGTTAAAGTTGTAAAAAAGTTGTTGTTATTTGGCCATGTTAGTTTTGTCATTTAAGGGCTGATTAAGCAGAAGCTCAATTGATTTTATTAAATTCAGTGTTGTCTTGATCAGCATCTGAACGAATATTTTCAACAAAAAAATATACATACATAAATAAGGTTAATATTATTATTATTAATAAACTGAATAAAACTATAGCTTTTTTGTTACTTATTTCTTTATTGTTTGTGTAGTTTAGGAGAAAAAAATGTATATTACTCGACCACACCAGAAACATAGTGTAAAGTTTTTCTTTTAAAAATTACGTTTAATATTTTTTATTAATAACTATATATAAAAAAAAGAACTAAATTTATTATTATTAATTTTTAAACTATCAAATCTTATTACACTGGGTATTTGCTAGATTAAAAACTGTTTTAAAATCTTTAATATTCTGTATATTGAGAACGAAGTAGGTGCGGACCCATGTTGTTTGACATTTTTTCTTCTTTTCTTGCGAGGACTCATTAAAATAAAAAAGGCAATTAGGCATTATAGTTCACAAACAACCCGTAGTTTTTCAAAAGTACCTTTTATACTGTGCAAACATCTAAATTAGTCCTGAGTTAAAAGATCCTCAAGAATAATTACAATTTTAAAAATATATTTAATAAAAACGTATACGCTAAAGCTTTATAAACTTAGGAAGTAAAGTTAAATGTAATTTTAATATTATTATAAGGAATCAAATGATTTAGGCCCCTTAAGCAATTTTTAAAAGACCCATAATTTTGTTTTTCATTTTTTATTTTATTAAATTAATTAATATTCAATTATGTTTAGTAGAACGTTTAAAATACTCTTACTTTTCTGTTTTAAAACAGTCTGACAAAAAATTCATATACCTCAGTAAACAAATAAATTATTGTAGTTAGTTAAGGGTTGCCTTTTTTTTAAATTTAATATTTTAAAATTGTATTTAAATTTACATCGTGCGTTTACTTAAGTTCGCACCATATGGAAAACTTTTTTATCATAAATTTTACGAAAAATGTTATTTTTTATAAAGGTCTAAAACCCAAAATGCAATCATCATATAATAATTTTTGCAGTGGTGTAAGAGGTATGTTTAAAAATATGAATTTTGCTTAAGAGGAAAGTACCTTTATTTTTCATGATATCGAAAATTTTTATAAAGAAAAATGTTTAAGTTTAAAAATTACATTTAAATATGCAAATAGATATATTAAAAAAGTTTTTTTTTATATTCTTTCTGCAATAATGAGCGTAAGTATGTTCCTTTGCCCAAACCTAAATTTTTACTGTTAACGCATAAAAATAAAAAAAAAGTAAAAAAACAACTGTGTATATTTGACAGTAATTTTGAATCCCAAACATCTTTGCTTTATAAAAATTTCGATGTTATTAAAAATAAATGAACTTTTCCTCTTGGGAAAATTCATATTTTTTGACATACCTCGTATAGCACTGAAAAAGGAATACCCTTTTTCGGAAAATTAAAAATAATTTTTTTTTCTATATGGTGCGAGCTTAAGTAGACACGCTGTATGTTTATGCGGAAATTTTCTTTTTGTGCCTTTGACAGTTAATATTATTTTTAAAATTGTAATTCGTATTTTTATAATAAATTATCCTTTAGGATTATTGTGCACATGTTTAAATTCTATAAAAATATGTAAACTAAGAAATGTGAACAATAATACTAAAAGGTTTATGTGGGTTGCCTAAAGTTTTTAAATTTTTTAATACCTTATATTAAACACCAGTAGAAAGTGCTAAAATTTTATAACAAGACTTTATTTTATAAAGCCTTAGGCAACTTAAGTTTTGTTTTTACTATACCATTTTATATTTATTTTTACTGTCCAGTAACTTAACCGACAATATTTAAGGGGTGATTCTACAATAAAAAATTTAAAAAAAACTTTATATGATTATGTGTCCTAAACGTCGTGGTTAAAAAATTTAAAAAATTTTTGTTTTTTTATAATAACTTTTTACCAATTTAGATATTTTTAAAAAATTTAAAAGACGTCTTTGAATTTTTCAAAAATGTTCTTTTTTAAGTCTTGTTTGGTTAAGAACAAATTTAATTTCTGGACTCTTTGTTTGATTTACGGTTTCGCGTAAATAAATAGACTTAATAAGAAAGGTTATGTTTCACTGTAGAATTTGATATTAAAAATACGAAATGCAAAAAAATGGTTTCTATTTTTTTTATGCAAAAACCGTACATCAAACAAAAAAGTAAAAATATCACATTTTTTCTAAACTAAACGGGGATTTAAAAAAATATATTCCATAGAATGCTATGCGGTACAATTTTTTTCTTAAAAAACACTCATATTTTTTTTGTTTGTCTGATATGATAAAAAATGTCTTCTAATACATAATTTTTTCTTAAATATCTATATTGGTATAATTTTTTTAAATGTTTTACATCCGGTAGTTTAAAAGCCAAGACGTTAAGAACATATGTTTATATTAAGTTTTTTCTTATTTTTTATTGTAGAATTATCCCTTTAAGTTTGTCGATTGAGTTACTAGACCCGTATATCTAAAAAGCCTAATCTAATACCTACTAGCTAATTTACCTTACGAAATTTTAATGTTTTATTGTTTTATTTTAAAAATATTTCTTATAAAGCGTAAAAAACAAACAATATTAAAACTGAGTTATTTTAATTTATTAAAGCCGTAAGCTAAGTAGATATATTAAAAACCCATCAAGTATTACTTTATGCCTGCTGTTTATACTTATGCTATGACCTAATTTTTTTGGTTTCTATAATTACCAAATTATCATTTGGGCAATAGCTAACTCTTTTAATTACAATAAATAAAATAATAAAATTAAGCTTATTCTAGCTGTATAACCCAGATACGAACAACATCTAAATAACATTTTTATAATTAGTTAAAAGTCCGTAATGTTGAATTATTTAAAAAATATATATTAATAATACTGAATGCCCACAAAATTACTAGCTAGCCTGTCATTTTCTATTTTACAATTATTATAGTGGAATATGTCGGTATAAGATGCAGATTTCTGAAGTTTCTGCCCTTATAGGGCTTCCGGTTTTACAAAAATAGCTAGCCAACTTTGCAATTTTAGATGGAATATTTTTAAAAAATAATTCTATAGGAAATTATAAGCAAATACATGTGCTCCACGCTATACTTATGTTAATTAGTAAAGGGCGGAATATATGCAAAGTGCGTACCTATACAGGGTGTCCCAACTCTATTTATACACGAAATAACTTTGCCCATGTATATGATACAAAAACAAACCTAAAATAAAAAAATGTTTATTTGAATAAACTCTTTTTATTGACAGTACCAATAAATATAAAGGTTGTCTCAAAAACAGAATTTTTATTGTCAAGTAAGTTTTTTTAAATGGAACACCCTGTATAGTTTGACACATTTTTACTCTGTATTATATTCTACATCGAAATATATACCACACTATACGTCAATTATTGCTGGTTTTTGTTTATTTTTGTATCTTGTACAGGGGCGACGATATTTCATGTAAAAATAGAGTTGGGACACCCTGTATATGCATTTCTTGCATATTTTGTCAATTTTATTTTAAAGAGCATATTTGTCTTAAATTATCATTTTATAGGCATATTTTTATTTTTTGGCGGTAAGAAAAAATGAAAAACATTCGAGCATGAATTTTTCTAAGCATTTGATTGTAATTTTATAAAAATAAATTCAAAGCCAACAGTATTTAAAAGCAAATTTATAATATCTTCGAATGCCTAATTGTGTTTTGTTTATGTTTTTGTCTGGGAGGTAGGCTAAACATTGAGCTGTTGTAATACTTGGATAAAGAATATCTCCGTTTCATGATTTTATGCAGTATTAGTAATCCCTACTTAATAAACTATTTTTATGTCTACTTGTAATACATCCCTTTATTTTTATTTCTTGCATTGTGTAAAACTAGTGATGTAATATATGGTTTTAAAACGTCTTTCTAAATCAAAAAATTTCCAAAGTGAGCAAAAAAAAAGGATTTTCACAAAATGCATATAACTGAATATTTTAACATTTAACAATTATAACAAATAATAATATATAACAATATATAATTTTAATTATAAAATTTAACATAAAATATATATATATAGATATATGCGCATATTTTTGCTAAATTTGAGTGCATATATTTCGCCCTTTAATAATTAGTTCCAGAAAAAATTAATTAACCTATGGTGACAGTCAACGTTTTGAACATAACAGTGTTTAAGGAATTATAATATAGTAGGACATCTTGGAATAATTAAAATATATATTTGTTTTACTATAACTAATAATATCTTAGGTTTTTTATCTTTGGACAAACCACGAAGGCTTAAAGCCTAAATACTAACGTACCGTGGGTGTCTTAGGCGAGGTAAGAGGGAGTTTGTTGACACGGGACTTAAAATACTTGAAGATTTGGGGGGAAGGAAAGACCTCCGCGGGCAGCAGGTTCCACAATCTAGAAACTCTAGGGATAAAAGAACGAACAAAGTGAGAAGTTCGGGGCCTGTCCAGTTGGACCGTATAGGGATGCATACGCGCGGAACCACGAGTTTCTCTGTTGGGAACCGTGAGTGGAGGAACTATACTGGACATTTCTTCAGAGCAGAAGCCATGGAAGTACCTATAAAAAAGCGATAAATCCCCCACAGCCCGACGATGGGCAAGAGGGGAAGCCTTTCTGTAAGTGAAGGATCATTAATGAGACGAATAGCTCTTCTTTGAATAGAATCAAGAATGCTTAGGGTTGTGGTGGACGCCATGCCCCAGATATGGGAACAATATTCCAAGGGAGGTCGGATTTGAGACACATACAAAGTGTATAAATTAGAAGCGGAAAAATACTTTTTGGCTCGAAAGACAAATCAAAGCTTTTTTGAAGCTGCCGTGGCTATAGATACAATGTGTTTATGCCAGTTAAGGTTACTTTCAAATGTGACGCCCACAAGATTGAAGGTGTCTTTGCTCTGTAAAACTTGGCCGTTCATAAGTAGAGGATGAGTATTTGATGACTCTTTTCGCGACAAGGAACATGATTGTGTTTTGGATGCATTAAAATGGACGAGATTTTTGGCGCCCCAATCCAATATTAAATTAAGATCCTGCGAAAGAGATACTGCCTGTCATGCAAAATTTTGTGTTTTTCTAAGTACTTAAGAATTTGTGAATTAATTAATTTTTCCATTACTTTACAAAGAACTGAGAGAATTGAAATTGGTCTATAGTTAGATGGAAGGGATTTAGATCCTTTCTTGGGAATAGGTTGAACACGTGCAGCTTTCCAGCTCTCTGGAAAGATACCTGTGTCGTAAGAAATTCGAAAAAGCCGAGTTAAGATTGGTGCAAGTTCTGGAGCACATTTTTTAAAACAATTGCTGGTATGCCATCCAGCCCAGACGATTTCTTGGTGTTAAGGGAAGAAAGGATACGCTTAATGTGTTTTACTTTAAAAATAATATCGGTCATTTTATGAGGAACCGGGGTAATCGATGGAATTGGATGATTTACGGGAGGGTCAAGGGTTGAATTGGCAGCAAATTGTTTGGCAAATAGTTCCGCCTTTCCTTTAGCGGTAGAAATAATTTCATCTTTCAAAGTTAGTGGTGGAAAAGAACTGGTACAAAAATTCCTACTTATGTTTTTCGCAAAGGACCAAAAAGATTTGCTGCCATTTGAGCAAGAAAGAACTTTGTTTTTAATACGATTGTCGAAGGAGTCTTTGGCTTCAGAAATTCTTTGATTGTAGTAGTTTCTTGCTTCAATGCTGGCCTGTGGGTTTTCTGGACTAGGATCCTGTAGAAACTTCTTGTGAGCCTGAACTTTTGAAATTCTAGCTTTATCACAAGATTTGGAAAACCAGGGTTTGTTATTGGATTGTTTGGGGTTCTTGATGGTGTGTGGAATATAGGTTTCAATGCCCAATTGAATTGATTCAGTTAGTTGATTGCAAATTTGAGAAGGATCACTAGAAGAAAAGCAGATGGAATTCCAGGGGTAAGTGGCGAAGAAGTCCCTTAGGCCATCCCAGTCGGCTGAGATGTAGTGCCATACGGTGCGTGGTGGCATGTATCTATTTAGCTCGGGATGTGCAGGGTTAGATATAGGAACTAAGCCATGATCTGAGCGACCTAGGGGTGCTGTGACAGATGTTTCATAGAGTTCGGGGTTGGTAGTAAGAAAGAGATCTAGGGGATTTGAACTATGATTTGGGGCTCTAGGAAAATAGGTGGGTTTCATAATAAGGTTGGTAAGAGAGTTACTGACTGCGAAGATTTCGGCTGCTCTGCCTTGGGGGTCAGTTTTTGAAGAGCCCAGCCAATCCTTATTATGGCATTGAAGTCACCAAGCACAATTACTTCAGCTGATGGAAACTGAGAAATTATGCTATCGATCTTTGTTGAAAGAAAGTCAAAGAATTCGACATAGGAATTATTAGATTGGGACCGGTACAAACAGCAGATAAATTTAGTTGAAGACCTAAGGGAAAGTTTGAGCCAAAGGATATCAGGCCTACCTGATTCAAGATTGGAAACTCGAGCACAAGCCAGATCGTTGCGGACGTAAGCACATACGCCACCATGTGGGCGAAAAGACGAAATAAGTTCGAAGCCTGGGAAGAGAAGGTGGCTGGTTGAAGATTTAGAACTTATTTGTGTTTCCGTTAGAAACAGTATGTGGGGCTTAGATGACTGAAGGTGATGGTGAACGGAGTTTATATTGGTGTTAAGCCCACATAACAGGTTAACAGATAAAATATAATTATCACAACAGATTAAGAAATAAGCATTATCATTAAATTTAAGGCATTTGAAAATAGGCTTTTTATTAAATAAGTTGAAAAAATTGCCATTTCTCATGTTCACATTTCTTTTACAATAACGATAAAAATGGAAGTAACTATAAAATTTTGAACGACGTTTCCTCGAAAACTAATTAAGATAGTTATATTGTGAGGCACATGTATTTGCTTAAAAATTTCTGTAAATCCAATTAAAAAAGAGAATGCTCCATTTAAAGCAAGGTTAGTTCATATAAATATATAGGTTTACGACACATGCTCGTCTTTTAGGCGGTTCGAGGTCGGGGATGCAAGGAAGGGCATCCCATCAAGAAAAGTTGGCAAGACTGGGTAAAGTCAAAGCTAATGATTAATCCAGTAGCGTCTAGAATTTGCGCATTTCATTTTGCATTGTTTTGAAAGTGATATTTGTTGAAAGATGCAATTTCAAATGTTTTTTTTTATTTAGAGTGAAAGAAGTTACAACCTAATAAAATAATAATTAAAAACTGTTGTGTAAACGGTTGTTTTAATAATACAATTAACTGTATATCTCCGGCACTGAACAACATGTCCAAAAATGGGAGATGTGACGTCATCACATGTCAAAGCAATATGGACGAATGTCGCGACCCAATATAGACCGACTCTGCATTTAAAGTAGGATAATTGGTAACTAACTCTTTCCAGGGCCGTTTAGGTACAGCAGGGACATTTGCACGGGGCGGAAAAAATAATTTGAGGGCGGCATTTTGCCCTAATTAAGGGCGGCTTTTTTGAAAAGAGAGTCTGTTAATTTTTTTTGCTCTTCAAATTTTTTTTTGTGGGCAATAATTTTTACATAAGAGAGAGGCACCAATTTATTTTTTAACGGGGCGCCAGAAGACCCTGGAACGGTACTGACTCTTTCGGCAAAAACCGGAAGTACCACATAAAAGCTAAAACATTAGAAATCTACATTCTACCTTGTATTACATTATACTAATATTCGTAAGCATATAATATAGCTTGGTAGTAATTTCGTGGGTACTTGGCATATTTTCTTTTATCTTTATTGATTTTATTTTATATTAATATTATTTTATATGTTAATATCTAATTTAGAGCTAATAAAGTTAGATAAAATACTTTGGGATTTATACTTATTTTGTATAATATTGTTTAAATACACATGGTGTTTCTAAACAAATGCAAACAATTTTAGGAGGTGAGTCTTTCCTTAAATAAGGGGTTATTCGCTTTAAAAACATCGGGTTAAAAGTTAACCAAGATATTGCGAAAAATATCTTTATTCTTTATCTTAAAAACAAATAAAAATGTGTTTTAACTACCAAGTAACGCCAAATAAAGCAATATTACAAGTGCCTTTATAGGTGTCACCAGATAAATGGGTTTTTTAATAAAACAAATTTTTCCATCCCGACATGTTTAATTGACATTTTATTTTTGTAAACAAAATTGGTAAGTTTATTAACAAAAAAATACAGAAGTTAGAGACATTTCTTAATAAATTAGGCTATACAAATTAATATTTTTTAAGGTCGTTGTCTAAGTCTCTTTTTAAATTTTATTAGCAAGAACGATAGGGGTAGTCTATTTCCACCACTGTCATTAATTTTAAAAAGTTAAAGATATTCAGAAAGCGTAGTTTTAAAATACCAATATTTTCGCAGAATTTTATTATTTTAGAGCTTTGCGTTTTTCAGATAAAATTTTCTTTTTTTTGCTATTTTTGTACCGCAATATCTCCTTAATGGTTGACTTTTGACTCCATGTTAATAAAGCGAACTATTCTTTATTTTAAGTAAGGAATCACCTACTAAAATTTTCCGCATTTGCTAAAAACACCATGTATATTTCAAGAGACTTCTATATTAAAAATTCCTAATAAACACATTATTTGACGACATGGAAGTTAATGTTTATAAAATATTTTTCTTTGTTACTTTCCAACTATTAGGTTCCAATAAGCTTATCCTAGCTTGAAAAAATATCTATTTAGTTTTTAGTTGAAAAATTAAAACTATATATTAAAATTTTAAAAATTCTTTAAGCTTAGTATTCTGAAACATTTATTTTTGCTAATCTAAATAAAATGTTATGATAGTACGACTTTAAATAAAAAAGGCATACATTTAATTTTACCTAAATAATAATAAATAAATATTACTTAAGTAAATTGTAATTTATTTACAAAAAAGTACCAACTGGCTAAAAAGACATTTTTATACACACTTAACTAATTTTTCATGTTTAATATGATAGGGTAATAAAAGATAGTGTCAAATATAATTTTTAGGATTATTTAACTACCCTGTATTTATTAATTGTTAAAATATTAATACAGTCTATAAAAAAGATGTTTCTTTACAAGAAATCTATACCCAGTTCCTTTTAAAGGCTTTTTTAGAAAAAATTAATCGTTATGTAATGGCTTGCAAAAGTCATTTTCGACATAAAATTTCTTTTAAGTGTTCTATTTAAAATAACGAAAATGTCAAGAACTTCCGGTATAACCGAAAGTGCTAGAACTGTTAGAATAAGTCCCCCATTGACTTTATGTTACCAAATTTTTAAAAAATTTCAAAGCCTACTTTAAAAAAAATGGATTGCAGTAGTTTCTCGTGGGACACGCTGTATATTTGGTGTAGTTCCCATGTCTTACTTTCTAGATAAAAAAAAATAAAACCCTAGTTCCGCTTTTGCTTTTAAGCTATATGGTTTAGAACTTACCCTTTTATTTTTAAATATTAGGATATTTTTATTGTAGCATGCATTATTTTCCTTTATTATATTTAACCCAAAAATAGAGTGAGGGTATTAAAAGTCCTCTTACCTCATTTATCTTTTGAATAGGACAAGATATCGAGATCGGGTAAAATTTGGGTAAAAGGGTGTCACTTAAACTACTTTTTGGCATAAAAATGATTTTGGTCTCGTGGTTTTGTGACAAGGGGACACTGGCAATTTTTTTTAAATGCAAAGGGGTCATATAGTATCTCGTTTTGAAGGCTGAAATCATTGTTATGCCAAAAAGTAGTTTAAATGACACCCTTTAACTCAAATTTTACCCGATCTTAATATCTTCTTCTATTCAAAAGATAAAGGGGGAAAGGGGAATATCCTCACTGTATATAAAACTTCATAATAAAAAAATATATATTTTTTTCTACACAATGTAGAAGCCAAATTACTATTTTCAACTATTTTTGTCAATTTTAAATAACCCAATTATTGTTATTTCTGGCAATGGTATCTTAAATACCACAAAAATAGTATACCTTTAAATCCATTTTCATTTTTTTTATTTTCAATAAAATTATAAAACATAACAAATTATAACGAAATAAAATAAAACTACATATATAACCACAATATAAATTACAAAGAAGCTTTAAAACAGTGCATTTTTACAAGTATAAATATTACTTTCACTAACACTTATAAAAATTATTGTATAAAGTTTATTGTCTTATCCTTTAATAATTAAATTTTGTTTATTATCTTGATTATTGTCACGTTATATATTCTATGGATTTAATATTTAAGTAATAAGTATTGTCTTTAAAAAAGCGATACATTCACAAAGCACATTGCTTAAATATTTATATTGACAATATATGGTTCCTTAATTTACTAAAACTTAGTTGACAAACAGCTACAGTTATATCTAAATATTGTCATAAATAAACAACTTTTTATATAAATTCTATAAATTGTATAAAATAAAAGACTAGGTAACCGCACATCGATAACGTATTTGCAACACACGTGAAATATTTACAAAAAGAGGTTCATTTTTAGTTAAAAAAAAATGATATGACATAAACAGTTTTTTTCGTTTATAGGTTAAAAAAATAACAGGTTAGTTTATAATATTATTATTGGACTATGTATACCAAGTTAAGCAAAAGTTTATTTTATGCAAACTTATTTGTTTTTATTTTAAGTAAAGGCTTTTGCTTAGCTTAATAAAAGCATTGTCTAAACAAAAAATGGGATTTTTAAACTACTGTACTTAAAGCAAGAATCAAAAGAAAAAAAAACATGCACGTCTAGCCACTTCAAAATGTTTATAGACTGCGGCGTATACAAGGAAAGGGGGAGAGTTTGGGGGTTTGAACCCTGCTACCCCTTAGCAGGAGTAAGAAGGTATATTCGTGTTAGAAATGTTTTGTTGTGTTTTAATGCATATTTTATGTGGCTCCCCTCCTTGGCATACGTGAAGAAAGGAAGAAACACGTTTTAGGGAGAAATTACTGTTTTTTAAAGTAAGGAGCTTTTTTGCTCTTCACAACATTTTTATTACAAATCTTTTCTCGCGGTACCCCTGCCCCCGCGAATTTACAAAACCTATACCAGTTCAGTCAGGACGGTAACTGAACTCGAGTAGTCTTTGTTTGCAAAAAACAGTTACCAAGTCTACTCCACTTCGGTTCAAAAATTGGCCATACTGGGGTATTGTTTGTAGATTAAATTTAAGGTAATTTTATAAGATAAAATCTATACTGTTTCAGTCATTTAAATATAATGTTTAAAGAAAATAACGTAACGGACAAACATCTCATGACCTATGCGCTTTAAAAAATAGTTTTAAATAAATGTGGTATTAAACTTTAGGCACTATTGTAACGCAATAACTATAAATATAGGGTGTTTTCTTTTGTGGAAGTAGACCCAAGTCATTTTTATTTAAATACATATAACACTCTAAACATTTTTTTAAAATTTGGATTTTTTTATAAAGCATAATCACAATTAGCAATGGTTCTACTTTTGTTGTTGCAAAAATAAAAGTGACAAAGGTGCTGTTTGACATATAAATCACTGTGTCGATATAAATTATTTTATCCAACACTTACATATAATATCTACATAATTGATCAGATTTTGAGGATATAAAGTGTACTATAAGTCACTAGTGAGCTAAAGTACCCTTTAGCTCACTAGTGAATTATAGACAATACAAAATTTTGTTGCTGGTGTTGAGAATGACAAGTAACAAATAATGGATGACGTTTTCAAATTATTTTCGATATTAAAAACGATTTATACGAAAGTGTTTGATAAAATTTTGTATTAGACACGTGAGTTATTACATATAAGTCACTTAAGAAAATTACCTTAAACTTTTCTTGCGTGACTTATATGTAATAAAACTCACTTATCTAATAAATAACTATTATCTGCGTAACCTAATTTAAAAGCACTTTTTATAACAGATGTTATTACAACAAGAACACATGCAGGGAGTTTCATTTAGATATACCTCTAGTATAATTTTTTTTGTTTTTTAATTCTTCAGTTTTTATCTTAAAATTTTTCAATATCCCGTTTCCTAGTCCTTTCTCCATATTTATCAGACCTCTATTGATGATAAAAATAAGTAATCTGTCTTTCAGTGGGGTAATAGGCACATTTTCTAGGAGCACATTAATGTCACTATTACAAACATTAGATAAAAAAACTCGTAATAGATTTTGGCTGAAGAAGCTGTCATTCCAGGCTCAAAATAAGGAAAAAAAGGTTTTTTTTTCATATCTTCATTGCATCGTTATAAACTTAATGCTGAAGCCACCTGAATTTGATAAAAATGTGTATGAGTTATGTTAATTACTTTATTTAAACCTTGTTTTATAAGGTTGGATCGTCTTAAAGTAACTTCAGAAATTTTAACGAATTTAATATTTTTACTGGTTAAACAGTTATAGTTTCTAATAAAAACTTGTTTTTTAAGTGGACGTTTATTCTTTTTGCCTTACACACATATAGCTTGCAAAATTTATAACAAACATATTTAATAAACACTTTTTCTACTATTTAATTAGTGTCAGTAATGCGAGAACAGTCTTTTATAAAATTTTCACAATATTCCTAAATAGTTTTTGCCTTAGTTAATTTGCACTTAAATTTATTTGTAAATATCTCTTGATTCTTCTCCCTAAATTGAAGATAGTAAGAGTTACTTCCTACAATATTACTTATTACTTTTTTGAACATTTTTGAAAAACAAATACAATAAAACAATACAATTAAGTAACCCTAAAACTCACAGCATAAAGCAATAAAAAATTGTTAAGACATTACTTGCCGATTTTCCTTGAAAATAGTTACGACGCGAAGACTGAAACAGGATAGCCTTTGTAAAAGAAAATGCCGCAAAAATATAGTTACAAATGCTATACTGCTATATGGTCAATTTTTGAACCAAAACGGGGTAGACTTTGTAACTGTTTTTTGAAAACAAAGACTACTCGGGTTCAGTCACGGTCTTGACTGAACTGATATAGGTTTTGTAAATTCGCTTCTCCTCCTCCCCCATAAAAATGGTATAAATACGTCCGTGTTCATAGGCATTTTAGCAGGGAGGGATTAAGCAAAAAATTCTGGATGTAAAAATTTTGGATATAGTAGGGGAGCCCACGATGCTAAGTGGGGATTTACTCGAGCGTCATAGACACCTATTGGGTTGCAAAACTGATGATAAGAAGATAAAAATGTTATATAATGTTTACATTATCATTGGTGGGAAAAGCGGCAAATTTTTTTAAAAACTTATATCAAAAAAATATTATTTCGGCTGGTGGAAATCGTTCGGATCGCATCGGATTATATATTTTCATTATCCTAAAATTATTTTCTTCAAAATAAAAAATAATAGCCACGCTCGAGAATGTTAAATTGACCTTTCTTTACAACTTTGTAGCCCTCTGCGTTTAGCATGTCATTATTCTATCTTAATCTGACGCGCTCGAAAATTTCTGATGGATATATTTTTGTTTTTTACGATCGGCCCTGTGTACGGGGCTCATATTTGGTGGAGATACTTAACCGGGTACAAGGTATCCTCCGGTATATCAATCTGCCGCGCTGTAGCAAATCCCGAAATGCTCTCTTGGGCTCCTCCACCAATAGGATGATTAATTGGGCTTAACTTGCTATTCTTTTTTATGCATATTCAAAAATTCCGCACTGAACCCTTTGAAAGTGCTAGACGTGTATATTTTAATTTTGACGATGTAAACTTAATATCTATATGATACGAATTACCAATATGCTGTTGTGTTGCTCCAATCAAAATATTTCTTTAAATAAATTAAAAAGAGAAAGAATTAGTTTCTTTAAAAATTAAATAGTTTGCAAACACCCTAATTACACTAGAAACTTCACTTAAACAACCCATTTTATTTAAGGTACAGATAAAATATTAATACGTGTCGTGAACACTATCATTCTTTGGTTGTAAAACATGTGTTAATAAATGTTTTGATATTCGTTTAATTGTTAAATACTTTGTCTTAATTTAGCACCTTTCACCTACCAGTGGCGGCTCGTGCATCGGAGAACAGGGGAGGCTAAAGTCATAAAGACTATATAAACAAAGAAAAGGCCGGTAATTTTTTGGGGTACCGCACATATTTAAAGTATAATACGTAATATTTGCATAAATGCAAACAAAAGTTCTGTATTGCCGCATTTATGGTTAAATTTATGGGGAGGCTAAGCCTCTCTTGTCTCCTCTGACAAGCCGCCAGTGGCACCTACGTAATAGTATGTTGTTCCCTCCATCTTCCTAACGAAAATAACCGATATTTTAAGACGCCAGATTAATTGCTTTTTTAAAACAAAAATATGGTTATTAATAGTGTTATGTCTAAGCAGAATATCAGTTTCACGAGTCCATTTTAATTATTGTGTTCCATCATTTTATTACATAGTTTTCAACCAAACTGGACAAAATTCGGTACTCCAGTAAAACCTTACTCTCAATTTAGTGTTAATATTATATAGTCAGTTTCGCAGAAATTAATTTAAAAATTTTAAATTTAAAGGAAAAAATTGGACTTTTATGCCATTGTATAACAACAAACAGCAGAAACTTAATAATAAAATAAAAATAGGTATCTCATTTAAATTTATTTTTGATGAAGTTCTAACAACAAGTATTTACCCTGAAGTACAGACTTTCGCCCAGTCTGGTTCAACGATTCTTTGAGATATTTAAGCGTTTCCTAACTTTTGGACATACTGTATAATTTGACACGACACGCGTTAGTAATGACTTAAACTGTTAGGTGAAATTGTAAATTTTTATAGAAGTTTTATATTTTCAATTTATTATTTTATTTTAACATGACACTTATTTATTCAAGTTTTATTTTTACATTTTTTGGTTTCGCTTTCCTAGAAGCCAAGAGCCCTCTTTAATTTCATTTAGAACAAAAACAAAAAGCACATATTTAAATTATTAAGATTATTTTGTACCATCGTGACCAAAAAAACTGGGACATTAAAATCCGGGCACAAAATTAGATTGTTTTGACAACATCAAAACATAATTTTCTAATAGACCGGGAGATAAACCTAAATTTTGTTGTCCCAGTTTTTTGGGCACGATGGTAAACCTATTTTGCTTCAGATGTTTAGACGGAACTTTGTGATAAATCAATTAAATGTCAAATGTTAATTAGATATTTAAAAAACATGAAAATCTCCTTGCTCTACTCTTATTCAATATGTAATATTGAAACTGATTGTTACTACCATAGACTAACTCTAACTACCATGAATATGTTTGTCACATTTTGTGGTTTTCTTAATTTTACACTGTTAAAGAATAAGAACAGTCATATTATTAAAGCAATAATAAATGATTAATTTTAAGTGTAAAAAATAAGAAAAAAACTCAATTTTATTTTTCAATTGTAGAAATTGATAAGTTATGTACCTAATGAAATATCTAAATACTAGTCGTGATGTGAACAGTACTGAAAACAATATAAATGACACATTAATTACACAGCACACAAAAAAATTATAAAAGTTTATACACAAGAATTACACATATGTATTCCAATGTATTTTTTGACGCTGAATCCGAATCCGAGCTCAGAAATGGCCCTTCACGTCTGGAAATGACCCCAGGGGCCTCTATAGCCCTAAAATACGGTTTCCGGTATAAGTCAGGGTCGTAGGTGCATTCTAAACCAAAAGCCGGATTTGTGCTTGACAGGTCTACAGCTAACTGAAATTTTCTGTTTAGGCCGGGAAAATTACCCTTTAGGGGCCGAAAAATCGTGTTTCAGATGTAACAGTCACAACAGTAATATTTTCATGTACAATTAAATTCTGGACCTTACACTATGCGCGAAAAGCTTATGACTTGTTAAAATTCTTAGTTCTGGTTCATCATCAGGAAATGACCCCTAGGCGCCGAAAAATCGATTTTTAGACTTGGCAATTACAACAATGAAAAATTTATGTATTTTCTAATTCTGGGACTTATTAGGTGCTCAAAAGTTTTTGGCCAGCTAAAATTCCCAGTTTGGAGCCGGGAAAATGGCCTTTTAGGAGCCGAATAATCGCGAAATTAATATTGACATTGACATCCCAATTAAGACATTTTCAATTTTATTGACCTAATTTCAAAGTATATAAAAATGTTATCGATGTGATTGCTAGGTCTGAAACACAATTTTCCGGCCCCCAAGAGCCATTTTCCAGGCCCCAAACTGGAAATTTCAGCTGGCAAAAACTTTTAAGCACAGAATGAGTTACAGAACTTTGAAATACATAAAAATCCCACTGTTGTAATTCCAAAGGCTAAAAACTTTTTCAGACAATAGGGGATCGTTTTCCCGGTCCCAACCTAAAAATTTTAACAGGACATAAACCTTTTGCGCCTAGTGTAAGGTCCAGAATTCAAATGTATCTGAAAATATCACTGTTGTAATTGCTACGTCCGAAAACAATTTTCCGGCCCCTAAGGGGCCATTTGCTGGCCCAAACAGGAAATTCCAATTAGCCGTAAACTTGTTGAGCAAAAATCCGGCTTTGGGTTCAGAATGCACCCTCGACCCCGCCTTATTCCGAAAATCGTATTTCAGGACTATAGAGGCACCTGGGGCCAATTCCATACGTGTAGGGCCATTTCTAAGTTCGAATTCGGATTCAGCGTCAAAAAATACATATAATATATACTTTCATTTTTTTGTGGGTCTGTGTTATATTCTAACTAGTTTTTGGGACACTGGCGCACAATGACGGTAGCAGCTTGTAGAAAATTGACCCAGTTTTAAATAATTTTCAATTAATTATATGCACTTTTAACCCCTAACCACAGATATCCAGTTATTTTGACCGACGGGGATGTTTATACATTTGCACGTTTTTTTGTTTAGTTTGGATCTAGTTCTTATTAAAATTTAGTTGTTTAAACATATCCCCTTTCTGAAAAGTTAGATTATCAATAGGCATTATTAGCTGCTTAAAAATTTTAGGAAAAAAGCGAATCAATATAAGGGTAGGCTAAATATAAGTACTTTTCCCTAAAAATATAGTAGGATAAAACCAAGCTAATTTGTACAATGATATCGTGGTAAAATATTATATACATATTTAGAAATATACTAGAATATTTTAACTTAAACATTAAAGATATTTGATTACATGTATTGTCTAAAATCTCAGATTAGTAAAAGTTTTAAAGATAAAATGTAAGTATAAAAATTGACATGTCATTACAAATGGTAAAATACATTAACCTTAGACTAATTAATTAATAATTATATTTTATAAGTGTGATATGTAACGATATTAAACATTTTTAAATATTTAAACAAAATGTAAAGTTGTAGAAGTAATTTCAGGTAAAACAGAGTTTTATCGCAATATACATAAAATATTGTTTGTAACATAAAACGCAGTTTTACCAAGAATGGCTGACGAAAAAGGAATATTTCTTTTTATGTATGTTTATTATTACAGTAGGAAATTATTTCCAATATTACATGGCTTTTGTTTAAAAAAGTTTAAATCTGCTATTCTTTTTGTCAGTACAATATTTAGTTTTCTTAGATATATATATTTTTTTAAATATTGTTTTATTGCGATTTTGTATCGTGTACACTTATTCACACTATTCGCAGCAAATTATTTTCTGCAATTGCAGTATTGATTTTTTTAGTTTTTAGTACGAATAAGTAAGAGGGTAAATACACATTGTTTAGGTAGATACATTTTAAGGAGAGCGCACACCAAAGTGGAGTGACAAGTAGCAAGTAGCACGTAGCGCGCATCTAGCATGTCACTTCAAATAGAACCAATGCAAAAAAATGAAGCAGCGCACAACAAAGTAATGCAGCGTGCCACGCCACTTAGATGTGATTCATTTGTTTGCTATGATTTAATTTAAAGTAACATGGTAGACGCGTGCTACTTGCTACTTGCCACGCCACTTTGGTGTGCGCTCTGTTTAAGAAAAACTAATTTTATGTATATTGCTTATAAAATATATAAACAAAGTTTTGTCAGTTACCAGAAAACATAAACTTTTAATTATTGTGCGTTTTGTAAAAAAAAACTAATTTTTTCGGTACCAATCTGGCAATTTAAATAACAATTACATTTTTGTTTTAGTTGCTTTTTACACAAGATTTTTTATTTGTCTAGTTATTGTCCTAAGTATTATTATTGTCGTTAAAATACTAGTAAAAGAGCTTAAACCTAATAATTTAGTACTTGCTCCGTTGATTTCCTTTTCTCCATTTTGTTGAGATATGTAACCTGGATCCACAACATGAATCTTCCATCCCAAATTGCTATGAATGTAACACTACAAAATGGAAAAAAATATGGTTAGTCTTGGTAATGTAGTAAATTAACTTAAATTGGCAACTTTACTTATTATTAACCACATTTATTAAGAAAATATTGTTGAGTATGTAGACATCAAAAAATGTAAGTAAAAATTAAATTTAAAATATAAAAACCAAAACAATCAATAGCTGTATGACAAAATAATTTATTTTTTAATTGAGCCCATAACTACCACTTATACTTGGTTAGTAAAAATTATCATAAGGCCTATACAGACTGTCATGAATGGGGTTTAGGAGGACAAATGGATTAAAAATCTTTTCAACAAAAGTTATTCCATATAAAAAATTTTGCTTGTAATAACTATTCACTAAGACAATGTTGAGCGTCCAAGCTGATGACCAAAAATTTAGTTTCTATAGTGAAACTACAATAATTGTCTTTGATAAAACTGATTTTAGAGTTAATGGTATCGTGTTAACTTGGTTTTATTCTTAAAACCTTTAAAAATTATTTTATAAATTTATATTTTATCCAAGATTTTTACCTGATAGTACAAAAGATCTGGAGCATCCATTGGCACCGTCCAATTTAAATATGCAGGTTCTCCTTCATCACACTCTAACCTTAAAGTTTTCATGTAATCTTCAAATGTTTCCGATTCCAGAGCCATATCTATACTTTTATGTGCCCACTCGCAGTATCTTCCTGTGGCAGTTGGATATGGATATCCCTCTTTGTTATAAGCAACTCCAGCAAAAACTTGCTGTTCTCTTCTTTTTCTTCGCTTATTTGTCCGAAAGCTCCTTCATTAGAATCACTTATGTATAGTGGATGAAATCTACGAAAATAGGATTAGTATTCGATTACAAATGTAAAAATATATCCTTTACTTGTACTGAAATTATGTAGCAACGCACACTTTGACATGTGCAGCCTTTGGTCACAAAAGAACTAGCTAACGCAAGCTATTATATTTGTTGCTATGGTGAAGAGGTGTTTTAGAAGATCCTTAACAATAAGTTTATCTAACTTGCGCCAAAACTCCAAAATGCGAAGAATAATAAAAGTTATCAGAATGACCAAATCAGTGGCATAAATTTTCAATTATTATAATAATAATAAACACTCATCATAGCATATTAAACAAAGTAAACTGAAATTTGCATTATTATTTAAAAATGTTATATTTTTACTTAGTTCTAAACCAATTTTTCTAAGATATTCAATTTTGGGAGGTTTTAGAAAAAGCTGATTAATCGGCTCTTCAGCTTTGGGCACTTTATTTATTAAAATTGGTAATTTTTATTTTTTATTTGGCCATCCTGACACCAATAATCCTAGCAAAGGTTATATTTAATAGGTAGTGATAAGAATATAACTTTACTCTAAATATAGGATACTTACCTTGCAGGATTTGTTGTGTATATTCCCCTTCAACAATAAATGTGTATGTTTGACCCCTCTCCACAGTTAGTTCCGGAATAAGTTTGTCGTTAATATAATAGCAAATTCCCCAGGATGGCAAACCAGTTATTTTTGAGTACCCTCTAGCGCCTCCAGTTGGCCCTAGTTTTACGTAAAAGGTGTTTTCTCCTGGAATAAAATTAATGTAAATTACAAGATACCATAATATTAAATATTGTAGCCTTGATATGAAATCACATTATCAAATTGCATGATAAACTCTGCATTATTTAAAGAGTGATAGTTCCAAGTGAATGCCAAAATATAAAGTTTTGTTTTTTTATCTTTGGACAAACCACGAAGACTAAAAGACTAAATACTAATGTACCGTGGGTGTCTTAAGCGAGGTAAAAGGGAGTTTGTTGACACGGGACTTAAATACTTGGAGATTTGGGGGAAAGAAAAGACCTCCGCGGGCAGCAGGTCTCATGATTTGTATAAATGTATAAATTAGAAGGGGAAAAATACTTTTGGCTCGAAAGAGAAATCCAAGCTTTTTTGAAGCTGCCGTGGCTATAGATACAATGTTTTTATGCCAGTTAAGGTTACTTTCAAATGCGACGCCCACAAAATTAAAGGTGTCTTTGCTCTGTCAAGCTTGGCCGCTCATAAGTAGAGGATGAGTATTTGATGACTCTTTCGCGACAAGGAACATGATTGTGTTTTGGATGCATTAAAATGGGCGAGATTTTTGGCGCCCCAATCCAATATTCAATTAAGATCCTGCGAAAGAGATATGCTCTGCTATTGTTTTCCAAATCAGGTTTAGTGATGGGTTTAGAAACCTGAAAACTGGAGTAAAGGGTACTATCGTCGGACTCACCTAGAAACTCAATAGATTTATTCCAGCAGTGTGATACGAAGGAAAGAAGATCTGCTGTAGATCTTTTGTGGCGAAATCCATACTGCCTGTCATGCAAAATTTTGTGTTTTTCTAAATACTTAAAAATTTGTAAATTAATAAATTTTTTCATTACTTTACAAAGAACTGAGAATTGAAATTGGTCTATAGTTAGATGGAAGAGATTTAGATCCTTTCTTGGGAATAGGTTAAACACGTGTAGCTTTCCAGCTCTCCGGAAAGATACCTGTGTCGTAAAAAATTCGAAAGAGCCGAGTTAGAATTGGTGCAAGTTCTGTAGCACATTTTTTAAAACGACTGCTGGTATGCCATCCAGCCCAGAGGATTTCTTGGTGTTAAGGGAAGAAAGGATACGCTTAATGTTTTTTACCTTAAAAATAATAGCGGGCATTTTATGAGGAACCGGGGTAATCGATGGAATTGGATGATTTACGGGAGGGTCCAGGGGTTGAAATAGCAGCAAATAGTTCTGCCTTTCCTTTAGCGGTAAAAATAATTTCATCTTCCAAAGTTAGTGGTGGAAAAGAACTGGTACAAAAGTTTCTACTTATGTTTTTCGCAAAGGACTAGAAAGATTTGTTGCCATTTGAGCAAAAAAGAACTTTGTTTTTAATACGATTGTCGAAGAGGTCTTTGGCTTCAGAAATTGTTTGATTGTAGTAGTTTCTTGCTTCAATGCTGGCCTGTCGGTTTTCTGGACTAGGATCCTGTGGAAACTTCTGTGAGCCTGAGCTTTTAAAATTCTAGCTTTATCAAAAGATTTTGAAAATCAGGGTTTGTTATTGGATTGTTTGGGGTTCTTGATGATGTGTGGAATATAGGTTTCAATGCCCAAATGAAATGATTCAGTTAGTTGGTTGCAAATTTCAGAAGGATCACGAGAAGAAAAGCAGATGGAATTCTAGGGGTAAGTGGCGAAGAAGAAGTCATAACTTACTAAGATATAGTAACTAAGCCATGATCTGAGCGACCTAGAGGAGCTGTGACAGATGTTTGATAGAGTTCGGGGTTGGAGGTAAGAAAGAGATCTAGGGGATTTGAACTACGATGTGGGACTCTAGAAAAGTAAGTGGGTTCCATAATAAGGTTGGTAAAAGAGTTACTGACTGCGAAAATTTCGGCTGCTCTGCCTTGGGGGTCAGTTTTTGAAGAGCCCAGCCAATCCTTATTATGGACATTAAAGTCGCCAACCACCAAAACCTGGCAAGCCCGTTTCATAAAATAATGAGCCAAGTAGCGATACCCGTACACTTTTATGAATCTACAATACAAATTAGAGATGGGTTGTGAAAAAATCCGTGCGTTTATTTTTGGGAGCATTGGGAAAGCATTTGGGAGTATATTTTATTGCTCCCGGAGCATTCGCTGACGTCAAAATTTATGTTTCTTATGTTAACAATATGACTGCTAGTTTGGCAAAATTGTCCATAAATCGTTTAAAAATAAAACATTTAGGGTTACTGATTGTTGTTATGAGTTTCTGATGTCATCAAGTATTGAAATCTGTTTACTCGTAGGTGTAGTTAGGTATTCATATTTGGTTTTATTTTGCAGCGTCTTTAGTAAATATTCAAAAATAGAGTTTACTCCTGGAGCAATAAAGTTTACGTCATGATCAATCAAGGAGCAATCGAATGCTCCCGGTGGAAACCCATCACTAATACAAATTTTTGCTACGAAAATTGAAACTTAGTAGTGTGTCAGCAGCCACTTTTCCTGCAACATTCTTGGACCAATCAGCGAAATAATCAGATAAGTTAATGTGAATCTGACATAAGGGACAGTCAGGCCAGGGTGGTAACAGAATACCATTGAAGGTAGGCTTTCAACTTATAAGCAAAACCTACGTACAAGGTGGGCCAAATTAAACTTTGCACATTTTTTAACTAATAATAACTTTTTGTCTGTTGCGCCTATCCTTTTTATGTTTAAAGCAGTAATAGGTAGATGTGTTTTCTCTAGGTTTGCCAATTTTGATCAAATAGATTTAGACAGTACCGGACTACAAAATACTGTATTTAACCACATTGCAAAAGAAATCTGACTTAGCTACAATTAAGCATAAACTTACGTTTTATTTTAGCAGTCATCTTAATTTTTCAGGCAAATACCATATTTCCCATTTGTTTTAGATATTAAGTAAGATATTATTTCTGAAAGTTAAATGGTTTTAATTTTTGTTTTACCATTTGTTTTGCTTTTCCAAGTTTCTTTGGTTTAACACTAAATATTTGTTTTGTTTTATAGCTGCGCTTGTCAATGAATTTAAATTTTTATTAAAATAAATAGGTATATATTTCTTACTTTTATTTTTTTTCTTGATAAGTTATCTTTGATTTCTGATATATTTTTTAGGTTGAAACTTACATTACTTCGCCCTTTTACTCTTCGATTAATTTTATGCAACCTATTTTTTTCAACAAGTAAAAGTTTGAAATTGGAAAAATATGATGTAAAGGATCGATACAATACAAGCTATGAGCAGCGAGAGGCCTGTTTTAATATAAACAGAATATTATCTGAATAATAACACAGGTCCACAAATTAAAAAGTAATAAATTGGTCCGTGCTGGATATCGAACAAAGATTTTATCAAGTATTTTTTTCCGCTAAACAAAAATCTGTCAGTCAAAACTAGGGGTCAAACTGCAAAAACCAAAATGCTGGTGCACTGGGGATACTAGCAGTTTTTTTTTAATTGATAGAGGGTTTATCTAGCACCTCATTTTAAAAACTCTTTAACTTGATATGCACTGTTTGTACAGTATTTAAGCCAAATTTCAAATAGTATTAAGTGGAACGACTGGGGTGATTTTTAAAAACAAAGTGGCGTTAAGTAGAGAATTAAAGGCCCTTTAAAACAAGGCGCTACATTTAAAGAAAAATTGCTACTGCTCCCTTGCCTCCAGCAAAAGTTGACTCTTAGATTTGACTTCAGATTCGATACTCAGCACAGACCATTTTTTTATTTTATGGACCTGTGTTATGAATTTTTTAAATAAATAAAAACATTTTTTAATATTTCTTACCAACTATTTTTGCTGCCGGCCAAGGTTGAATACCATCTTCAGGAGGAAGATCGTCTAAGCTTAGTGTACATTGGTGGTCGTACAGGTCACTAAAATTTATTTGGTTGTCTTCGATGGTCTTATCCTTATGTGAATGTGCGTTAGCCTCCATTCGTGAATTTAAAGGTCCAAATGCTGCAATCACGCTTATTGCTTCTCCTTCTGGTATGGGTCTATCGTTGATTGCTTCGTTGGTATGAAGTGGTCTAAAACAAATATAATCTTTAGCTATTTTTAAAGAAGGAGAAGAATATTCTAACAATGAATGATTGTCAAGCACAAATCCGGCTTTGGCTTTAGAATGCACTCTTGACCTCGCCCGATTCCGGAAACCGTATTTTGTGGGCCTATACAGGCCATTTTAGGCCCGTTGGGACAATTATAGACGTTTTTGTGCTCGGGATCCGATTCAGCGTCGAAAAATACATGGGAATATACATGTCTGACTCTTGTGTATAAAATTATTTCTTTTTAGGAGGCTGTGTTATAAATAAATACATATACGTATATTCGCATCTAGTCTCTTGAAAATTATGCAACAAAGATGTATTAAAAAAAAACACTACCTTTTTATATTTAACGTATTTAAAAAAAAGCGAACAATTAATATTTTTAAAGACATGTTTTAAAAATATTAAACCATTATACAAAGTATAATTTAATTGATGGCTAAAAATACAGGGTATAATAATTCCTTAGCTTAGTTTAGGAAGAAAAGTTTATATGAACATATGTCCCAAACGTCTTAACTTTTGAGATACAGGCTGTTAAAATTTTCAAAAACCAAAAAAATTCAATAACACTTATTTTAGTAAAATCTGTTATACAGGATATAATCCTATTTAAATAAGTAATTTTCGTTACATTATTGCTAATTAAAAACTTAGACACCTAATTTTTAAAAGAAAAAGATCCCGCAATGCTTCTTATATGGTCCAAAAATATGCAATTAAGTGAATTTTTTTCTCTTAAACTAAACAAGATACGGTAAAAAAATAAGATACACAAAAGCAGGATTTTTATTTGCTTAATCTAAAGAAAGCACAAAAATTTTACACACATTTACACAGTCAGTGGCGTACCGTTTTTTGTTGGAAATATTCCTTCAGTTGCCTCTCGAGACGCCACTGGACTTATTAAATGTAATTAAGTTAGTGATAAATTACTTTCTTAATGTCATTAATATATATTTTTTTAATATATATTTTTGAAACTTTAAGACTCTGTATGTCAAAAGTTAAGAGGTTTGGGGCATATCTTTATATGAACTTTTCTTCCTTAAATAAGCTAAGGAATCATACCATATATTTTTAGCCATCAAATAAATTACACCCTGTATAACATAATATTTAAAGAGATCTAAAAAGAAACTAATGGAAATATTTCTATATTACAAACAAAATTATTACAAAGGGACAAAATAAAAGCACTTTTTATTATACAAAAAGCAATATTTTAAAAATATTATCAGACTTTTTAAATAGATATGTTAATTTTACACCTTACAATCGGATAGAAATAAAAATAAAGGGAAATAAACGCTTATTTGCACAAATAAAAGGGCACTTGCTTTGCGCTCTGGTGCCTCAGAACAAAAGACAAACAGAATACCACTAAAAAAAGGATATATGTAAAAAGAAACTAAGGAAAAATTTAATTTACAATTAGGTTTAAGTAGGTTAAGCTTTTATTTTAAATTTAGAAGAAAGAAAAAATTAAAGATTAAGATTTATATATTTAAAATAATGGTAAATAGCATTTATTACATTATTATGTTAGAAATTAAGACCTCCGGTAGTCAATTAGTCTAAAATTTTTGAATATTTGTATTTTTAAATAAATTTCGGTTTCTTGGTTATGCAATAGGCAAATAAAAAAATATTGTTTATCCAACACGTACATATAATATCTACATAATTGATCAGATTTTGAGGATATAAAGTGTACTATAAGTCACTAGTGAGCTAAAGTACCCTTTAGCTCACTAGTGAATTATAGACTTTAACAAACCCGTAGTTACCAACAAAATGCATTACAACCAAACAAGCTTGCTTTCCAAAAATACAAAATTTTGTAGCTGGTGTTGACAATGACAAGTAACAAATAATGGATGACGTTTTCAAATTATTTTCGATATTAAAAACGATTTATACGAAAGTGTTGGATAAAATTTTGTATTAGACACGTGAGTTATTACATATGTCACTTAAGAAAATTACCTCTCTCGCCCTTCGGGCTCGAGAGTTAAACTTTTCTTGCGTGACTTATATGTAATATAACTCACTTATCTAATAAATAACTATTAAGTTTTTATATTCTCCATATATACAAAAAGGCTTAACTTTCATTTTATGAAGGTGGCTAGGAAAAACGCTCATGGTTGATTTTATTGCGACTTATAGTTAATACAACCCTTCTTGTCATAGAAATAATATAATCCCAGTGTTTGTAAGACATAATGTCCTGTTTTATTTTATAATATATAGTGCTGGTTTCATTTCCATATATCTGCTAATCCTGCTTCTATTTTCTAAGGCTGATTTTCTAGGTAGGAATAAACAATTTTTTCTAATTAGTTAATTAATAATAATAAATTAAATATTTAGTAATCTTTTATTTTCCGTAAATATACCGCACCAAATTGGTATCCTAAAGTTTTATGTGGCAAATACCGGAGGTTTTTCACAGGTGGTTCCCCCATAACTTTTTTAATTTTTAAGGTAGATAAATGAAACTTGGTTAATCGATATTTGACAATTGTCTAACCGCCATTTTTTCCATGTTTTATTATAATCTATTAGTTAAAAATAATTCACCCGTTACAAGAACTAACGGAAGATGAGGTACAGAAATCGTTGGGAGTACTGTGGTCACCTACAGATGATACCTTCAGATTCAGAGTCCAATTACCATCAGGCAATGTGGCCACCAAACGAACAATACTCTCCGACATTGCAAAGCTATTTGATCCATTAGGCTGGTTAGCTCCGATCACTATTAGAGCAAAACTAATAATCCAAGAAATATGGGTACAACAGCTAAGTTGGGATTCAACAGTTCAAGGAGAGTTAGCTGAACGCTGGCACGAGTTTACAAACCAACTAAGACAGGTAGAAATGCTTCGAATTCCTCGATGGATTAACTACACGAGCCGCAATAACGATGAGCAAACAGAATTGCATGGATTCTGTGACGCCTCAGAAAGGGCGTATGGAGCAGTAATATACAGCAGAATCATAAAAAACGGTAAAATTACGGTCAATCTGTTACATGCCAAATCAAAGGTAGCTCCAATCAAAATAAAGACAACTCTACCTAGGCTAGAACTATGCGCTGCTGTACTGTTAGCAAAATTATTGAAAAAACATGTTTATTAATGGAGATTGAGAACGTCCCTGTGTACGCGTGGACAGATTCCATGATCACCCTGGGTTGGATCAAAGGTGATGTGTCTCGATGGAAAACATTCGTGGCTAATAGAGTATCAGAAATTAACCAAAACGTAACACACAATTATTGGAATCACGTCAAGACAAATGACAATCCAGCAGACTTAATCTCCAGAGGAACAGATCCAGAAAAGTTATCAAAAAATAGTCTATGGTGGAATGGACCGTCATGGTTACAAGAACAGCTGCCAATTTGTAAACAAAAGTTCGAAACCAACCAAGAAGCAAAACGACAAATCCACTGTCATATCAGTCAATCGAACTTCAATACAGAAATATTCGAGAAATTTTCCAGTTGGGACAGACTAGTACGAGTTCTATCATACTGCAGACGAGTCTTGCACAAAGGACACACATCTTCTCTCTCCCCAAGGGAACTGAACGAGACTCTGGTACAGGTCTTAAGAATTATTCAGCACCAGGAATTCGGGACAGAGTATCAAGCATTGCTGAATAAAACACCCTTGTCCAAATCAAGTAAGTTGTGGAACTTGAGCCCGTTCTTGGATCAACATCAACTGCTTCGAGTGGGAGGAAGACTGCAAAATGCGCTTGTAACATATGACCAAAAACATCCAATTATAATTCCCTACAATACTAAAATTACAACCCTGCTTGTGTTGAATGCTCATCAAAAAATACTACATGGCGGAAATCAAGCAACATTGGCCTACTTAAGGAAGAAATTTTGGATTATCAACGGTAAGAGAGCCGTAAGAACGGTCTTAAACAAATGCGTAAAGTGTATACGTTACAAAGCCAAGACGGCAGAACAACAGATGGGACAATTGCCTGCGACCCGAGTAGTACCGACCGCCCCATTTAACAATACAGGTGTCGACTACGCTGGTCCAATAAAAATTAGAGCTACCAAAGGACGAGGCCATAAGTCCTATAAAGGATACATTGCGGTATTCATATGTCTCGCTACAAAAGCAATCCACTTGGAAGTTGTCAGCGACATGACAACCATCGCCTTTCTAGCTGCATACAGAAGATTTACGTCAAGACGTGGTCAATGTTCTAACATGTATAGTGACAACGGGACAAATTTTGTTGGAGCAGCCAATATTCTGGAAAAAGAGGTGCACAAGCTTACACAACACTCAACAATTCAGGATTCTGTAGCAAATACCGGGACCCAATGGCACTTCATACCACCTGCATCGCCACACTTTGGCGGTATTTGGGAAGCAGGTGTCAAATCAATGAAATATCACCTACGAAGAGTCATCGGAGAAACAACACTGACATTCGAAGAATTAACCACGTTAACATGTCAAATCGAAGCATGCCTGAACTCAAGACCATTGTGTCCGTTATCCAATGATGTAGACGATCAATTCGTGCTTACTCCTGGACACTTTCTGATTGGAAAGGAAATGGTTTCCCCAACCCGATCCAATTACAACGAGTATTAACGCTAGCCTGTCGCAAAGGTGGAGATTGATCCAGAAAATCAAGGGAGATATCTGGAACAAGTGGTCAACCGAATATCTAAGCCGACTTCAACAACGATACAAATGGGCATCACCTCAGATCAACCTCCAACCAGGACAAATGGTGTTAATAAAGGATAACAACATAAACCCTAGCCAATGGCCATTAGCACGTATTACAGAAGTTCACCCAGGCAAGGATGGTGCGGTACGAGTCGTATCAATGAAAAAGCCGATCAGACAACAGTAAAACGTCCGATTCATGGCTTAATTCCACTACCGGTAGAAAAAGAAGAAGCAGAAGTCGATAGCACATCTTTTGTTTTGCAGACAGACCAGAAACAAAGGTTCAAATCAGCTGGGTGCTCAAAAATACCTATTTTTCACATGGTATTGCTGAGTCTTTGCCTACTTGTAACATGTCAAGCAAACTTCACCATACATCAACTAAAAGAAGGTGTTTATATCGAACATCTTGGAACTGCTAGAATAGATAGAGGCAGATTTAGAATCGAATCTTGGTATAGCAAAAAACGAATATATAATGATATGAACAAATCGGCAGAAGTAGTCAACGACTTCACCAAGCTTTGCGACGCAACAACAAATTTAACCGATTCTGATGACACTCATTGCAATATATTTGTGCATCATCTCAAAGAACAGCAAGCTCATCTGGACTGGATTGCTTCTACGTTACATGAGAGTTTAAGTCGACCCAAACGAGGACTCTTGGGCAAATTTTTAACATCAGTATTTGGAGTCAATGACGAAGTTTTTCAAGATATCAATTCGTTAAATAAAAATCAAGAATCTCTAATCAGAGCAACCAAGCATCAAACAAGATTCATGGTGAATATGGTATCAACATTCAACGCAACCGAGGAAAGGATAGCTAAACAGCTGCAACGATTCCAGACGAAATTAGCTACTGGTTTAAAAACTATCAATTCCATGACCAGCTGGTTTTCGAAGATTGATACAAATGCACTACACATTCATATTCTCAGCACGTACCAAATAGCCACAAACTATATCACCGAAATAAACGATCATTACTCAGCAGTTTTAGATGTTCAGTTCAACCGAGGAACTCTTCTCGATCTATTGTCTCCAGCCTACCTCAAACAAGTTATAGAGGACGCCAATCAGAAGTTGCCAAACAACTTGAAAGCACTATCATCACCGTTGCTACAAACTACGTTAATGCAAAATACCACTCACATCCGCATTGCTGGATATTTTCCCATAAACGACATTAACGAATTCGAAGTAATCAAGACAACATCTATTCCGGTAGTTGAAAACAATGGTTCATTTTGGAGTCTAGACACCACGGACGACTTTGTTGCAGTAGATTACAACACTCAAGTATTCTTTATCTTGGACAAAAATGAATTCAGTCAATGTATTCATCCACAAGAGCATTTTTTTATCTGCTCTCCAAAGGTAGTCAGAAACCTAGAATCTAGTCCGAATTGCATTATCGACGAGATGTTTCAACGACCAGTCCGGACAACGTGCCAGTATACCAAACACACGGTACACACTATCATTTGGAAAGAATTAAACAATCCGAATACCTGGATGTTCATCACAAATAACTCGGCAACTGTAGCCATCCTATGCAATGGTATAAGAGAAGATGTAATCCTAAACACTACAGGCATCATAAAACTGTCAGAAGATTGCATAATTAAAACCAAGCAGATAACCCTCACGGCACGTCGAAGTGACAGTATATCTGTCTTAGCCAGTTACACAAAGGCAATATCTATACCGCACAATGGTACCGTCAACAAATATGTCAAACCTGACCTATCTCTCGAAACAGTAATTGGCTTATCAAATGGACTAGATAAACTAGAAAAGGAGGAAACAGATATTCAAGAAGAACTGAACGATACACCATGGCAGACAATACGGCAGCACACCAGTATTATTAGTGGAACCACCACCATCCTGACCATCGCGATTATCAGCATATGTTGGTTCCTAGGAAAACTTGCATGGTCACACCGACAAAAACAAAGGGTCACACAGCAGGTCAACCAGGAATCAATGGAACTACAATCCTTGAGATCGTCTAGTTGTGAGAGAGGCCAGAATGTCTAACCGCCATTTTTTCCATGTTTTATTATAATCTATTAGTTAAAAAATAATTCACCCGTATTTAATTTACCATTGTTAGCAAATACTACTGACCTAGATCCATTTCAAAACATATAATATGTAAACACTCTCATAATAATTATATCGCCAATATTAAACCGCTGACTTTGCAATTGTAAATAGTATAAATATACGAGGTAAATTAATAAAGAGATGCATTAACTATCATGTTATGTATCATTCAACACTGCACCTGAGCCATAATCTTTCAGCATTAAATAGCTCTATCAGTGACATCCCCGTATCCAGGGCACTGTCTGGATACAACCATCTACAATTAACTAAGGTGCCTTGACACCCTACGCACAACAATATTGTGCATTTGGTAATTAATTCAGTTTTATTCACTTCCTGTTAAATTGGAGATGACTGCTACTTTTAAAATTTTTGGCACCACCAGCGCATTGTATCATAATTTGGAAAGAATCTAACATTCTGAATATATTGACACTCCATATTTACTTTTTGACACATCTTCTTTCAATTTTTTTTTTTTAATTTCAATTTAGAGTGAGGTTAAGCTAAAACGGAAAATTTTGATTTTAGTAGCTATGGAAAAATAGGTTTTATTCTCTTTATGGTCACAAATCCTTTCGTATTGTTATATAGTGTCCCGGATGGTTGGCTAATAAAAATCAAGGTGGCTTAGAAAAACAAATCCAGTTGTTCGACCCAACTATTTTCGCCATTTGATGGGCCCAATTTAAAAGATGATACGTAAACACGTTTTATTAAAAGTAGGATTGATTATTTCTTAACTATTTTTTTAATTCTACCGTTTATTTTAAAAAAGAAAAAGATTAAAAGATAATAAATATTGAGGATTATTTTTTGCCAGAGATTTTTTTCCATTATTTGTTTTTTGTTTTTAAAAAATACTTATCCAAAATAATATGTATGTAATGCTCGGTTAGAATATACTAACGAGCCACCTTCGTTCTATTTGAAAAAGGGTGTTTCGACCAAAAACGGGATTTTTAAATTTTAATTATTCTTAAGAAGCCGTAAAAAACAAAAGACGATCAAATCTATTTTTCCATTGCTACTTTTGTCTAAAAATTAACCATTTTAGCCCAATCCAGTTTAAAATTTTAAGTATCAAATTTTTAAAAATAAAAGTGTCAAAAAATGACATATGGGATGTCACTGTATTCAGAATGTTGTATTCTTTCAAAATATGATAAAATTTACCGATGATGGTGATGTTACAATAAAAAGAAACAAAATTAGGTAAAAAATAAACAACACTTTTGTTGATGTCACCTTATCAATATGGCATATTATTAAGTTACGGATCCAAATTACAAGTTACCTTTATCCTTTTGCTTACCGGTTGAAAACTATGGCCGCGGTCCTAATTATGCTCACACCGCTCATAGCGTACCAACACGCGGTCCGATTCGTGCTTTCCATGCTTACCGTTTGCGTTACACACACAAAAAATAAAAATCTTGCAAATAGATATGGATTTTTTTTAAATTTATTTTTAACTTAAAACAAATTTTCTTGAAGGAAAACAATACTCTTGCTTCAAGAAATTACATTATTTTCATATTAAATAATATTATTCTTACTATGTATTCTTCAAACAAGTATATATTCTTGAAATAAGAGACAATTTGTCTTAAATAAAGAACAATATGATAAGAGATATTTAAGAAAACCTATTTTTACAGGAAAACTTAAATTTCTTTACCCAAGACAAAGTTATATTTTTATTCTCTATTTAAAACATAATTTCACTTTGAAAAAAATCTTGGTAATTTTATAATATTTCTGTTAAAGACAATGGCTTTTTTGAAAGAAAACTAAAAAATATATTTATTTTACAGTCAAAACAATTTATATTTATTTCTTTTACTTAGGAAAATATAGATGTTGTATTATTAAACCAATATATTATATTTATATTCTTGGTTACCATAATTACGTATCAAAGGTATTTTCCTTATTCATTTTTGCAAAAACGATGTCCAGAGAGGTGCGTATCGTCGAACCAGGAAACCAGAAACGCTTCCTCCTACACTGCAAGATTATTAGAACCTAAAAAATTGTACTAAGGAGATTAAGAAAGGTTGACTAGATAGCCAAAAAGTAAGACAGCTGCAGGCCGAGGGGGATTTTGAGGAAAACGTCGGCACCGCCATGGTCTAAGGGCTGGAAAATGACTAACACCACATAAATGGTAATAAACTTAACAGAAAGGAGGTGTGGGCTCCAAAAAAGCAACGAAGTTATATTATTGCGATTCTGCTTGTAGAAATGGAGAAAAAGGCGTGGCCCCTCAGGCGCGTTATACTACCGAATTTAGGTTTAAATAGTAAGTCAGACGAGTTTTTTAAAGCTTTTATTTAAATATATATTTTACTTAACTGTAAAACATTTTTTTTTTTTGGAAATATTTTTAGTTAGTTAACCTCAATTTGTGCTAAAAGTCATAATCAAAAGAAAATAATTTTATTATACACTTTAAATTACTTTTTGCTATTTAATCAGGTAATCTCAAAAATTTTATTTTTTAAAATCTTGATTTTGCAATTATGAACCACCATGTAAATCCTACAAAAATTTTTGTTATAGCTTTTAGCATTTCGAATAAAGCGAAATTTTTTAAAGAATAATTTTTTTTGAAATATTAAAAATATTTTTTCTACAGGTATAGTCAAGTTCATCACTGGACACACATTGTAGTTTTATGGGGTGGTTGGATCACCATGCTGAAAATATCCACCGTAAAGCTGCTATCGTGCCAGGACTATCGAGAACTTCCGTATAATCCTCACAAAAAAGTACTGAAGAATATACTGTGCGAGTGCCGGATGGCGAGCATCAAGAAACTCTTGCTTTTATTAACATCAGAGCTGTACCGGGAAGATTACCATTAATAGGATCCAAAAAGCCTCAGCAAGGTTGGTTCTGAGAGACGTCCAGAAGGTCTAACATAACATCATTAAAATATTATATTATATTGTTTGTATTCTAACAATAATAATTATGATAAATAATTTTTTAAAACTTTTGTTTTAAACGAATACTATGTAGTTTTATTTGAAGAATTTATTTAAATATGATATTCACTGACCAAGACAACCCTAAAGTAATATATTCTTGGCCAAAGAAATGTATTCTTAACTTAAGTTTTAATTTTTTTTTGCCGAAGAAAACATATGTTTTTAATTGATCGCTTGACAAGAATATATTTTCTTCAATAAAATTTGTGGTTTTCTTCGCTAGAGTATCGCGTCGACAAAAGAATATCTATAAAGAAAGCATTAAAATTCTTTACTTAAAAAATGTTTACTTAACTAAATCTACCTTTATACTTGTACTAAAATAATGTTTTCAAGAATATCATTTACTAATAAGAAATGTGTAATATTTTCAGTCAACGTGTCTTAAGTCAAAGCAAATTGTTTTAAGTTAAGACATCTTTCTTTTGTGTGCATGTGACGTCACACCCTAGTGCTGACAGTACTCACGGATCGGATTGTTAGCATCGTAAGCATAGACTTTTTTGGCGCCATTTATTTGAATTGATGTATTGTGTCCGCGATTTCAAGCGTCCAAAATAAAATTTATTTATCGTCACTTTTGCCTCGATTGCGTAAAATGCTTAAAATACAAGCATTTTCCCATCTTCATTAGTTATACCACATATGTTTATATAAAAAAATGCTTTGTTAAGTTAAGATTACTTTAAAGGAAATAAATGAATAAAATATTATTATTTATTTCTTTAAAAGTAATTCTTAAAAGTTTTATTATAATATGCAAGGGCAAAATAGTTCTTTATAGCATATAAAAAGTTCCATTTTCTTAAAATGTTTAATTAACCTCTTTATTCTGGAGAAAAGTCAAATATTATTTTGTCAAAATTTAAACGCCCAGCAAACAAATAAACTTTTTATTACCCTTTTTTTACTTACATGCTTATTTAAATAAATTATTTATATAATATTTAAATGATACAGAATGTACAAAAAAGATGTTGACATTACTGTCATGAAAATTTAAAAAATATATAACTTATACAAAATGTATAAAACCAATGGAACTAATTTTTGGGATTATAGCTTTGCCCATAATTTTTTGAAAAACTTGTTCCCAATATTATATAAAAGAATATTTGGTAAGCAGATAAGTAAAGGCTAATTTCGAATTTCTAATTTTATTAAACATAGATAAGGAAAAGTAAACGGCGCCACCAAAAGTTATATAAAAATAATATATCAAATATACCAAAACACTTAAACTAGTTAAATATGGCTAGAAAAATAAACAAAAACATTTGTAAAATATAAGCCTCACATTACCTCATAACTCAAACGGTCTTTAGGGAGGTAATTTGCCATACTTTTGCCGACTTCTATACGATTTTATAGTGTCTGACAAAACACCAAAAAATACTGAAAACAGTATTAGCATATTTTTAAATTTAAAACCCATATCAGTATATTGTTAAAAAAGTTTGTATGTGTATTATGCAATATATCATTAAAATCCCAATATTTTTAAACTAATTCCTTTCAATGTATTAGCTTTTGAAACTTACTTTGTGTACTTAATGGTAGTTATGCCATTTTTGCGTTCCCCATGTAGCACTGTAACATCATTTCGTCCTCCAATTCGCTCGTCTGGACAAACTCCTAATTTACCATCACATTGGGAAACGTGTGATATATAATAATCATCCGCATGGAATGATCTAGTGTTTTTATCAAAATATGCTACTGTGATATCAGCACCGACCTGTTTAAACAAAAATATATTAATTTTTTGCCGGTAATGAACAACATGACTGAAAATAAAGTACCTAATATAATTGAATAATTTTTAAAAACATATCAGCAGGCTTATTTTGGGTCTAAATAGGTACTAGATGTAGAAAATTAGAAAAAGAAATACAAATGAAGTATACTTTGGGCATTATAAATTCAGAAAACCACCTGTACAGAAAATGTATTGGATTGGTTAAAAAAGTCAGTAACCCTAGTTATTGACTTTTAGTAGTAATCCGGTGATGGCGTAGGTGTAAAGCGCTAAGTCGTTGAGCGTACAACTGAGGTGAGGTGGATTTGAATCCTGCTGAGGCCAAACACTTATTTATAATTTGGTCAAAATATTAGTGGACCAGGGCGCCGGAACACACTTTACCGTGTCCTGCGCAACCGTAGATATGCGGACCCCACTCGGTAAATTCAGTAGTTCCCCTGAGTGGGGGCAAGGTCTTAAGTTGTCGCTCATAAGACCGTGGTTCGGAACCCATGTTAAGCTGTAGGTCTCGTCTGGCTGACTTCACCCAGACGTAAAAAATACAGGGCGCATAATAAACCGAGCAGCTTCAGTGCATAGGTTATACCGGCCCTATTCTAAGGTCTAAGTTCTAACCCTTGTTACCACAATTAAAAATATATTTTATTGGTTTAAAAGTCAGTAACCGTAGTTAGTTAGTAACTAGGTTTTAATTATCAATATAAAGTACCCAAAGTATAGATTATTCTTTAAAAACCCAATTTGCCGTCAGTTTGGGATCACCAATCAAGAATCAAGTTTTTAAGAATTAGGAATAAAATTACTAATCTGAATAAACCAGATAAGAACTATGCTAAACAAAATGTAGTTTTTAAACAACGGTATTGTTACAGGGTTGCCTGAAAAAATATGATCAAGGCTATATCTAAATAAAAAAAAACCTCAAAATTTTTGACACAACCTGTTTAATGGTTAACCCTACTTCTTAAAGTACATTACAATAAGGCTTTTCAATAAAATATGCATGTTTAAATAATACAGAATGTATCAAAAATACATTTTTAAAATATTAAATTTAATTAAACTCCCATGGCTTTATTTTTAAAATTAAAGAGAAAAAAATAGTGATATATAAGTACAGGCATGCAGAGTAAGGGTCTGTTTTAGAGTATTTTTTAATTAAAATATACCCTTAAACATAATTGAAGGGTTTTTGCAAAAACAACCAATGTCATATTCTGACCAACTATTGTAACGAGAACTGCCATATTCAGCCAAATAATGCGACTAGAATATCGCCTAGATTCGCAAAAGCAAGCAATGTTAAGTTTTTTTCCAATATATAACAAAACCAAAGTTTTTAAAAGAGCTTAGAGCTAAAACTGTTGTACAAAAATCCAACACCTGTAAACAATGTGAAAATAAAAAATGTCTTAGCTCCGTCAGCCTTTCTTAAAAAAACAAGTAGTGTGGCATTATAAAAAATTTCAAGTTGCTGAATTTGACAATGACATTGATTTGGATAAGGACAACGACAAATGGACCAAGTTTGTTTACGTTAGAGCTGTTGTCATCAATACATCACGGTAAAAGCGCTAAAATGCTGTTTGCCAAATTTAATTTTGCCACTCTAAATTTACTAACCACAAGTAATTATTAGAAAAGCTTATTCAAGGATTTCGTAATATAATTTTTTAAATAAACAATAAATATATTTCTATCGTTTTTAGATATGATAATAAACTAAATAGGTATAAAAATTATTTGTTATTATCTAAATTCCTAAAATGTATGGTTATTTGTCAAGCCCGGCAACGCCGCCCGGGGTTTTTACTCTATTGTAAACTAAACATGAATGAACTCTTCCTGACGCTTGCGCTCCCTCTTTGTCGTTTCAGTTGGTTTGTGTCATTTGACAATATGGCCAGTGGCGTAACTAGAGGTATCGGGGCCCATAGTATCTCGGTAAATAACTGTTTCTTTGTTAAAAAAATTTGAGAGCAAAAAAAGGTTCTTACCTCCAAACGGGGCCCTTTCCAATATATTATATAGTTTGTGTGGTCGGGGCCCCCTTTTTTGATTTCTTTCTGAGTCGAATAAAGTTGATAACAAAAAAAAACGTATCCCTTTTTTCTATACATACACTCCATTTGGGGGCCTCTTCTAACTGGGCCGGGGCAAACCGTCCCACCTCGCTACGCTAGTAAATTTGGCAAACCTAAAGTGATCAAATAAGGCTTTTTTGGTGTTTTTTGATGATTAGAAAGTGAATATGGGTACTCATTTACGCACCTCACTTTTCACAGGTAACTCACAGCAAACTTTATTTAGGAGCGTCACGTGATGTGTTTTTAATGTCTTAACAGCTTACAATCATCGAATATTTAAACTTGTTTAAGGTTGCCCAGAGTGTAGAAATATATGAATTCGAGCTTCAGAATTAGAAAATAAAGTTTTACCCAAAAGTCTCAACATATGTGGGAAACATTTTAAAGACACAATTGGAGGTGGCCGTTGCCTCTTAAAGAAAGATGCTATTTCCGAAAAAATTATAAGCATTGCAAGACATTTTGCTTTTACATTGAACGACATTTCGTACATTTTATAATTATATACTTTTATCAAGTGTCAGAGTATTATCAACTTTTCTGTTGTACACGTGTTCTTATATTGTTTTTTTATTATTATATAAAATACAAGTTAGTATTGCTTAATTCATATTTGCAATTAGAGCTCTTTGATTCATTCGTCAACACTGTTTTATTGTAAACTTACAAGCGTTTGAAACTTGGAATAAATTTGCTATATCTAGAACGGTTTGACCAATTTTTAAAAGCAAACTGGCGTTAAGCCGATAATCAAAGGACCTTTAAAACGAGGTGCCACATGACCCACCTTTCCATTAGAAAGAAAAAGTTGACAACGCCCCTTTGGCATTAGACCTCGTGACCATAAAAATTTTGATGTCAAAAAGTAGTTTAAGTGACACTTTTCTACCCAAATTTTATCCGACTTCAATATCCTGCCGTTCAAAAATTAAAAAGAAGGGGAACACTTTTAAAATCCTCACTGTACATAAATTCTTTTACAATTCTTTTTCTTAGTTTATGGAAAATCTTACTTAGTTCTTAAGTACATTACCCGAGTTGTAATCGAATTTGTGGAAGACTTTATGGATGGGTTGTATACCTAATAACAAATGATATCAATAAAATCAATATTCTTAAGTTATATACAACAAAGTATAAGTAAATATCTAAATTATAATAATATACAAAGAGAAATAAATATTTATTATAATAACCCAGCAAACACTATTTGCCGGCAATGTACATTTTTCATATTGGCATTGATGGTAAAGCATTGGCAATTGGTGGCAATATTATGCCAACATCTAATATGCATTAAAAAGTCAACCTAAATAAACACTCAATTGCCAATAAATTTTACATGCAGGCGAATTGCCGGCATGCATACAAAAATGGCCGACAAACTAATCCTGATTAAATAAAGCACGCGTTTTTGTTGCAGGCAAATAAATATTGGATTTTTGAAGGCAAACCTTCAACGCATATTCATACTTTTTAAACCATATTATTAACATTGTTATTTAACTAACATTAAAGCAATTTTTTTGATCTGGTTTATTTATAATGGCAGCTAAAACAACATTATTTTATGTTTTTTACATAATTTAAAGGAAATGGCCTTTTCATAACATTTTATTTTTAATAAATGTTAATTTCGACCGAAGGTGACCGCTTTGTGCATTTGTTTTCTACGTGGTTTTCTAGCTTTTAGTTTCTTTTTTTAAAGGAAAGAGTTTTTTAATAGACATAATTAAATGTATTCATTACCTAATAAGTGTGTGTTGTGTGATTAATTGGTGATGGCTAGTCGAGAAGGCAAGATATTCAAGTAGACTGTTAGGAGCTGTAAACATTTTGTTTAAAACTTTACTAAAAGTTTTAAAGACGTGTTAATAAAAAATATTATATATATTTAATAGTTTTTTGACATACCGATAGATGGCATAATGGACAATAAACTACTACGTTTCTGCAATATCTTCGCTTTTTATCGTCTAAACCGTACCCATTAGACAAAAATATTTCGAGAGCGGTCTGCGGTAGGTGATCTCACTTAGCTTTGAAAGAAATATCTTCGGCTAGTGTAAAAATCTGCATCTCCAAGTTGGACAGTGTTCCGAGAGATGGTACTTTGCATTGCAAGGAAATTGCATGCAGTAAGGAGTTTTTCCTATTTTAATTTTTAAATAAAATATCGCATCATTTTAGCTTTTAAAAAAGTATATGCGAAAATTTTCGTCAATAAGACGTCAGCTTGCTGCTTGGGAGTATCTGCATTTGCCCACTTTCGTGTCTTTTTGTTATCTTTTTGCCAATAACTTATTAATGATGGATGCCATCATCTTAAACGCATTTTTTGCCAATAACTTATTAATGACGGATGCCATCACTTTATCTGCAACACGTGGCCTAATAACGGCCAATTGCCGACTTTCGCGTCTTTTTGATACCTTTTTGCCAATGCCTTGCCATTAAAGAGTGTTGGCAATGCCAGTAAATTAAATGTACAACGCCGGCAAAAAATGTTATATGGGAATATACAAAGAGAAATAAATATTACAACACAAAAGAAAAAATATGATTTAAACAAATATGCTTTACCATTATAGCTACAAAATAACCTAAATCAGGTTTCTTTATATGTCTGGATTTTGTGTTGTAATTTTGTACAAAAATTGAAATTTAAAAATTTAAAAAAAACCGTATTTAATTTTTTACTATCAACAATAAAAAATCAATACTTTTACGATTAAAGGCAGGTAATGCTACGCCTCTGGTGGATACTATCGACCAAGGTCAAAAGGTAAGTCCGTCCCAAGATCGTTTGACTAGGTAAGGTTGCCTCATTACGTCAATTGGCGCCAACAAGGATGTCTAGACGGATAATACTATGAGGGCGAAAGAGCGCGATATACAATATTTAAAAATCAGCTAGAATAATCATTGTTAAATAATTTATTAATAGGAAATAAAGAAATTACGGTAACAACTGGAATTAACAGTATTTAAAAGTATTTCTTTAATATTGGCAAAAACACAAACTACACTGGTAAAAACTTCTTGATTCATTAAATTCATTAAATAATGAGCAATATACATATGTGACGTATGGTCCGCCATGTTGCAAAGCTTACGAGGCAACCTTACCTAGTCAAATGATCTTGAGTCCGTCCGTCGTTTTCATTTAGCGCTCTCTTCACCCCCTTTGCCTATTAGGATTGTTGGCGTAATGTTTATCGTTAAATTATAAATGAATCGCTTGGTCCATTTGTCGATGGATGAGGTTGATAATAGTGACGGGTATAAATAATACAAAATTGATCTTTCAACGAGTTTTTAAGGGTATTTGTATATTTAATAAAATGTTGAATAAAATTGTAATACATTTTATATTGAATTTTTAGCAAAAACCGCCAATGTCGAAAAAACCAATGCTTATACAATCTTCAAATAGATTTCTAAATGCGGGAAATACAGATATAATTAAAAATATATTACAAAAAGGTATTAAGAATTAGCCATATAGGTTTAATAAAGCTTTTTGAATATGTTGAAAATTATGAAAATTTGACATTGACTGTTTTTGAAAAAAAACTCTTCAATTTTTTAGGGAACCCTTTACAATACCTTTGCTTAAATACTATATTTAATATAAAATAGTTTTTATCCGGTAAACAGATGGGTGCAGATCGCTTCTTAGTCGGACCTTGGACTATAACTATAAAGTTTTTAATAAAATAAACCTTTTTTTGTAGCTTAGTGGCTTTCTCTTTTTCAGTTCTCGCCGGTCCCAGCTGTATAGCAGTAAACCCTGTATTTGAACAATGAGGTTTCAAATTTAGAAAGGTTTAATCTTATTGTGTTTTTCAAAATTATTTTTATTTAATTAAAAAATAAACGCATTTATTGTTTTTTAACCTAAAGATTTTACCTAATTAGGATATTATTAATTAGTCTATCTTATTTTTACATTATATCTAAAACCTTATAAAAATTAAATATCTCTCCAGAATGTCCAGTTACTCCCACCACAAGCTTTAACGAATAATTTGATAATTTAAAAAAACTTAAAAAAAAAAAACCTATGGTGGAGGGAAGGATAACCATCTGAATGTTTTAAAAAGTGTCCGTCGAAAGGACCAACTTAAGGTGGCGCGACAGTAGCCGGAGGAGATTTTTTTATCAATGAGCATGAATTATTAAAGTAAGATACAAAATGAAAAAGGACAAATAGATACAAAATAAAAAAGAAAAGAAATACCAAAATTCCTCCACTGGCTACTGTGGCGCCATCCCAACTTGGTACATTCCGATGGCCACTTTTTTAACTTGTCCGCCATAAAAGATGGTTATCCTCCCTCCACCATCTATATTTTTAATCTTGATTAATTTGCAACAAGTTAAATGTTTTAATTTACTTGTATTTATTTATGCAAAAACCGTATGTGTAATAAAAAAAGTCCAGAGATGAGTCCAAGATTTTTTTTTATTTTAAGTAAATGCAGAAGCACAATTTTTTTAATGGACACCCTGTATACCTATTATAGATTTTTTTAATAATAATATCTTAATAAGTAATTTATATGCAATAGAATAAAGCATTTACTAAAAATTCTGTTACACAGAACACGTAATAGTGAAAATCGCGTTTTCTTTAAGATGAATAAACGTCTTTAGCAGTGTCATCTATGTAGGTGCAGTCAAATTAAAACTCAGCATGTTATTTAGTCCGCCGTAAGATGGCGATACGAATACAATGTATAAATTTAAACTCGATAGCAAGGTATAAAACAATAGAGACGTTATCCAAAACTGTCACATTTGTATAAAAAGTTAGTGTATTTTGTAATACACACAACCCATACTTACGCGCCAGCATTGACTTTTTATACAAATGTTACAGTTTTGCATGACCGTCTGTATCCCGGTTAAGAGAAATCATAAAACATTAAATAGTATACTGCCAGTCGTTAAAAAAACAATTGCCAGACAGAGTTAACGTAGAGTTGATAACTATGTCAAAAACGAACTAAGCTGCGGTCCAATTAATAAAAACGCCCTGCTCCAGAAATCAGGCAATAGCTGCAAATCGAAAAATTAGTTGTTTTTTTATGAGAATATGCTTTATTCGCATAGGGTTATTATTTCATCAGAATCAAGAAAAACATCTTACAAAATTATTATTTTTTAAGATACCTTGTATACCAGTAAAAAAGAGAATATCTTATGATTGCATTTTAGGTTCTGGACCATGCAAAACTTTTGATAAAGAATAACGTAAAATTATTTTAAAAAAGTTTCCCATATGTAGACAACTTAGACTGCATTAGTTCAGTTGTTTCGGTCACTTTAGATTTAATTTATTTCCAACTCATTAAAATAAAAATATTTTAAAACATAATGTATAAAAAATTGTTTTTTAACTAATGTAGTGATATATAAAACACTTTTATATATTTGGTTTATAATTAATTAAAATAATTCATATTAACTTTTAAGCTACAGGTTTTTAATGTTTTAATAAAAATATGGTTTTCCTATTATAACTTTAAAACGGTTTAAGATAATAATAAAAAATTAATATGCACTAGCCATTTTTTAATGTAAAATATTATTTTTACCAGTGGTGTCCAAACGAAATGTATACTAAAGATTTAAAAATATATGATATGACATTGCGTTTCTCATAATTAATTTTTTTTTAATTTGCAACAAATTTTCAGTTTTATTTATCCAATGCACCGTGTTCGCGTAAAAAAAAAAGTCTTTGATGAATGCTTGGTATAATCGAAATTATTAAAAAAAGGTGATGCCCTATTTTTAGTTTTTACGCAAAAACGGTGCATCAAAAAAAAATGTTAGGATGTAAAATTTTTTGCAAAATAAATAAAGATTTAAAAAATAAAAGCAATGGAACACTATATTTTTTTTTGTTTCCAGTATTCATCCCGTTATGATAAGAAAACGATTTTTTTACTAACACTTTAACTTCCTGTAGCTTAGAAGATAGAGGTTAGGACAAATGTTAATATAAACTTTTTTCCCTAAAGAATCATATCTTGCATTTTTGGTTATCAATTAAATTACACCCTATATATAAAATAGTATTTAATAGGTAAATAAAAGTAGTGCCATTTGTTTTAAGTGTTTATAATAAACAACTCTATTTTTAATAGGATTTAGCCTTGGCCTCAAACTATCTTTTTTTTATTCCAATTTTTAGATACTTTATTAAATTACCAAAAAAATGCTCACTTACCATTTGTGCCTTGTTGTTTACCCCTGATAAACCAAACGCTATATATTTATCTTCTCTTATATTTGCAGACAAAGTAATCTCCACATTATCTCCTTTCATTAACCATCTTACTTGTAAACGTTTATCTAAAAATTCTCTGCAATTGGTGGGTACGGGGACAGGTGTTGTGGTCGTCTTAAGGAAAACAGAAACAAAAATACACAATAAGAACACAATAAAAATTTGGTGTAAGTAAGCAAATCCAATTAAAATACAAAACAAAAATTTAGGTACCATGCAATAAACAAAAAGCACAAATTTTATAATAAAAAGCGCAGGTGAAATATGCAACACTGTGGAATATGGTTAAATGTTATAGGTAAAGATTCCTGTAATTTAGTAAAGCGGCGGATCTTTCTTAGTGTCAAATTTTCTTTTAAGAGTATGGAACCTAACAGTTGTAAACATTTTAAAATAACTTGCCTAATCTTAATACAACAAAGAAGGGTTAGCCGTCATAGTTACGAGTAATTTTATGTAAAGCCACAAAAAAGGGGTAACGTGTAACGATTCTGTTTGTTAAAATTTTTGTATTTTTTTGGTCCTATGATTTTGTTATAAACATTGTTTGTTGATTAATTATTGTGTATGTTAGTGTTTTTTAGTTGTATTTTTATTTTTTTATGGTGTGTTTGTTTTTGTAATTGATAATATAGATAAAAGAAAAAATATCTTGCCTAAATAAGAAAAAGTATAAACACAATCATTATAATTTTTTAAATTTATGTTTTTTAATAAATCCCAAATTTTGCCATTATATCCATTTAAAAAAAAAATACTATACCCAGTTAAAATTTTGACACTGTACCTACTGGATTTTTCTGAGGGAGGGCTTACCAAATAATAATTTTTTCAAAAGCAAACTGAAAATTTACAATTTTCTTTATGAAAGTATTTAATTCCCTCGAAACCAATAGCATCTAGTAATTATATTTGGAGTGCATGCACCATAAGGAATACGGTGAAAATAATTTATAATTCTTAGTTTTGGGATCAAAAAAAGAAACACTAATAAATATTTGTGTTTTGATTTTTTCAGCCGTATAATAATATTGTTAAAATGCCTTTTCAGCAGTTAAAATGAAAAAAAAACAATGTCAATGGAACGATGGGTTAAACATCTAATAACCCGGCACCCACGGTACTCTGATATTTAGGCATATGCCTTCGTGTGATGTCAAAAAGATTTAAAAAAATGTCAATATTGATAGTGACCGAAGTACTGGTATTTGCCAAGTATTAGTCAAAAAACAAAGGAACCCCGCTAGAACATTACTTATACAGTGTGTCCCAGAATAGGTATTACACGAGGAAAAATGCACAAAAAATGATATTTTCGACATTTTTGGAAAACTAAGCATAATACGTATAAGTAAACGTAGGAAATTGAATTATTATTATGTTAAACTTTAAAGTTTAAGCAAGAAAGGAAAGGGGTTTTTGCTATTTTTTTTACATTTTGTATTAAAACTTTAATACTCACTATTAAGATTTTTTAATTCGCTTTTTCGTATCGAGTATTTAAGTGATAATGCATAACATGTAAAAAAGTGGCAAATGGCAACATTTTTCAATTAATGTTTTTAATCTTAAATTTGAAATAAAATTTACTTTAGTTTTTTTTTGCATATTTTTACTTATAACTCGGTCTGTATTATATACATTTGGGCCTTTCTTAGATTAGTAAGAAGAGTTCCTTTAAAATAATTGTTACGTTGTGTGTCAATTGGTTAAGAATTATAGTTTCCTAACAAATACACTGTGTCTCAGGATAGGTGTTACACAGGGAGAAATGGCCAAAAATTTTTGAATTTAAAACCGGCATTTTTAAAAACTGGTCGCATAATCTAAAACTAAAAAATACAAAATTTTCTCCGATTGTTATACCAAGTTTTCAGAAATCCTGGCCTTAAATTCCAACACGTTTTGGTCCATTTGCCCCCTTGTTACACCTATCCTTAACCATTTGATATACTGTCAGCCACAACATAACATTTATTTTAAAAGAACCTTTCTTACTAAACCAAGACAGGCCCTAATTACCCTAAGAAAGTAAAAAAGCAAGAAAGTAAACATTAGATATAAACCAATTTTGTTTTTAAAGAGATAAAACACCCAGGATGCCTATCAAGACACCATATTTTTTTCTGGATACTTAGCTGACGATGTGATAATTGCAAAAGAGTACACATGCGAAAAATGTGACAAATGCAGGGTTTGTATTAATGTGTATATTACAAAAAGCATTTTGTAATATAAATTGAATAACAATAGTACGTTTTATTATTATAAATTTATATGATAATCCAATAAAGCTGATATGTAATATCCAGAAGGCAAATAAATACTAATTATATTACTCCACAGCTAATTTATTCAATTTCTAAGCACAATACTTATAATGTACTGTAAACATAACATAACTAATTTACTACGGTTGATGCAGATTCATCTGTTGTACTTACTGGATTATACCACCAAGGAGGCTGTAATACAAAGCATTTATTTAAATACTTCTATAGTTAAAATCTGGCATTTATTAATTATTATTATTAACTCTACTACCCAAGTATAAACATGTCTTCTTGGAGAATTGTGTCCAATAAAACTTAAATTTCATAACTCAACCCTGCTAAACTAGGTGGTCGTGGATTATCCTGCTTAAAAGTGCGTTACCAATACGCTAATTTTAGTTTATAGCAGTTGGTTCTAATACTGCCTCTATGTAGGTAAGGTTCGGCCGTTATGGATCTATTGATTAAGGGTAAAGGACACCGACTACCAATTTATATGACTCCGTATATTATAACACCTACACCAAAACTGTCTTTTTTTTCTCCTCCAAGCCTTCCGACCCTAAGCAAAATCGGGAAAATTTTGTTCAGATGTAAAAATGCCCATAAAAGAAATTGAATTACATTTGAATTGATAGGCAATAATTTCAATGTAACAATTCTAGAACATTATGTTACTCTAGGTAAGTCATAGTTGCACAAGCGATAGGTGGTCGTGGATTATCCTGATTAAATAGTGCGTTACCAACACGCTAATTTTAATTTATAGCAGTTGGTTCTAATACTGCCTCTATGTAAGGTTCGGCCGTTATGGATCTTTTGATTAAGGGTAAAGGACACCGACTACCAATTTATATGACTCCGTATATTATAACACCTACACCGAAAATGTCTTTTTTTTCTCCTCCAAGCCTTCCGACCCTAAGCAAAATCGGAAAAATTTTGTTCAGATGTTAAAATGCCCATAAAAGAAATTGAATTACATTTGAATTGATAGGCAATAATTTCATAGTAGACTGACAATCCCACTGTACGTACTAAATAGCAAGTGACATATATCAAAACAATAAAATCCATCAATAGCAACAGACCACCTAAAGTAAATAAGTGGGGTTTTATTAATAGTTTAAAAGTTTTAACTTAGTTTTTTTATGAGTCGATTTGCTTTATTTAAGGAACGAGAAATGAACAAGTTTTAAAAATCCATTCCGAAAAAAAAATTTTAGTAGGTTATTTTCTTTCCTTAAATTTGGCACTTAATAAGCACACGTGCATTAAAAGTAAACCAAAAGATTCTGAAATAAAAAAACGTGATTTTCTTTAAAAACTGCATTTGTATATTTTTTCGTTGTTTTAAAAAATTGCCCTTCTCTCTCGAAGTCGGGCAATTTATACTTTAAAATAACGGAAAAATAAACTTGTGCAGGCTTTTCAAACTCATTGGTTATTTTAAACACACTTATGGTATGACCCCTGAAAACACTCCTGAATTTCCACTCTTCAAACTATTAGTATTTGCATTTACAATAGAATCAAATTTGTATATTACTTTTTCCTAAAATAATTACCTTATTACTAGATGTTACGATTTTTATATTAATGGTATATTTTATTTATTAGGGTGAAATCTATCTATTGAATAATAAAAATTTAACATTATCTAAAATATAATAAATTAAGTTATAAAAATGTACTTACAGATATTTTTGTCTGACCCAGAGCAGGTGGCACCTCAAGATCTTTAGGTAACATTACGTGTCCAAAGTTATGACGATATTGTACACACCAAACTGCCAACCAATCAATATCATAAACTGTTAATGACGCTGGAAGTTGAATTTCTATGTCTTCACCAAGGTATCCTCTTAAAGGTTCAAGAGATCCCATTTCATTGGGCACCTAACAGGATTATTTATTTAGGGTTAGGTATTTAACTTTAAGCTTATTTTCTTACTATTAATTATATATATAATATATTAATATTGTAGAATTACTACCACAACAAAAATGCTTACAATTTATTATTTAAAAACGGTGTAATAAAAACTAAAAGTTGTTCTAAATTATTTTAAAATTAAACATCTAATTTGGTGTGGAAAATAAATGGAATTAAATCCCTACTGTCGTAATAACATATAAAAAAAGAGATCTTTTCTTTTCGACAGTTAAAAGAAAAATACTCTTGCTTTTCGTGTCATTTACCTGGACCCTCTCCACCGACTAGTTTCGCCTGCCTCACAGGACTTAAAGAGGCTGTACTGGATCATTGTGAATAACACGCTCTAATTTTAGATTGATGCTACTATGCCTGCATTATATTGAGCATATTTAATAGTTAAACTGTCTTTACCTTTTTATTAAAATAAATCTTAAGCTTTAAATTTTTAACCCAGATAATTCAAGAATCGTTAGGAGTTCGGAAAAAGTGAATTGAATCATTTTTTGCTTAAAATCAGTCATAGAATTCATATCCAAAGTATTTCGGATACCTCGGCGGTCACTCTGTCTTTCTTAAAGACATTTACAGGGGTTAAATAAACCTTTAAATAAATGTATAACATTTAAATGGAAAAAGGGTAAAAATAATAAAAAGTTTATTTTTAACAAGCATAATAGATATGACAGACATTTATTTGATTTTGGCTTCAATAAATAAACGTACCTTTATTCCAAACGCAGTTGGTTCTGATCCATTTCCAACCCAAAAGTAAGCATCTGGCCCCCACCGTCATAATGCAAATTAGGAATATAAAACGTTTTGGCATCTAATATACTAATATTGTCCGAACGAAGTCCATGTGCTAATCTTTTAAATTCTGGTAGGACGCGAGGTTTTGGAACTTCAAGATTTGGAGGAATAAAAACTTCCCCAAAATCCACCTGTAAAAAAGCATTAGTCAAAATTAAATTTACTATAAAATTTTAATCAATTTTAACTGAATTATTGTAATAAGAAGGTAAATGTTTTGTAATTTAAAATTTAAAAAAGTTACTTTACCTTTGGAGCAAGCTCTTAAATGATACACACTAGCTAGGTAAATAAAAATTAAATAAACGATTAAAGATGAAACTAAATACCAAAATATGCATGCTTTTAATATTATGAAACAAATAATCAAAACTCATTGTGATAAACATTTTTTGGCTATCAGATTTAACTTTTTATGTGATTCTAAAAATACAGTAAATGCTGTTTTTTTGATAAAAACTGACAATCTAAAATATCATGGTATCCTAATTCAAAATATTTAAATAGCAGTTTTTACTATTTGTGCATACGTTTGTTTAACTTATTATACAGGCTGTTTCCTAACTACGGTATGAAACTTAAGGGAGCAATTTATTATAATATTTATGGAAAAAAATTAAAATTATTATTTGTACATTATTTCTGAGTTTGCTAAAGCTAAAATATTTACATCAATATCGCCGTTAGTTTGATTAAAAGCCGAGTTTAAAAATGCATTAAACAAAACATAAAGCATTTGAGCTCATTTTTTGATTAAATACCAACGCAAAAAATTGAATAAGTCAGTGAAAAAGTGACGGCACCACTGGCGGTAGTTTGTTGTGGTTGTTTCGGTAAAAAGTGTGTTTTTCGTGAAATTAATTTACTAAAAATCGAAATTTCGTAATTTCGTAACAGTAGGACCTGTATCTGATAAAAAAGTATAGACAATACAATCAGTGCGTTAATTAAATTAGAACCAAACTAATTTTGGTGTGTGTTTAATGTCAAAAACAGCCGACGTTGCCAAACCTTACTGTCAGCCGGGAGTACATTTTTGGTTGTGGTAAAGGTTCCGTACACCGAGGCTTAAAGTCCCGTAAAGATGTCGGAAGATGATTGCGATATCTGTTCAAAGACTGTGGGTGAAAGGGAAGACGCGCTTTGTTGTGATGGCTGTGACAAGTGGTCACACAGAGTATGCCTGCAAATTAGTAAAACAACATACAAGAAACTAGAAAAATCACCAGCTGCGTGGAAGTGTGCTAGTTGCAAAAGAGATGTAAACAGTGTCAAAAATGCTACCAAAGAAACGCAACAAAAGGATTCCTATACAAACGGGGATATAATGGCCAAGCTGTTAGAAATGGAAAAAAATTACAAAAACTCTTTGAGAGATATGAAGAACAGTGCAAGGTAAATAATGATCTCCGAAAGGAACTACAGGAGATAAAATATCAATTTAACAAAAAGGAACAGCAGGATCTAAACAATAACATTATAATACAGGGTATACCACAAAAAGAAAATGAAAAAGTTGAAGCAATAGTGGAAAAAATTGCGAACACTCTAAATACTCATAAAAGAGTCCTTAAGTCATACAGAATGGGATCTACACAAAATGGTAAGCATCCAACGGCAATTAAAGCAATATTTCACAATTCCGAAGACAAAAAACAATGGATGACTGCCAAGAGAAATGCTGACCTAAATACTGCGATGATATTGGGACAAGGACATCCTCCTGAACCAGTATACATTAACCATGATCTGACTAAAAGGAACATTGAACTTTTCAAAAAAGCTAAGCAATTTAAAAGGGACAATGCATATAAATTCTTATGGATAAGTAATGGAAAAATCTTATTACGTAAGAATGAAAATAGCAAGATTAAATTGATAGAAGATGAAAAAGACCTAAAAAACTAAACATAGAAAAGAATAATCTAACAATAGAATATTTAAACATCCAAAGTATTAGAAATAAAATTGATGAATTGCAGTGTGTTACCAAGTGTGATGTTTTAGTATTAACCGAGACCTGGCTATATGAAACGGAATGCCCTTTTTACAATATCGAAGGTTACTCAGCGGTACACTGTTGCAGGGATTCAAGAGGTGGTGGCGTTGCAATATATTTAAGAAATGGCATAAATTATCTAAGTTTGGATTGCAGTTCTTCAAACAAGTTACTAAATTGGGTATGTGTTTCTCTTGCGGGTAATGATGATAATAGACTTAACAATCTTAAAATAAGTGCTGTTTATAAACCTCCATCCTATTCAAATGATGAGTTTTACGATGATCTAGAGTTAATATTAAATAAATATCCAACGAATCATTTAATCATAGGAGATATGAATATTAATTTGTTAAACTTAAATAACACAGCTAATAATTATAGGGACATGTTATTACTTAATGGTTTTGTAATAGTTAATAAGGTAAATATAGATAATGCTACTAGGATTACTGAAACTAGTCATTCATTAATTGATCATGTGATATGCAATAGTGCAATTAAAAATAGATGCAAAGTCAGAGCAGAGGATTGTTCTCTATCTGACCATAAAAACTCATAATCAATATTCAGCATAAAATCGTACAATGTAAAAGAAAAGTATACATTCAGAGGCCACAGCTTAATATTAGGAAGTTTAAAGAAATATTTTTAGATGTAATCCGTAAATCGGAAACTAACACATTTTCTGACTTAATTTATAAAATTACTAAAGCAAAAGAAAGGGCTCAAAAAACAAAAAGAATTAAATGTCATGAAAATAATGAATGGATCACACCTGATCTCCTGGATCTTATAAAAATAAGAGACAAGGCGTATAGAAAACATAAAAAATTTCCTAATGATAACGCTCTGAAGCAACACTTTATAAATCTAAAAATAATGTTAATAATAATATTAGAATAGAAAAAATAGATTTTTTAAAAATAAATGGCAACAAGCAGGAAGCAACTGCAAAAGCAGTGGAATATCATAAATTCATTTCTAAAAGATACTTCGACTAAGGAATGTATACAGGAACTTGAAATAAACAATGAATTGATATCAAACAAAAAGAAATTGCCAATCAACTGAATGTGTATTTTTCACAAATAGGTTCAGATATTATTAAAGAGGTAAATGCTGAACGAAATAAATTAGATTATAATTTAGAATTAAGTAAGGTGATCTGTGATAAAAGTCTGTTCTTAGAACCTACCGATGAAAAAGAAATATGTGATATAATATTGGGTCTCAGACGCAATGCTGCACCGGGACATGATAGAGTCACGGTTCAAGATCTCATTAGTCTTAAGGAATATATCGTAGGTATATTAGTAATACTTGTAAACAATGTTTTGCTATCAGGAATTTTTCCTGATGAGTTAAAAATAGTAAAGATCTGCCCGATATTTAAGTCTGGTCTAAAGACACTGATAAATAACTATAGACCTATTTCTCTAATTAGTGTATTTTCAAAAATTATTGAGATTGTTTTTAAACGAAGATTAATGTCATTTTTTGGCAGATTTGTTGAGCATGATCGATACCAGTATGGCTTTTTAAACAACAGTAGCACACTTAGTGCTACTTTTGATCTGATAAATTATTTATCGGACAGTCTTGATAATGGAAATATCGCTGTTGCGGTATTTGTGGATCTAAGAAAGGCATTTGATGTTGTTGATCATGATTTACTGATTGAGAAACTTGAGAGAATGGGTGTGAGAGGTGTTGCCTTAAGTTTGATTAAATCATATTTGTCAAATCGTAGGCAATACATTACAATAGAAGACTATAAGACTGATACTGTAATTAACAATTGTGGCGTGCCTCAGGGGTCTGTCCTGGGACCCTTACTTTATACTTTGTTTGTGCTGAGTCTGCGCCTCTCGGGGCTTCGTGCACAGTATTATACGTTTGCGGATGATACTGTATTAGTTTATAACGCTAAAGATATGGAAGAATTGCAAATAATGGTAAATAGTGATTTACAAAGATATTATCAATGGCTCTTGCAGAACAAACTTAAAATAAACCTAGATAAAACCAAATATATCTTATTTAAGCAAAAAAAAATAAAATAATAGGTAACTTTGAAATAAAATTAAATAATACATTGTTAGAAAGGGTTGAAAAAATAAAATACTTGGGTGGGTCACATAGACCACATAAAAACAAAAATTATTTCTCTTTCAGGAGCATTATATAGATGCAAACAATTTTTGAGTAATAATGCCAAGTATGCGATCTATAATGCTTATTTTTTATCAGTTCTAAGGTATTTAATACCAATATGGGGAACATGTAACCAGACCAGTTTTAACAGAGTGAAAGTTTTGCAAAACAAAATCTTAAAAAATCTGTTTGTCCTTGATCGGCTTACTCCTAGTGATTCTTTGTATAAGTTACTAAACATCAAACAAATAAACCAAATACTAAAGCTAGAACAATCAAAGCTTATCTATAAAATAATTCAAAAAACCAAAAAGCAATTCAACCATAAAACATGTAAATCAAATTCATCACCACAATCTAAGAAACTGTAACGATATACGTTTGGGAAGTGCAAGAACCAATAAGGCACTGCAGAGTCCGATGGGCGCAGCCTCGCATACTTTCAATCAACTCCCCTTGGAAACAAGGGAAGAGCTATCCTTTGCCAGGTTTGTTGGACGGCTGAAGAATTACATTTTTTAAGTTTTAATTTTTATTTCTCTCTATGTTTTGAAACCAAAATTTTTTTTTGTTATTATTTTGTTAACTGTATTCTCGGTACCAATGCTTAAAGCATTGTTTTGAGAATTTTTCTTTGTTTAGATATAGTTTATAGTAGGTACTTATTGTAAATTTGAAATGTGGAGTATCTGAATAAAGAACTGATTTAAAAAAAAAAAAAAAAAAAAAATAACTGTTTAATTGCTATTATAAATGAGTCCATCTTTTTGTGGTTGTGATTGTTTTGGGTAATAAATGGTATATTAGGGTGACCGGATCTCATATAGGGGGAAAAAATATCGGAATTTTGTTAGTCTGGACCCCACGAAACGATTCTCCTTTCCAGATATTGAGATAGCCAAAATTTGAGCTCGATTAAACGACGTTAACCCGTGCCGCTCGTCGCTCAAAGTTTGAAAAAATCCAATTTTTCTGCCAAAAAGCTGACATATGAAGCCATAACTCCAGAACAGTAAATTATAAAAACACGCTTAATATCGCAAAAGAAAGCTGATGTTATTCTTCAAAATTTATATTCTATACATAATTGTTGTTAATTTAAGTCAAACCGAGTTACAACAGCCTTTAGCCCCAAAAACGTGACCTGGAACCACTAGTAGCATACTTCGTATATTTTGTTATTAAGTGATAAATTTTGCTTTTTTTTTGCTATATTTTTTAGTTTAAGGTAGAAATATAATAAAATAAACAAGTAATACTGATAAATGACATTTGTTATTAAGTGATAAATTTTGCTTTTTTTTTGCTATATTTTTTAGTTTAAGGTAGAAATATATTAAAATAAACAAGTAATACTGATAAATGACATTTTTTATTTTAAAATATAAAAATCAGGTATACATATACTTATAAAACAGACATAGAAAAGATACAGACGTAGTATCTACATAAGTAGATTATTTTACATCTAATCTATTATAGAGCTTTTGTTAAAGTAGTTTTTGAAACCTTAGGATATAATGCTCGGCATTTGCTTACAACTTGCAGGACATATTGCTTTTGGTCTTCATCTTTTGTCAGAAGGTTGTTAAAGTCAGTTATTAATTTAACACCACGCTCAGCCATATCATTAACTACTTTTAATGTTTTGACAATTTTCAGTCCTTCTTGGAAGTCATTATTTTGAGGCCAGGTGTTTGGATGTTGTCTTAGGAAATCTGTTCTTATATTAAATCGGTTAAAGAATGTAAACGTTTCTTTGGTAAGTAAATTTACCAATCCTCCATCAACTACCTCTTTTAATTTTTCTTTCCTAACTTTTGGATTTACAACCCTTGCGTGCTCTGATGGTTCATCTGTGCATTGGCCATTAACAACTTTTCATCGTCTGTAATGGTGGGATCAAAAAAGATAATCCCACCAACTCTGCATTCCAATACCACAAATGATTCGAAAATTTGGTCAGGGCTATTTCTGCAATGTCGTCACATTCTTTATAGTTTAACAGACTATGCAAAATACCTAAATCTTGCTTTGGTGCAAGATGAGCTTTTGGAGCATTGAACCAAGCTTTACAATAAATTTTAACTAGAAAAACAGAAATAGCACGCACAGAACTTACTTCTTCTTTAGACATCTTAAATTGACGACGAAAAATGAACATTTTTAAGCAGCAAATAGCCTTTGCCATCCACCTAGCGTGATGAATAGCCCCTGGAGTTTTAAAACCCACAACATTGCCGTCTACTAGTACGAGAACCAACTGCAATAGCTCCTTGTAATCATCTCTGGGGTGGCTCTCAGTTAATTTGGTCTCAAATTCAGCAGTAACATTTGCAATTACTTCTGGTGTTAGCTGCTTTTGTATTATATTGTCACTGATACCTGTGTCGTATTTTCCTTTGTCAATCTTGGGCAACGCAGTGAGGAATCTCTTAAAAATGTCTGGATGAGGTCCAGTGGTTGATCCCATTTTTATGTCAAATACGCCTCTTAATAGAATTTCCAAGATATGGTGACGGCAAGCTAGGTGTAACAATTCTCTTCCTAACATTTGCTCCAATATGACGCATGCTCCTTTGAGTCTTCCCGTGTTGGATGCTGTAGTATCGAAGCACATCGCCTTGACGGTGTTGGAAAGACCCCATTCATGTAGGCATTCATATACGGCTACGGCTTGCTCCTCTCCAGAGCTGTTTGCTGTTACAGGAACTCCCAGCAGCTGTTCCTTTTCTCCATATGAAATAGCAATAGCTATTTGCGCACATTGTTGATTTTTTAAAACACCCGGTAAAAGTTTACCGTCCCAATGGACAACCACGGGCTCTTTTTCAGGAATGTTTATTTTATCAACAATTTTTTTAGTATATTGTTCTCTGAACATTTGCCTTCTATAATGTAAAAAAGATTTCGAGACTTTGTACTCAAGAGGGTCAAGGTTTAGTGCTTCTAGAGTAGCTACTAAAATTCTTGTGGCATTTCTGTCGGATACCTTACATCGATCTAACAAAATGGACAATTTCATGTTTAAAATCTCTTTAACGCCCCTTGCAAATGAAACTTTCATTCTCTTGCTCTCAGATGGTCCTGGATCTTCTACAGCTTCTTCAGGGATGTCCATTTCCTCCAAGCTCTCAAGTTCCTGGTAGATGCTGTCCTCTTCAGTGTCTTCTACTTCTTCGAATTTGTCTTCATCATCCGTATCTAAGAAGCAACAAAAAAGATTAAAAAAATACTATAAAAACTTAGTCTTTTTAGCAGAATAGTAATAATACCTAGGTACTAAATTACCTACTTCTAATTATCAATAGGTATTATTTAAAAAATATCTACTATCTATTATTTATCTATTTTTTAGATGTGAACACCTAGTATAAAAAAGTATACATTTTGGGAATTTTAAAAATATACATTTTTGGGAAATTTAAATTTTAATTGGGTTACTTAACATTGGGAAATTTGGGACATAAAACAATACGTGAGGTGTCAAGGTTTAAAAAGTATAAATCAAACAATTTTCTAGGTTACTCTTATAATAATAAAACAAAAACATTAAACAAGCTGAGTAGGTAGCCTAGAAATGCAAAACAAACACGGGAAAATTTGATATTTAAAGAAGAGAGAAAGAAATTAAAGGGGATTGTTTATCAGAGAAGAAGTAGTTAGTAAAGTCAAGTAAAAAGTTAAAGTTTGAGTTAAGCCCCGTACGGGCTATCCCTAGGGATATGCCCGTACTAAATTTAATCAGTCAAATAAGTTAAGTTAGTTTTTTAAAAAATGCAAAGTTAGTTGTGATGGTCCACCGGTCTCATGGTCCCAAGAAGATAGTTCCATATGGTACATTGGCCCAAGTGACGTAAAGAAGCCCTAAGTATTCCAAAATTACACGTCACATATGGTGGAGGCGCCCCCGTTCCCAGTGACCTTTGTGAAACGTCGGTTATGGTAAGCTGTGCCCGCCCCAGTTCCAGTGCCCTTTGTGAAGCGATAGGAAAAGTCGCTCATGGTACGCCCTTCCTACCCCTCAGTGTATTTGTGGAAGAAAATGCCATATATATGGTAAAGGCGTCCCGTTCCCCGGAGAAGAAATGTGTGTGAAGTGACGAAGATGGGGAAAAATATGTTGCGTAGCGTAGCTGCAAGGAGGTAGCAGCGTAGCTACAAGAAAAGGAAGATAAGGTATATCTTCAGTTTTGAAATATGGCTAAATGGTATTAGCCAGAGTTGTTGAAGAAGAATATTTATTTGCGTTGAAGTTATTGTGTTACGTCGTGAAGACGGAGTTTAGAAGCAGCATGAGGCTGCATTAGCACTGGAAGCCGCAGCTCTAGTATGGGGAAGAGCTCTGAAATATGGTCTTGAATTGTGGGGTACAAGACAGTTAAACGGCCTTGAGAAAGCTCAGGATATGGGTCAATTGGCACGCGGCTGCAGTAACCTGATGTAGAAGAAGAAAATGGGAGTGAAAGGCGGAAAATGGTATGTGGAGGTGAAGTACGGGACAAAAGGCCAATGGAACGCACCATCAAGGACATGGACAGGGAGGCAAGGTGGACACAGTACAGTTCAACAAAAGATGGACAATCTAGAACATTATGGTATTTATAAAGTGTTTAGATAAATCTGTAATGTTTTTTAATTAATGGTTTTTTTTTTTGTTGTTTACTTATTGTCTATTATTATATTGATAAAAATAATGATTTAATATGCAGAGAAAAGTAGCCTAAAAGTAAACTTTGATAATAACTCTTTTTTAACCCACCGTATATGTAATATTAAGTTATGAAAGGGTCATTGTTTTAATGATATACAATTTACAGTCAAGGTCGTAACAATTTCTAATAATGCTGAGCTAGCTAGTTTTAAAGAATCATATTTTGTTTATCAAGTCGGGTGTTTTGTTTTACATATGTAGTAAAGTTAATGAGGAATAATACTATGTATTTAAAGTGTTTTATATAGGAGGTATAGAATTTAGGCCACTTTTCTCTAAAAAATAATCTTAACCGTTACAACTATATTTAAATAAAACTACTTGGAGAAAATCCCAAATTTAGAAATTATTCAGTTAACAATGGAAAAAAATTAACTTTTTTCTTATGATCAATGACAAATCTTTTATTTTTTAGAAAAAAGTCAAGTCAATTAATTATTTTTTGGATTAAAGGCTATTTGTTCATTTTTTTGTTTACATTTATTGAAAAATTTTAGATAAAACTTTTTTCATATTTTTAAAAACTTCGAAAAGTTAAGGTTATTTATGGTAATTTACATAATAGGTAAAATATTGTTAGATTTTTAAATTTTTGTAAGCTATATGGAACTATCGATTTCGGTAATATTGCTATTTTTTTTTTTTTTTTTAAAGGGTTAAAGTAAATTTGTCTGATTTCTAATAGCGTTGTGGATCCAACGCTTTCAGGGAAGGGGCATATGTGAACACCTAGTATAAAAAAGTATACATTTTGGGAATTTTAAAAATATACATTTTTGGGAAATTTAAATTTTAATGGGGTTACTTAATATTGGGAAATTTGGGACATAAAACAATACGTGAGGTGTCAAGGTTTAAAAAGTATAAATCAAACAATTTTCTAGGTTACTCTTATAATAATAAAACAAAAACATTAAACAAGCTGAGTAGCCTAGAAATGCAAAACAAACACGGGAAAATTTGATATTTAAAGAAGAGAGAAAGAAATTAAAGGGGATTGTTTATCAGAGAAGAAGTAGTTAGTAAAGTCAAGTAAAAAGTTAAAGTTTGAGTTAAGCCCCGTACGGGCTATCCCTAGGGATATGCCCGTACTAAATTTAATCAGTCAAATAAGTTAAGTTAGTTTTTTAAAAATGCAAAGTTAGTTGTGATGGTCCACCGGTCTCATGGTCCCAAGAAGATAGTTCCATATGGTACATTGGCCCAAGTGACGTAAAGAAGCCCTAAGTATTCCAAAATTACACGTCACTCCCCGGTAATAAGCTGCACAGCCCCTCTCGTTAAAAATAGGTGCGTATAAGTATACACTGCTCAACACATGCGATAAAATAAGGAAAATCGGTCTTTGATTTTTCTGGGTTATGGCCAAAAATTTAAGGATTGGAACCAGTGTGCGACGGGGCAAAAACTACCCCTTTGAATTATCCCACCGGGTCAAAGAGTGACATGATAGAGCACTTTAAGACAAGTACGCAAAAGCCTTAATCCTACCGAACATTATTTGACTAACAAAAATAAAATATTTTCTTACCTGACAGGTTGATCCCTTTTTCTATTTCATTCCATGCTCTTTCTGTGTAATTTTTTCGCAAATATTCTTTTATTCTTTTATGTATAATTATAAAACGCAGGACGTTTCTCAAACTCCTCCACAAATCTAATATTAAATAAATCCATGTGTGGTTTAAAAAAATTTTGAGCTTAAACTAATTATCCCGTGTTTAAACCAGATACAAACATATGAATTACATAGGTACTGTAAACAAAATACAAAACGGTTCTGTATTGCATTATTTGTTTACTAAAAAGACCGGAAACGCTAATATGCCTTCATGCTCTTGAAGCCCATAAAAATCGCGTCCGCGTCGCTGTTGCACCGACCCATCTGCAAAGAGCCTTAATCTCTTTTGAAATATCTGTTATTTTATCAATTAGAGTCGATATAGTAATAATTTTGAGCAAATCATTACATAACAAATTAGGACCATGGGAAAAACAACTAAATGAAATAATACCCTATTTTTCCTTTCGTTTAATTCTAACAAGTTACATATTTTTTGCATTATCTGATACGTATCCTAAAAAATGTTTGATCCGTATTTTTAATTATCTTACCCATTTCTCTTCTTCAGATGGTGTAGTTACTATACAATTTATTATTCCTTGGTTTCGTATATTGCTCCAGCCATTACTATGAAGACTTAGAATTTCGCTTTTATTGATTGTAGTTTCAACCTTCTCCTTGACTCAATTAAACTCTGCATCCAAATTTTTATTCTACAGCCTATATGAGTCGCTCAGGAGCAAAGTGGCCCAAGTGCAAAAAGGAGTTTTGAGATAATTCACATTGAAAATTTTTATAAAAATCAAACGGAAATTTTTATTAGAAAAAATTTATTTATTATAAGTTTACAACATTGATAATAATGATATGGCACATAAAATCATATTGGAACAAGATTCATTGAAAAAACATCGTTTTTTTAATAAAAAAACACTTGGGCCATACTGCCTTTTAAAATTAATTAAAAAAAAAAACAAATTATGACACTTGAGCCTCAACGTCTTGACCTTGTGGCACAATATCTTCATTAACAGCATTTTCACTCATGGACAAACTGTTATAAAATTCATGGGCGATTGGGGTATGTAGAACAGAAGTCCTTGAAGGTCTTTGTTCTTCAATTTTTCGATGGGTCGGCCCGTGGGATACAAAACATCTAACTGGAACGCATCCTGTTTCATCTGTTGAAGCTCTGTACGTTTTTTCGTAACATTCACATTGTAGAAAAGAGTAGCATCATTATTTGAATATTTAAAATAAATGTTAAAAGGTTCCTCGGACTTAAACTTCAGCCACTGAATTTTTAGCCATTCGACTTTTACATTTTCTTCTCCTTTTTCGATTAGTCAGAAGTTTTTCCAAATTCACTGTACTTTTGAAGTCTTCATTTCTCATCTTCACTACTTCAAATTTATTGTTTTTTTGGTACTTAAAATTACTTTAATCCAATCATCTGGCAAAAAAATGTCTTTGAAGTAACGTTTTTGCTTTTCAATCATGCCAAAATCTTGGTCACATGGCAAGTAGGAATGGCCTGAAACAAGAAATTTGTGATTGATAACTTTTGGACTGAAGTTATCAGAATAAGCCATGTACGCACAAATTGCAGCCATTTTTATATTTCTATTCTGGCCTCCACACTGGTCGCTGTACATAATTAAATTGGGAGTTTTTACATAATTTTTGACATAATGCATGATACATGAGCCTATTTCTTGAGGTCCACGTGAGGCCATTCCCTCATGCCAGACGTACATGTGTGCTTGATTTGTAGATAGGTTATGGATACCCAAACAATATGTCCATAACTGCCTCTTGTAGTAGGCCACCCCTGTAGAAATATTAGGCGTGGGCAATGTCTTCATAAGATCAAATGCAATGGTCGTTGTGGATTGGGGATCTTCTTTTGGATCTTGTCGCATTCCATTTCTAGCTGCTTCTGCCTGGCGTAAATGCAGTTCTTTTTCAATTTCCACTTTTCGTTTATCTTCGCCGGTTAAATTATTTATTTTTACGTTCATAGAATCACATTTTTTGCAGGTGTCAGTTGCAGGATAACGGAAATGAAGATTAAACTCTTCGTTGAAAATTTTCGTAAAAACAAATTTCGAAATTTTCTGTTCAAACTCATCACTTTGCAAATACAAGTTGTTTAATTTGCTGATGTTTAAATCTGGTGACAGGTATTCCCGGTTTGGATTTTTAGCCCTGCTGTAGTGCGATTTATATTTGGCAAATTTGTTCACAAAATTTTTTACATTGTCAATATCTACCTGATTAGTTTTGTTTTTGGGAGGATGTTTGCCTCTTTTATCTAGAGGGGTGTAGTTTGTTCGCCACCCCTCGTTTTATTAATTAGGGCTCTTGTTAAGCGACCATCCGAAACCCTTAAAGCATTTTTGAAAAAAGTTTGCAGACAACAACGTTATCTCCAGTTTCTTTTGGCAGCTTATAAATCCGTGTCTTACTGCGTTTGTTTGGATCTTGAGAATGTGTGAAACGACCCTTATTAGTAACTGTTACTTGGCCATTTATGTAACATGTCTGCAAATTAAAGTTTGACAAATTGTAGAAATTCTCGTGCGTTTTCTCTCTTGAACACTCAGTAGCAAGTGGCATCGCCTGGGGCACTTGCATTCTTCCTCAAAAAACGTTTTTTCTGGAAGTACGTTTCCACTGTAGTTTAGGTAAGATTTTCCAGAGTTCCTTGCAACTTTACTCTTTGGTCTTTTCCAACCTTCACGTTTTATCTTTCTTTTTCTACCTTTTTTTCCTCCACAATGTTGGTATTAGGTGCAATGATAGTCGATTCTCCAGAATCAGTATCGGACTCGTCATCCGTTAGCGGGTGAAAATCCGAACCAGAGTCTGTATTGACATTTTTCGTGATCTGAAACAAATGAAAAACCTCCGTGAAAAACTGAAGAAGCATGCCAAAAAGCACCTGCACTAACCCCTCAGTATAAAAAAATTATCCTACAAATCGTAAAAATTCTGGTAATAAGATAATAATATTGTTGATTATTTAGGTATGTCGTTACCCATCAAAGAAAGCACCGTCCAAAAAAGTAACTTTGTTGGAAAAAAAAATCTTATGGTCACTATAAGCAGAAGCCGAGCCACTCCCTGTTTTTATTTCAAGGTTATGTTTTCTACTATTATTCTTAGCTTATTACATGCATCTAAAACGTTTAACATTTCTAACTTACCTGCGCTAACAAATCAACAGATGTGCAAAAATAGTAATAATATAGACTTTATTTTCCGCACACACTCGACAAACCAGCAAAACACTGACACTGACAACGACAACTTTTGAAAGCCAAACTGGCCCAACTGTCACTTAGGCCACTTTTCCGCTGTCTGCTGTATAAATATGATGTACCGGCCCAAGTGTACTGGGAGCGCCATCTAATGAATAACAGATGAAGGTCATTTGGGCTACTTCAAATTTATAGATATTTATATGGTGTCTATGATTATGGGCCTAACTGAAAAATGTGATTTTTGCACTTGGGCCACTCTGCTCCTGAGCGACTCATATCTACTTCGTGGTACAAAGCTTGGACAAATCATCTTGAAAAATTTAACCCATTCGGGGTTCTCAAGGATGGACAATGGACAGTAACTGGTAATATTGCACGAGCTAGTTGGTTTTTGATTTCTTCCTTCAAAAAAAAAACATAGGTTTAGGGTTTAGTGCAATTTCTAATCCAAATTTATATTTTGTGCCGAAAATCTACGCTATACTTACTTAATCTTTTTGGAAATTCGGTTGGCAAACTCAAAAATTCTGCTAGAAGTCGCGGGTTTTATTAAACAAGTCGCAGGCTGTAAAAGAAAGCGACATTTCAGGATCAATTTCAAAACTGGAATTCTGGCACTGACCGTTTAGATTCAAGAGCATTAATAGTGGAGTTATCACCCAAAATGGTTTCATTTGCCAACACACATTCGTTTTCGTCCTTGCATGATGGCGCATTTTTGTCCTCGTCAGATTGCATAATTTTTTTTAATGTGTTTAGGAATATTTTTACTAACTTTACTTAAATGAGTTTTCATCCTGGACACATTTTTAACAAAGGTTTTACTGTTAGTGGGCTTTCACACCAAAGTAGCATGCGACGTGCGACTTGCTACTTGGAAGCAAGAAGCACGTCGCAACTAGCATCTTTCCCGTTTAGCTTCACACCGAAGCCGCAAATTGCGACTTATCTTTAGTTCTGTGTTGGTAGTGTACAATAACAAAACAATATTGAAAATGTCGTCGGAAGAAGACAATTTTGTGTTAATTGCTGCTATGGTTGCAAGAAGAAGAAGGAAAAAAAGAAGAAAAGTTTGCATTCATCCGTATTTACGTGATAATGCTGACACGCATAGAACTTTCATTGTATCCCAGCAGCTACAATTACATCCTCAAAAATTTCAAAACTTCTACAGGATGAAACAAACAACATTCAAGAAGCTTGTTGATCTAATGAAACCATCAATGTAGTTACAGGATACAAATTACCGAAGAGCTATCACTGTGGAGGAAAGACTTCTTATATTTTTGAGGTAGGTAGGTAATAAACCAGTTAATGCATGAAAATAAACCACAAGACAATTTGCTAAAACATGTTTTTATTATACATATACTCAAAAAACTTATAAATCACTAAATCGCTACTGCGTCAATGATTGATCATTTTGGTTAGGTGTGTAGCAGACTGATTATGTGATGTATAGTTACCTTCGTTGATGAGCATGCCTCCGAATTGATCCGGAGTGAATGTGCCAACAGGAATTGTATTATACATATGGGACGTATGCGCCGTGTTTGATGCTGAAAGATCAGAAGAATACACTAAAACAGCATTAGCCTGCCTGTCATTCGTAGACAAAGAAGCGCTCGCTGATGTTGATGTATTCTTTTCTTGCAACATATTGTCTAATGTCTGCAGCACCACTACTTTGAATCTTCGTTTCTGAGATGCATTTAAATTACCCATATCCGGAAGAATGCTTTTAAAAAATCTAAGACAGGATGTTCAGGTTTTGGCTCGCTTCTTTGAGAAAGGTAATTGATGACAGCATGCTCCATTTCATCGTCTGGTGGTTTTGCAGAAGTTTTTCTTTTTGTTGAGGATCTACTCGATGTACGTGATGGTGTACTTAAAAAGAATTTCCATCTTGCAAACTTGCCTCCGAATGATGATTAGGGTTGGGTTCTTCTCTCGGTTCTTCTGGACCGGCAGCTGTGGAATCATTTTCATCATCGTCTATTATACTACCCTGATCGGTTTCAACCATTTCATCTTCATTGGCCTCAGTTGGCAAATTGCCCGATTGAAGTCTTGATTTGGTGAATGGTAATACAAATTGCATAACGTCCCATAAGTAATACGGCTTTTTTGATTTAGCTGAATCTCCACTTTTTCCAGCACGCTGTTTCACATATCTCGTGAGGCTACCTCGAAGTGTTTTCCATTTTTTTTTTGCATTCAGATGCTAAAACAAAACGTATGTCAATAAATTAGTGTAGTCCGCATCTTATAATTTATTTCAGTTAATACTATTATTGTAATTAATACTGATTATGATTTTGGTTTATCAAATATTTTATTTGCTTCATTTTCAGGTTTCTCGCAACTGGTGTGACGTTTACAGCGCTTCACTTTGAATTTTATCGAGGAATTTCAACAATAAGTAGCATTATTGCGGATACTGCTGAAAAATTATGTATAGTTCTCCAACCGCAATATATGGCATTACCTACAGTGGAGCAATGGAAAGAGATTTCTGCCAGATATTATGAACTATGGAATATGCCAAATTGCTTGGGATCTTTAGACGGCAAACACATAAGAATAAAGAGCCCTAAAAAATCACGTTCATCATATTATAATTACAAAGGCTACTATTCAATAGTTTTAATGGCAAGTGCGGACGCAGATGGCATATTCACTTTTGTGAGTGTTGGTGACTACGGTAGAAATAGCGATGGTCGTGTGATTAAATCTTCCGGTTTTTTTCGCGCTCTGACAGAAAATAAATTGAACATTCCACCTCCTACTGCCTTACCAAATGATGAGAATAATTCAACGTTTCCTATGTTCTTTATAGAAGATGAAGCATTTCCGCTTCATAAAAATATTGTGACGTTAACATTTTGAAATACTACTATAGGGTCACTTTACGTCACTGGGGCAAATGTGCCATATGGAACTATCTTCTGGAACCATGAGACCGGTGGACCATCAACACTAACTTTGCATTTTCTAGGACCAACTTAACTTATTTAATGAACTAAATTTAGTACGGGCATATCCGTAGGGATAACCCGTACGAGGCTTAACTCAAACTTTAACTTTTTACTTGACTTACTAACTCTTTCTTCTCTGATAAACCAATCCCCGTCTTAAAATTTTGTTCTCTTTAAATATTAAATTTTTCAGTATTTGTTTTGCATTTCTAGGCAACTCAGCTTGTTTAATGTTTTTGTTTTATTATTATAAGAGTAACCTAGAAGATTGTTTGATTTCTACTTTTTAAACCTTGACACTTCACGTATTGTTTTATGTACCAAATTTCCCAATGTTAAGTAACCCAATTAAAATTTAAATTTCCCAAAAATGTATATTTTTAGAATTCCCAAAATGTATACTTTTTTTTATACTAGGTGTTCACATATGCCCCTTCCCTGAAAGCGTTGGACTCACAACGCTATTAGAAATGAGTCAAATTTACTTTAAACCCTTTGAAAAAATTAGCAATATTACCAAAATCGATAGTTCCATATAGCTTACAAAAATTTAAAAATCTAACAATATTTTACCTATTATGTAAATTACCATAAATAACCTTAACTTTTCGAAGTTTTTAAAAATATAAAAAAAGTTTTATCTAAAAATTTTTTCAATAAATGTAAATGTAAGTTAACAAAAAAATGAACAAATAGCCTTTAATCCAAGAAATAATTAATTGACTTGACTTTTTTCTAAAAAATAAAAGATTTGTCATTGATCATAAGAAAACAGTTAAATTTTTCCCATTGTTAACTGAATAATTTCTAAATTTGGGATTTTCTCCAAGTAGTTTTATTTAAATATAGTTGTAACGGTTAAGATTATTTTTAGAGAAAAGTGGCCTAAATTCTATACCTCCTATATAAAACACTTTAAATACATAGTATTATTCCTCATTAACTTTACTACATATGTACTAAACAAAAACACCCGACTTGATAAACAAAATATGATTCTTTAAAACTAGCTAGCTAGAAATTGTTACGACCTTGACCGTAAATTGTATATCATTAAAACAATGACCTTTTCATAACTTAATATTACATATACGGTGGGTTAAAAAAAGAGTTATTATCAAAGTTTACTTTTAGGCTACTTTTTTCTGCATATTAAATCATTATTTTTATCAATATAATAATAGGCAATAAGTAAACAACAAAAAAAATACCATTAATTAAAAAACATTACAGATTTACCTAAACACTTTACAAATACCATAATGTTCTAGATTGTCCATCTTTTGTTGAATTGTACTGTGTCCACCGTGCCTCCCTGTCCATGTCCTTGATGGTGCGTTCCATTGGCCTTTTGTCCCGTACTTCTCCTCCACATACCATTTTCCGCCTTTCACTCCCATTTTCTTCTTCTACATCAGGTTACTGCAGCCGCGTGCCAATTTACCCATATCCTGAGCTTCCTCAGGGCCGCTTAACTGTCTTGTACCCCACCATTCAAGACCATAACTACAGAGCTCTTTCCCATACTAGAGCTGCGGCTTCCAGTGCTAATGCAGCCTCATGCTGCTTCTAAACTCCGTCTTCACGACGTAAAACAACAACTTCAACGCAAATACCTATTTCATATTCTTCTTCAACAACTCTGGCTAACACCATTTAGCCATATTTCAAAACTGAAGATATACCTTATCTTCCTTTTCTTGTAGCTACGCTGCTACCTCCTTGCAGCTACGCTACGCAACATATTTTTTCCGCATCTTCGTCCTTTCACACACATTTCTTCTCCGGGGAACGGGACGCCTTTACCATATATATGGTATTTTCTTCCACAAATAAACTGAGGGGTAGGAAGGGCGTACCATAAGCGACTTTTCCTATCGCTTCACAAAGGGCACTGGAACTGGGGCGGGCACAGCTTACCATAACCGACGTTTCTTAAAGGTCACTGGGAACGGGGGCGCCTCCACCATATGTGACGTTAACATTTTAAAATACTACTATAGGGTCACTTTACGTCACTGGGGCAAATGTGCCATATGGAACTATCTTCTGGAATCATGAGACCGGTGGACCATCAACACTAACTTTGCATTTTCTAGGACCAACTTAACTTATTTAATTAACTAAATTTAGTACGGGCATATCCGTAGGGATAACCCGTACGGGGCTTAACTCAAACTTTAACTTTTTACTTGACTTACTAACTCTTTCTTCTCTGATAAACCAATCCCCGTCTTAAAATTTTGTTCTCTTTAAATATTAAATTTTTCAGTATTTGTTTTGCATTTCTACGCAACTCAGCTTGTTTAATGTTTTTGTTTTATTATTATAAGAGTAACCTAGAAGATTGTTTGATTTCTACTTTTTAAACCTTGACACTTCACGTATTGTTTTATGTACCAAATTTCCCAATGTTAAGTAACCCAATTAAAATTTAAATTTCCCAAAAATGTATATTTTTAGAATTCCCAAAATGTATACTTTTTTTTTATACTAGGTGTTCACAATAGTATGCGACCTTACCCCAGAAGAACCCTAACCAACTCCAAAAGAATATGTAACTACAGATTTTCGAGGGCTAGGAAAAGTGTTGAATGTGCATTTGGTATGCTGGTTTCAAAATTCAGAATTTTTGAAACACAAATTGACTGTAAACCAGATAAAGTTACTCATATTGTCAAAGCTGCTTGCATTTTGCATAACTATGTTCGCAAGCACGATGGCAGGTTTTTGCATGTCAACAACGAACAAGATGTTGATGCTGCTTACAATGCGTTGCCGAGTTTACAACAAGAGCTTCACGGACGTCAACCAACAACGGCAAGCAGTTTACGAGATAGGCTATGCGCATACTTTGTGAAACCTGAAAATGCACTACCGTGGCAAAACAATGTTTGTATATAAATACTAATTAAATATGTATGTGTTGATTATAAATAAATGTTTTTAAACTCCGTCGTATCGATTTAGAACTCCGATTTTAAACTCTCCGCCAGATACTTCATATTTATACTAAACATTAACGTGAACAACTCTAAGTTCCAGAAAAAAAGTAAATAAAAAATAAATCAAATTTTAAGCGCACTGAAATGAATTGAATTTATTTTGGTGTTGAAAACTTTTTTAAAATTACGCACGCCCATGTTTCGCCGACTATCAGCCGAGATTTCAGTTTTTTGTTGTTCAAGTGACTTCGTATAGATTTTACGAGTTATATTGACAAAGTAAAAAAATAATAAACTTACCTGTAGAAAAATATTTCCCAGCTACTTGATTCCAAGCTTTATCTTGCTCACTTCTGTTGCTATATGCTTTTAATGTGTGGTCATAAAGACACTGATAGGTTTCCACAGTTTGAACAAACGATATATTGAATTTTTCATCGTCTGGTAAACGTTTTGTGCACGACATCATGAGAAAATATATAAATAATACCTAACCTCAATCACCAAATGGCTATAAACAACGTGTGGGCAGCAAGGGAACACGCAGCCGCGTAGCATATTATACGACCTGTCGTATACTCACGTCGCACGCCGCACGTTGCCACGTAGCATTTTTGCGACGCTACTCCGGTGTGAAACCGTTCATAATATGTATAGGTTTTTAAATAAGTAGCATGCTTCTTGCTTCCAAGCAGCGAGTCGCACGTCGCATGCTACTTTGGTGTGAAAGCCCACTTATACATGCACTGGTAAATATTGTTACATTTAGAAATTCAATATTTCCAAACTATGCCTTTTGCTTTCCCCATTTTTAAGCTCACTTACGGTCCACACATAAAAATAATTGATTTTTTCCAAAAACTTTTCAAAAACTGCTCTAATTTCTACAAAAGAAAACTCAAATAAAAGAATATACAGTGTGGACGTAAATAGTCACGACCCACTGCTAACTTTTGTACCCATTATTTTTTCTTTATAAAAATTTGGGTATGACCAATATATATATAAACTTGTTCTTGGCGTAAAAATGATAGTTGCAACAATCAAGATGGTAGATAGGCGCCATCTTAGGAAAAAAAATTAAATAGAAAATGTGGCACATCATTCTAAAGCTCCTGGCAAATACGTTATAACCCTAGAATATAAAGTCAATACCTTTGCCTACTACAAAATGGCGGCACTTCTACTACCTAAATTCCTGATTTAGAGGGCGATATTTTCGAAACTAATAAAGTTAGATATACTTAATGTGGTATTTTCTTAAAGCTCTTTAAAAGATCTTTTTAACAGTGATACAGTATACAGGGTGCTTTAATAAAAAATATATACTTTTTGTACTCCCCTGTAAATTATTATCAGTATTCCATTTTTTTTTTAAAGATGGCGCTCATCCGACAGCTTGATAGTTGCAACTATCATTTTTACGTCTAAATTCTTCTATTAGTAATATCCAAATTTTATAAAGAAAAAAATAACGGTATAAAAGTTAGCAGGGAAGGGGGGACTATTTATGTCCACACTGTATATTTTTCTTAGTTTTGGCGTCAGAGAAACTAAAATTTAATATGTACCAGACATACCCAAAAATCGTGTTGACAAGTGTTATCACAGATAGTTAGATATGCAAGCAAAATCAAATTTAGATAACGCTTTCAATACACCGTCTAAAATCTTATATGACCTTGTTTTTAATGCATTGGGGGAGAATATATTACTCATTTAAAAGTTAACAAAACCTTGTATCGTTCTATAAGTTAACTGATCTCTTGTTCGAGGAAAACTTTTATCTAATCGAAGATAAACGTTATAAGTCTCATACAAGACTTTTCGGGTTTTCGTATTTTTGTTTACACGGCAGTGACACTGTGCAATTAAGTTTGGTTGTTCTAAAAATAAGGTGTAAAATATTTTTGGACAACATTTTGTGGTTTTGTCTTGTTTGTTTTACATATTACACATTTTTACTTCTAAAAGAGAAGAAACACCCCTAAAAGGTATTATGTAGAATTATTAGTTATTGCTAAAAGGGGTATATTTTCTAGTATTTAAACACAAGTTTCACTATAGGGTAGCCTAATAAAATATGACCAAAGCCATGATTTCAATTTCAATTTATTTATTCTATATACTTACCAGTACTAATATAAATAACGACATTGTTAAATTTTAAAAATTTTAATTTTTTTTGGTACATAATGTAATATTTAAAAACACATGTTTAATAACTAGCATAATAAACTGCTGGTCATTCGAACGGAATAATTTAAAGTTTAGGTAAACTCAATTTTCTCAAAGACTAAAAAAAATATTTTAGTACGGTTTTCGACAAATTTGGACGCAAGTATTAGTCTTTATGATTACCTACATTGTGGCATTGGTATTAAACTTACCTCTTATGTACAGAGTGGTAAATATGACGTTGCTTTTTTTTGAAAATTTTGGGTTCTGCAACTTTTTAAATAAAAGAGATTTTTGAATCTTTAAAAAGTTTAATAATCAGAAAAACATTTCTGACAAACAATTTTGACAGATTTTTGATATTCTTCGTATATCTGAAAATATGATGTTTTTACTAAAAAGTCTTATTTTAGCGTGATCACTTTATATAAGGCCGACTTTTAGTCCTCTAAACTCCTACTGTTTGACGTTTTAAGCTAAGAGTAATACGTTTTAATTGTTTTGAAACACTTTTATACAGTGTGGACAAAAAGTAGATCTATGTGTAAAGTAAATTTTTCCAAATTTTCTATATTTTTTCTACTGTTTTCTCTTATGCCATAAACTAAGGAATTAACTTTTATAAATTCTAAAAGTATTTTTGGAATCTAGAGATTAAAATACCGAAACGGTTTTTTATTTACGTTGCTTATTTTGCTTACTAATGCTCTTTAAATTGTATGATTATTCAATGCTTATACAGTGCATGTCCCCTTCTTTTATTTTTAAAATGGGACATTTAAGAAAATTGAAACTTTAAGATATAAAATAAATGCAAAAATACTATAGGGGAAATATGGGGAATACCGACCACTTAAGGGAAATAATTAATATATATTAAACCAGCTGCATTTTAAAACTTTTTTGTGTAAAATTTAATAAAATACAATTATAGAGGACTAAAAAAGGCAGAACCCAAAATATTAAACACAATAAAAAATTTATTTCAAAAACATTTCAAAATGAAAATGATCGGTATTGCCCTACCCATTTGGGTAATATCGACCATACTTGGACTATATAAAAACTTTAAAAAATATGTCTTATTGACAAAATATCAATGAAAAAAATGTGTCAAACATTCATGGTAAATTTCAACATAAAACATAAAAGCTGTGTAGAAGAAATTTATGGCTGACAAAAATGACAAATATACACTTCTTTGCTGATCTCCACGCCACCACATTCGGCATGTGCTGATTTTCCACATGAACAGGTCACCCACCACTCCTCGATTGTCCTTTCCGAATTCCTCGCACACAATGCAAGGGTCCGTGGCCTCTTCCAAATCAGTCTTCTTGCTTTTTGGCTGGTCCTTGTTTTTCTCTGTATCATCATCTCTCACTAATTTTCGTTTGGTTCCCTTTAATTTAGCCAGTTCCATTTTTTTACTTTTGCGACTTCTTTTTCTCTAATTCTTCTTTATTTGGTGTTACAGTAAATAATTGGGAATGTGTTTTCTTGTTCTTTTCCTGGGTGGACCTTAAAAACCGGGGAGTAGGCTGAAGATCTTTAAATGACACATTAACTTTTACGCTTTTTCCAAGTCATTATCACTATCTTCATCTGTATAGTAAACTACACTAGCATCTGTTTCGCTATCGGTATCAAAGTCGTTTGATATTTCATTTACAGTTTTTTGGTCTGTAATTCGCGATGGACCAGCTTCTGTCAAGTCTTTGCTCGATATTTTTCCTATTTTTGTCATTGTACTTGTCTGTTTATCCTTAGTTCCTAAGTGTTTGTCTACACTATTCCCTTTATTTTTATTGTCATCTTGTCTTTTCGGTTCTTCTCCTTCTATCATGTTTTCTTCAATAATGATGAATTCTTCCTCATTTATAACATCTCTGTTAAATGGAAAAATTCCTGTTGTCTCAAATCCTTTAACCCCCTTTTCAATGGTAGCTGTCTTATTGTAGGCCTTTTTAAACAGCTCGGCAATATCCGACTGATCAATTTTTTGATAGTTTTTAGCTTTAAGAAACGAATCACACTCGCGATTGTACGCCGTTTTTAATGGTCCAAAAAGCAAACATCGAGTGGTTGTAATCGATGGGATGTGTGAGGTGGTAATGTCACTATGGTTATACCATTCTCTTTGCAGAAATTGTACACTTTTAGTGTACATGAATTGAAATTTAATACACCCTAGTTTTTACTAAAATAATTAAAATCTGAAGAGTACCTATAAAGAAATTGAAAGGATCGCAGTACAATAGGGTTAATTAATTATTAAAAAACCAGTTCTCCACTAAAAGTTTTACGAAAACTAAAAGGAATGTTTAAAGAGCAGAGGTAATTTTTAATTAGCTTTAATGAAAAACCCTTTTATTACATAAAGCAACTGAAATATGTACATACTTTTAAGAATATTTTTAGATTTAAATATAGATTAGGAACTAATTCCTCAAAGTCAATTTTCTTAATAAACTTTAAAAAATTTAACGCGTACCACATTTTAACTTTATCCGCGTAAACCCACAGTCCAGTGAATTATATAACCGTATTTAAATCATCTTATTTTTCCAAGTAATGGTTATCATATTAAAATTAATAAAACTTACTAGAAACTGGTGTATTCAATTGCAGTTTTACGTTTTATTACAAAACAAATATTTAAACAGGCGCACTAGAATTCACAAAGAAAGGAAAAAAGGTTATTGTTTGCAACGTGTCTACTTAAGTTTGCACCATATGGAAAACATTTTTATTATTAATTTTACGAAACAAAGTTATTCTTTATAAAAGTAATCATCAAATACTTATTTTTTGCAGTGGTATACGAGGTACGACAAAAATATGAATTTTTATCAGGAGGAAAGTAACCTTATTTTTTATAATATCGAACATTTTTATTAGAAAAAATGTTTAGGACTAAAAATGTCATTTAAATGTGCAAACTTGTTTATTAAAAAAACTTTTTTAAATTTTTTTATGCATTAAGGGTGAAAATTTAGGTTTGTATATTAGTGCATACCTGTTTCAAAATCTAATATGTAAACAAAGCTTAAGAACTACCAAAGCAGCAAAACGTCATAGAAACGCTTGTTATCGCAGAAAAGATTTTAAAAAGTATTTTCTTGTAAATAAACCAATTTACATATTTTGAAAGGAAATTTTAATCCTGAACATCTTTTCCCTATAAAAATTTTTGATATAATTAAAACTAAGGGTGCTTTCATCTTGACCAAAATTTATATTTATTAAAATAACTCGTATACCACTGCAAATAATTAATATCTGATAATTGCAATTTAGATTTTAGATCATGCAGAAATTTTTATCAAAAATAACTATTTTTCCTAAAATTAATAATAAAAGAGTTTTTCATATGGTGCGAACTTAGGTAGACACGCTGTACTTTTGTTATTATTGTATGATTACCTTTATTAACTTTGGTGTTATTACTGGCAGTAATTAGGAAATGGTTTATGTTTATTAGGATCAAAGTAATTTAATCAAATAATGAAACATTTTACGTAATGTGACGTCTTAAATATATTTTTTTAAATTCCTTTTTTGTTATAAAGCATATGGCATAATTTATTGTAAATGGGCCTTCTGCCAAAAACGTATCGACTAATTTGTCCAGAAGAAAACTTTTGTATGATTGCTAAAACTTCCTAGCTCTTTTAGGTAAATTCAAAAAGTTAGTCCAAAGTGGACCATTGCTCTATTTTAATCCAAATTGGCCTTCTGCCAAAAATGTTTCAATTTTGATATCTTACATCAACAAGTTAAAAAATACATCACAAAGATAATAAATAAGTGTATATAAGTATAAAACCGTCTCATGTTTCAAAAAATTGTTCCTACTACATATTTCTATAACGTGTTGACAGCTTTAAAACGTCCTCATTAAGTATTAAGAATGCAACAAGCATTATTTTAGTAGTCCATTCCAACATGTCCAACGAAAATGATGTCCTTATTGCTGCTGCAGCTTGTTTAGTTTTATGCGCAGTAGAAAAGAAAAAAGGAGATTTTGGATACGTCCTACCTTGCATTCAGAAAGGTGATCTTTTAAGTAACTTAAAAGCTGATACCAATATTTCGCTTGAAGGAGAACTTTGATCTTATAGATGTAATCGCTCGAATGCAAACCGCTTTTGTAAATGTTATTAACACCATCTCCAGAATGTGGTTAACTCTTTTTACTTCCTTTTGAAATTGTCCTATTAGCTTTTTTTTCTTTCTACCGAATACTACTCAATTTTATTAAGTTGTCGCTGAGAAAATATTATATTCTTTCATATTCAATTATTTTTTTACTATACAGTGAGGTCCTAAAGTCCGTCGCCCCCTTCTATCTTCTGAACCGTTCGGTATATTTTCATGTAACTTGAAATAATATTTTATGACCAAGGTCTGCAATTTTTACATATCAATGACAGCTCTAAATGTCAAGGTGACAGCTGGGCGCCATCTTGAATAAAAAAATGTTAAATTGAAAGGGGGTCTTTTGTGTAGAGTGGCCTATCTGGATTTCTTTGTCTTTATTAAAAGTAATGTTATTTACAATGTCTTAATTTTCTTTATTTATTGTTTTCCATAAAATCACAATCTGGAGTGCTATTTCCACTTTTTCAGAATCAGAATGGCTGTTATTAATAAGTTTCCTTTTCTTTTGGACCTATTGTTTTTTGGTACGTTTTCAATATTATTAACATCAAATATTCTTTTTTTTTAATACTGTTTTTTTTATTCAGCTTTTCGAGCTGTTTTTGTTTTCGTAAAATAGCCCTTTCTTTTTTCCTTTAATTTTTTTATTTTTATTTGCGATGGTACTCTTTCCGGGCTGCTGATATTACGACAGAGAATATTTTTTCTTTGCTTTTTTTCTTGGTATTTTTTAACTCCCTATATCTTTAGGTCAGAACAATGCATCTTTATAGAGATGAAACGTAAAACTGAAATTTATTTTTAACAGCAGTAGTCAGCCAAAGTTACTTTGCTTTCTTTTACTTTTTTTATTTTCGTTTACATTTTCAGTTATATTACCTATTATAACACTGTAATTACCTTCTTCTAATTCTTTCTCAATATTATGATCTCGAATTTAAGTATACAGTGTGTCTACATAAGTTGGCGTCATAGGGGCAACTTTTAAATTATTTATTTAACAAGCAAGAGTTATTATTTATAAATTGTTCTGCATGGTCCAAAATCCAAAAAGCAACTATCAGATATCAAAGTTTATCAGTAATCTACATAACATATTTGCTTAAGAGTAAAGTACTCGTATTTTTATTAATATCAAAACTTGTTACAAAGAATAGACGTTTAGAATAACAAGTTACTTTTAAATATGCAATTTTGTTTATTTATTAACAAAAAAATTTTCTGCGATGATTGTAAAAATTTAGGTTTGTACATTAGTGCATTACATTTCATAGTTATAAATGTTATATGACAGTTTTAAATAAGAAGAATGTACAAACCTAAATTTTCTCGATTTCCGCAGAAAAATAATAATTTTTGAAAATAAAATATATTTTTTTAATTCTCAACATCTTTTCTTTATAACAATTTGCAATATTAGCAAAAATGCAGATACTTTACTTTTGAGCAAAACTTCCATTTTTGGCCAAACCTAGTAGATGACTGACACAATTTTGGATCATGCAGAACTTTTTATACATAATACCTTTTTTCGTAAAATTAATAATAAAAAGTTTTTCATATGACGTCAACTCACGTAGACACACAGTATAAAAATTTCTATAACAAAAATAATGAAGTATCTTCTATTGCACAGGTTTCGTCTTCCATTTTAAATGTTTTTTTGCGATTTATTTTGATCTTTTCTATTCTCTTTTCTACACGTTGTAACAAAACTTCTAATTTTTTTAGGTTTTCATGTACTTTTAGATTATTTTTTAATTTAAATAAAATTAACATTTTCAACATTAAACGGACAGACACCCGACACCCTAAAACCATTTTGTACTCTTTCGATAGATATATGGTCAAGTGCTTTCTTAAAAATTGGAACAAAATTTCGCCTCAATACTTTTGCTCCGCCATTTTCAGTTCGCCATCTTTTTACTTTTTTTACTCATTTTTAGAGGTAAAAAAACAGAGACATCCATCGGCTGTATTAAGTATGGAGAATTGGGGATAAAAACAATCAGCTCTATTCCATTTGCTGAGTGATCAGTGAAGTGTCATTTGAGGCACATGACCATCCATAAACATTAAAACTGGTCTTTTTTTAATAAGCCATGGCCAAAATATATTCGTTAATGTAACAAAAAAATATAAAACCGCACATTCAGCCATTTTCTGATGTACCGACACTCCATTCTTTAGGAATCCTTGCAGTTACATAACCAAGCCCTTAAAGTTAAAAAAACAAATTAAGTGTACTTAGAATATCATTTTCTTTTCAAATAAGTTAATTGATGGCTGAAAATATAGGGTATGATTCCTTAGCTTATTTTAAAAAGAAAAGTTCATATAAACCTTAGACTATTCACAACAGACCAAACACTACTTGATTTTTCAATGCTAAAAATCCGTTTGTTTTGTTGCCATGATTAAAATACAAAACGTGAAAACACAAACGTGTGTGACAAAGAAAACAAATCAAAATAATTTGCGTTTGTTTACAAATACCTTTGTGTTGGCAACACTGTATAATAATATAATGACGTTGTGCATTTCGATTGCCAGAGGCGTGCCATTCTAAGGTATTAATAAAATATGCAAAAATAACACGAAATAAGAATATTTTAGATAAACTTGCAAAACCTCTTTAAATAAGATTTGGGTATGTATAATTTTACGTTTTGTAACGTGGATATAAAAATATACCCCACATTCTCAAAAACAAAACTTCATTTTGTTTATAAGAATGTGGGTTTATTGATTTATGATATAAACATTGATGATTGTCTTATGTATTTATTTTTTAAATAGAAACTTTTTTAAAGCTCAATTTACATGACGTAAAGAAACATGAACGGAAATTATCCCAGACATCGCCTAAACCTTTTTATATTGATAAATCCCCTTTTATATGTGTTTATTTTTTTTTTTTTTGGTTACCAACAGAAATAAAGGACTAAGCATTTAAGAAATAAATAAAATATAGATTAAAAACCGGATATGTAGCTTAATTTAAAACATTGTATTACTAAAAATGTATATTCCTGATTTTTTGGACGCCATTTTTATTTTGTGCTTGCAATGTAAAAAATGATGCCTATATATTATAATTTAAAACAAAGAAATTTTAGTTAATTTTGTGCTTGCAATGTAAAAAATGGAGCCTATATATTATAATTTAAAACAAAGAAATTTTAGTTAATAACTATAACTAGACATGGTAAATTTAGAATATTTTAAATAGTAGATTGAAAAAAATGATCTTTTCATTTCAAATTATTAAGGTATTAAAAGTATCCCAATCTATTAATCATACATAATAATATGCATTTCTTTAAAAAGATGTTGCACCAACCCTTACATTCGGTTGCGAATTCACCATTCTACACATACTTTACTTTTAAATAAACTGACTGATTATGATAATACCCGATTTGCACTAACTAGTTCGTGATTTCTAAAAGTCAAAGTACACTAGGCGCTCAGGTTTCGGTACGCTCCAGGATCGATCAAATATCTTACATGCTATTTAAATATCACTCAAGGTCATTCTTTCAAAAAGCATGTAAAATACTTGATCGGTCCGTGAGAGTACCGAGACCTAAGCGCCTAGTGTGCTTTGACCTTTAGCGAACGAGCATTTCAATTTTTTATTATTACTGGATACAAATATTATTTACTTTCATTACATTTATGAGAACATTATTTTGAAAATTGTTGTTTTCGCTCACTTAATTTGCTATTTTATATTTTGGGTAATATTTATGATATGCACTTTGATTTTGACTGAATTTAAGCATATACAAAACAACACAAAGCTTATTTCGAGTACAATATAGCGATAGGAAAAAGATACCACTTTTAATACTAGTATAAGTTTCATTATTTAAAAAAAAATTGTTTAATTTTAAAAGCAATGGATTTGCAGTAGGAAAAGCTTGATTGAAACCTTAAATTTGAGACTAAGACCAAAATAAGAAAGATAAGTAATTTTAAAATGTCTCTTATTGGCAATATTTTAAAACAACTTATTATTACGTTAAGTGGTAGATCAACTCATATGAAAGTATAAGATGAACTTCGCCTTTTCAAGAGTGTAAATTTTTTAACGTTTGAATAAAGATCTATTTATTTATTTATATATAATATTATTTTTAACAAAAAAGTAACGATAATTATTCTATGAAGAGGTTTTTGGTAAAAAAGTTAACAAATTAATATAAATATACTTTTATTTGCTTTTAAATAAACAGAATAAGAAGAAATACACAATATATATATATGTTCTGTCACTTCAAAACGTTCATAGACAACTAAAGCAAGAACAATGTGGGACAGATTCATTACCGTGTTTATATGCCGTCATTCTTTGTCTAATGTCTTCCTGTTAGTGTTCTACACGCCTTAGACCCTCTCCTTTTAACGTATTGCCTATGAACCTTTTGAATTGGCTAAACGTGTATAAAAATGTTCAGTATTTATATTGTCAAATAAATAAATCCTACAGTAAAAACTACATACTAAACATGTATAAAAACACAATCAAAATTACAAATAAATCAACAGAATCTCCTATTTATATAGCATCCATTATATTAATATTTTTTTACTACTAACATTTATTTACTCAATTAATTAGTATATTTTGGTGAGTGCGCGTGTGTATGTATACCCCAGTCATCTTATTCAAATTTAAGGGTCAATCTCAAACCAACAACCTTTCAACTAAGATAAATTGCATTAGATCATTGTATTTTGGCCCAAATAATTTGTGGTAGCACTTATTACAGACCTTTTGGACACTATCAGGTGGCCTAGATAAAGCGTGAATGAATGCAATGGCAAACTTTTGTAGGAAATAAGATGTTTAATCTAAAATATTTCAAAAACGGTTGCTTGTAGCGACATTTTTCAAATATACCTTTTTTGGTGCAAAAAATATGAAAGAATAAAAATTCTTTACTAAAATTACAATATACTGAGGCAAAAAAAGTATGACACTTTGAACCTAAGCAATGAACTGCCGGTGGCTCCCTCTATATTTTACAACAAAAACATTAGCATATTTTGAGTCCCTACCCTAAAAAACTTTTTAATACTGAATTTTGCGCAAAATTGTTTTATAATAAGTTTTTAAAAATAACTGAAATAAAATAAAGACTTTGACACCCTGTATCTTGCAAACGATCATTTTGTCGATTAAGGTAAATTGGGTTAGATCGTCGTATTTTGGTCCAAGGAATTTGTGGTAGCATTTTGTACAGACCTTTTAGAGACACCCTGTATAATGGGAGACATAATAATGAACATTTAATCAACTTCATGATACTACAACCGAGAGATATTATCATTTGATGTACGTATTTTGAACCGTTCGGCGCATGACGTCATCGTGTGACAAAAATCTACTACAGAGCATGGGGAGATAGCTTTTAATGCATTTTTATTTGAAAATAACTATAATTTATAACATTTTTCGACTGTTATCTTGCTTTCTGAACAGTAAATGTAATACAAAGTCAATCTACATAATATAATTTATTTATTTACATGAAAATATTTAATTTTTCCTTCCACAACTTCATACAAATATGGGGGGATAGCTTTTAATGCACTTTCATTTGAAAATAACTAAAATTTTTGACTGTTATTATAATTTTTGGAACAGTAAATAAAAAACGAAGTCAATCTACATAATATAATTTATTTATTGACATAAAAATGCTTAATTTTCCATTCATACAAACAAATATGGGGAGATAGCTTCAAAATGATATAGCTGATTTCTTCATTTTACGATTTTTGTCATTTTCCGTTTTCGTATGTTACAAGTTTCTTTAAGATTTCTATTAAGGATTCTGATTTTAAAATACATTTTACATCTGAAAAACAGGTTTTTAAGGTAGTCTTTTTGAATTTTTAGTGAATCTCCATTAAAATTATTAAATATGTGGTCCAGTTCATTGCATTTAGTTAAAAATTCCTCAGTAGGTTTTTGTAACCCCCCTCACTTAAATGATTAACCCAAGAAAAAGAAGCATCATTACAACTTGGAATATAGCCAAGCTTCTCCTGGTTTCTTAATTTAAATGCAATAAAACCTGCCAAATTTTCCAAGCCATCCCAGCGTAGTTCTTCCATATCGCTATTCATTACTTTATCTTCATTGCATTTAGTTTCGTCATGGTCTTCATCATTATTGGGTAAATTCAACGAATTAAACATTTCTCCAGTAACAATCTAGGAAATTAAGAATTTAAAATCTAAATATATAAACATTTTACAGCAAATATGTACCTGAAAATCTATATTAGTAGGTTTATCGAGGATAGTTTGACTAGTGCTTGGTTGGCTAGCATCATCCATTGACCCTTGTATGTTAGCTGCATCTGATAAAACTTCATCATTTCGGCCCATTAAATAATTTCTAAGACGATATTTAAATTGAAGTGCACTTGGGTGGTCATGCAAACCTCCAATTGCTCTAATAATGGAAAAAAGACCTTCCAATGGATCTTGATTGAGCTGGTAAGTTAATAAATATTTTATTTTAAAATCTTCTTTCAAATCACTGAAAAGTCTCTTTAAAGATTCAATGCTAATAATAATTCCCTTTTGAAATGGCAATAGTGTACTTGACCCTACTCTTCGCATTTCCTTAACCATGGTTTTCATTTTGTCCAAAATTTCATTTTGTTCATTTAAAGCTAATCCATAACCTAAAAAAGATAAAATAAATAAATCAATTAAATAATTTTATATTATACTGCTTAAAAAATGTAAGTCCGGGGAACACCTCGATTTTTTCCATAAGCTCCAACACAAAAATCACATCATCACATTAATTTATGCTGAGTTACAGCTTGAACTTTTTTGACATTTTATTTGTTTAACATAATGAGAAATAACCATTTAAAACAAAGTATTTTTGTATCAGAAAATCGAAGTTCCTTTAATTTTTTGAGCAGCATGTTATAATACCTTTAACTCGGTTCCTTGAATCTTGATGTGGAATTTGGGAATTGAAAACATCAAACCAGTCATTAACCAGTTTTACAAAATCAGAGCATTCAAGCCAGTTGTTTTCTGTTTCATAGAGTCCAAGAATACCCAACCTAGAAATTGCTTTGGAAATTGTATGGGAAAATAACTTTGTTGCATATTTTACTTTTTGCCTTTGAGCACCTAAAACAATATATTTATTTTTTAATATTGTATAAAGTACAAAACAATTATGAATTTTGATAACACAAATTATATTGTACTCTACCTTTTACAGTTAATAAGTCTGCATTAAGTTTATGTGCAATGTTCAAGTCCAAATTTTTGGTATGCTGCAGCAAATCTACTATTGGTTTTGAAGTGATTATTTTTCCATGAATAACGTAACCACAGTCCAGAAAATGATTTCTCAGAAGCTTTATCATATGTGGTATATCAGCAAATACATATACTGGTTTATTAGTTACTGGATTCTGAAAGCTGGTGTTTTCCTCAGTAATATTTAGAGAATTCCAAAGTCCCCGGTTACTTCCTCCCAAGTCACAGTTCAGGGCATATACAGGGTAGCCAATATTTTCCAACTTGGAAATTATTTTAAATATGAGATTTTTGGTCATCTTGCGGTCATAATCAAAGAAAATTGGCTGCTTCCAATTATTACATATTTCTCGAGCCATGACAACTTGCACATATTTAGTTGGAGGCATAGTTGTATCATTTTTCTTATCTTTCTGTTTAGATGTTTGAGTTTTTGGTGATTTTGGCAGGTTGAGTGAAGGAATAGCATTATCTTTCAACTTCCACTTATTTTTGGGCAAGCCTAACAGTTTCTCCTTATCACAAAAATCACTATCTGAAAAGTGTTTTGAACATATTCTACCGTTTTTAAAATTAAAATCATGCTTTTGGAAGCACTTCTGAATCCACAACTTGCAAATATCTTTGATACTTGGAAAACCAAAGTAACGGCAATCACTCGAATAGTTTTTACTTTTTTTATATATTAATTACTCGTACAACCCACCACTGCACAATACACCATTGTTCAAAATACCAAATAAATCAAATCACGAAAACAAAATAAAAGTAATTAAACACTTCAAACTTATTAAAATATAGAAAATAGAACAGAACGAATACAGTCGGCCATATAACCTAATACAATTCCGCCATAATCCCGTGCCCAGTTGTCACAGGCTGACGTCACGGAGAGAAAGAGAAAGAGAATCGACATGCGCCTGGGTTTATCTTCCGTGTTTTAGTGTCATGAATCAACTTTATATTTCTAAAAATTGTTATTCATTTCTAAATAACACAGCTTTGGTGTTTATTGATCGTAATCTGTTCTTTTTTGCAAGATCTAATTTTTTCATTGTCTCATGGTGAATTCTTAATTTAAAATAATTTTTTAAAATTAATTTTATTACTTGCATAGAGTGTCCATTTATAGGATCATCGTCATATAAATGATCTCCAAAATAATCAAATACAGACACAGGCAAATTCTGAATGGTCCTATTAATTAATATGTTATATAACTGTTTTGCCTTTTGATTATAAATACTATTTGTCTTATGAAAAAACCTGAAATATTTTTCTCCCGCCTTACATATCTCTATAACCATTACACTGGATTTTATTAATTTGCCATACGTTTTCTTCTTCTGAAGAAGAGAAAGTGGCAAATTAGTTTCAAGCAAATTTAAACATTTTAAACAAGTTACACATTTCTTTAAACTTTTTACTACAAAACCTGAAATGTAGCCAACAATGTCCTCCACATATGGGGTAAGATTCCAGGCTGCCGCTTCTAAATAATTATATTCCAATATATCATTTTTTATTTTTACAATAAAAGACTCATATTCCTCATCCTCCTCCAGATTTCTACCATTTTCGGATAGTACTATTTTATTTTCTGCACCACATGTTAAAATAGAGATGTATTCTAAATTTATGGCATTGCCAGTATTAGAGGCAACTATTTCATTGTGGACCAACAATCGTTTGTAAGCAGCTTCAAATTGTCTTGCTGTTGGGTTGTTATTGTAGTCCCCTTTACTTCTGATTGCCCCAAAAATAATTCTAAGTGATCTTGGGAAAGTTTATAAGTCAAAATATACTTTAAAGCTTTTTTTCTAACACATAAAGGTCATACATGTTTTTTAAACTTTCAATGCATATTAAAAGACCCAAAAACCCAGTTTTTCTTGCCGACCTAAGAATCGGAATGTCATTTAAGGAAAGACCGATAATATACTCTTTCATATGATTCATAAAATTAAGGAATTGCTCTGAAGTTTTTGGTGAGAGCGGTCTTTTAAATAAATATTTTGCAAAAACATTCCTAGAATTCAAAATATCAAATAAATTATTAAAATTTAGCAAAAATTCTGACGTAGCCTCTGAGCCTTGGAAGTTAGGACACTGTAAATCTTCCCGTAGAAAATTTATTGCGTCGCTTACACTTCTGCTCATGGTTTGTGTAGCCAATCGAACTTTCATTTTTTCTCGTTCCCACTGAATATGCCTATTTCTCACTTTGGTGGCTGCATGTAAACCTTCCTGATTTTGTTTTTCTACCAAATTGGATATAAATTCCCATTTCACGTCTTTCTTGTGGATATCTTTTAATCCATTTTGGGAAGCAAAACAATTTCTTACTAGTTTAATCATGTGACAAGCATCCAAATATATATAAATGTCCTTATTAGTTACAGGATGTTTGAAACTTGTTTTTAAATTTAAAGGATCACTAAAATCTGCACCCAATTTGTACGCCATTGAAATATTATTGGGAGCTCCATCGAAAGTCAAAGAAGTGACTACAACACCACTTTCATTAATAAATTCAAGGCATTTTTTAACTAACTCGGCTTTTTCGGTGGCTGCCAAACCATCTAACAAAAAGTATCCAACAGGCACTTTCCAAGCACCATTAATGCAAACTAGCATAAAAACTAATGCCTTCCTTGCTTCTGACAGTACATCAGAGTCTAGATTCGTACCGATATCAACATAACCAGTAAATTTCTGGCCAGTCCATTCAACCTGACGTCTTATAGACATTTCATCCATGACCAAATTGCACAGAAGAGGCGTACATGAATCCTTTTGCCTTAAAGTTAAAGCAGTTAGTGCTTCTTTCGTAAAACCCGGAGTTCCATCTATAGATCGGTACCATTTTGATATAGTACCCAAATGCGGTAAACTTCGATTAAATGTTTTTCGTACAAAGTTGTATGCCTTTGGGGAATAAAAGGACAAAGTCAATGCAAATGACCTTAAGCTAGGATCATATTTTTGTCGAGTGGGGCCCTTTAACAATCTCTTAAACAAATCGCTAGCTGGTCCAGAGATTGATGCCTGCAAAAAAACTTATTAAATTTTATATGGATTTAATCTTATTGGCAAGTAGTTTTTAAATATGTACTACAAAGGTTACTAAAAATGAGGAAAAAACTACCTATTTTGAGATCCTGCCGAAACTTGGGATGTGTAGAGATTGTAAAATTATAAAAATATTGTAAAGTAGTGCATATCGTTGATAAATAAAATTACCGGAGTTAATGATCAGGAAATAAGTATGCAATTCTTAAATTTAATTTTTCTTTGAATGTGATGAACATCTACATGCAAATTGTTTCAATAAGTAATATATTATTATTATTATTATATACATTCACTATACCGTGCGCCCAGGATAGGTGTTACAAGAGGACAAATGAGCCAAAAATTATTGAATTTTAAAACGAAACTTTGGGAAAACTCTTTGCATGGTCCAAAACTAACAAATACAAAATTTTACTCCGATTGGTATTATACAGAGCGAGTTATAACTCAAAATATCAAAAGATTTTAGTAATTTGATAGACTTTCGATAAATTGTCATTAGTAAATATTGTAAGAATAGAACCATATAAAATGGTGAGCGTCAAAAAAAATATATTCCAGGCCGTGGCCGGAAAAATACATTAGGTAGCAACATTTTGGAGGTAAGAAAATATATTGGAAATATGTAGATTTCCGTCTGATCGGAAAAACTGTTTTCTCAAAAAGAAAAAATTAATCGGGGTTTTATTGTGTTATTACTGTCAGGAATAAAATTTTATGACACCACTTTTAAAATACTTGCACTGTTATTAAACAGGTTAACATCTGTTTTTAAAATTATTTACTATGGAACATAAAATCATAGGTGTTGTGATTTTTGTATTTTTAGTAGGTTTGAATACGTGTAGTTTGATTTTTCAAACCTCTTTTACCAAAGTTCCAAAGTATTTAAAATAAAAAAATTAAAAATGATGTACATGTAGGTATAAAGATACTTTTACATACTCTGTTAGCAAAAGTTTAAATACATCAAGATTTATTCTCACAAAATAAAATTGCACCAACATCATTATTAGTCATTTGTAAATAAGTTATGTACATGAAATAATTTAAAATATAATATTATGTATCTCATAACGAAATAAATACTAACAGAAATGCCTACTACTACATACCACGCCAACAAGGATGTGACGCCAATGAATTACAAAACAAAAATATGTTTACTTACTTGTGAAATGACACATTGTGGTTTAAAAAGTCTATTTTTTTGCAAACTTGGCATTCACGAACCATATTGTCTGTTAATATTGTCCAATAGTTTACACAAAAAACACTATAAAACACAGGAAAAACTGAGAAAATCACAAAAACAACAATCTTTCCCAAGGCAACGCTGCAACTAATGGCGCATGACAAGTCATGAAAATGCCCCGAAAATAGCCAATCCGAGACCCCGCTTGGAGGGTATTTCCGAGTTCGCTTCGAGGCTATGGCCCAGACTATAGCGTCAGAAGTCGTTGAAACCGCGTAGCAACGATGTCGGTTTGTTTAGTCAATTTTCAGTAATTCAAAACAAAACGAAAACCTGTAAATAATTAAATATAATGATAATTTAATATGAACATAATAATAACTATAGAATTCTGATATTAAAATCACCTTAAACTTTGGACGATATTCTTAGTATTAGCAGTAAAAAATGTATTAACAAATAAATTCAAGCATGGCAAAAGCCAAGACTTTTAATATCAAATAGCAAAAGTGGCACTAGCGCTTGCCCTATGACGTAAGCTAAATTGCCTTGAAAGAATATAAATATATAATAGTCCAGTCAAATCAGAGAAATTTTTAATGTCTGATCGTAATCAAATGTAAACAAGTTTCGTCTCCTGTAAAGGATAAAAGGTCATTGATATAAACATATATCCTAAATTCTTAACTTTTGAGATACAGAGTGTAAAAATTTTAAAAACAAAATCTATTTTTTAAATATCCTAACTATTCTTTACTCAACTTAGTTTTAATTTTGCAAGACATTAAGAGGATAATTTTTTTATTTTAATTTCTAAACTAATTACACAAGTAAGTCCAGTGGCGTCTCGAGAGGCAGACCATAAAAGAAGCATTGCTGGATCTTTTTTTATTGGGTTTTATAATTTTTAATTAGTTATTATTTAGCAAAAAAACCTATTTAAATAAGGTTTATATCCAATATATTAGTTTTTGAAGATATATTCTGTAGTTCGGCGTATTCATTTCATGGATGGTAATTGTTTGGGTACACGCCAAAAATTAAATTAATAGTACCAAAAAACCAAAAAATTTAAACAAGTAAAAAGATAACAAAAAATCGACGTTTTGGTGGCAAGTCTTCCATCGTTGTCAAAATAAATTGAATAAAATTAATAAACATAAAAATTAACTATTATTAAGGTTTTAAATTTTGAAATTTTTATCTTTTTTATGATATTCTGAGAACGTTTTGACATTAAATGTCAAATATGTTTGGGTCTGGTACACATTAGGTATCCACAAACTTCGAGTTTTTAAAAATAAAAAAAGAGGTTTTGTTGTATAGAACAGTGTAAAACAAAAAAATCCTAGGAAAACCACTTTTTTCATAAAAAAAATCTAAAAGGCGAGATTTTGTATATATCTTGATGCTAAAACTTCGTAATATTTGACAGTTTTTTAAAAAGGTGAATATCGTACCACCAAGCCGACTTATTTTTTAATACAATCAGATTTTTTTTTATATTTTGCATAGGTCTAATTAAAAAAAAACAAATATATTAATCAACAAATAAAACTACTGTCTTTCACCACTAAATGTTCTTTATTCTTATATTTATTTAGAGATTCAGGGACATGTTTCGACCATAGGGATGGTCATCATCAGCCTAAACACAACCTCAATTAGGTAAAGAAAAAACGTATTTTTTGTGAAATAACTTACCCATAAAAAGGAAGCAAAGAAGTTCTCAAACAAAATTTCCAGAAAATTGATAGTTGAAAGTGTGAAAATTGAAATAGTGGGGTTGCATTTGCAGAAAAGCTTACATTTGGTGGTGGTTATTTAAACAAGACAAGACAAAAATTGTTTGGGCCCAAACAATCTAAAACAAAAGGAAACATTTGTTTTAATTTTTGACTGACAAACAATTCCATAATTAAATTAAATCTTTTTAAAAAGTGATTAACAGGGGTTAGTACTTACCATGTGGTCACATTAAATTTTGGTTATACTAAATAAAATTACTTATACATAATTCCTAATCCTAAGTTGCTTAAATTTGTTTTAAAAAACATGTAAGGATATTTCAAAACTTTTTCGTTTCTTTTTCATTTTTTGATTTTAAAAAAAGGGTTCAAAAAATCTTTTCAAGAAATGTGCTAGGTCGATTCGAGAATTTTCTGTTTGAAGTGAAGGAAGATGGACTTTGACCACCAAATGACAGCTAGGGTATTTGTAATTTAGGATTGTGTTTTGGCTATACAGGATTTCAAAGTTAATCATTATACAAAGTGGAACGTAATAAATATAAATATAAATTGTATAAACAGTTTAGTATACACTAATATTTATAGAGTTACATTAAAAATACAAAATAACATTAAGAACAAAGTAACAGCCTATTTATGATAATGTTGTTTAAAACCGAAAAGTATTTCTGACTGCCCGATAGGAAACTGTACTGTCAGGGACAGAGATTAAGTTTGTGGAAACAAGGTGGCGTTAGTAGTACTGACGAGGAATGTTATAATGCAACTTTTTCACTTAAATTGCAAATTGTCAAGAAGAATGTACAATGAATTAAAAAAAATTAAAAAATAAACAAGGAGAATATTTGTGTTTAATTTTAAAATTCCAAGGAGTTAAAAAGTTTAAACAATCAAACTGTATTTGATCGTTCAAAGTTATTAAGTTAGGGTTATTTACTGCTTTATTAATTTCAAAAATTTCTAAAAGATTCGATATTTTGCCATTATCCGCTACATGTAAAACTTCAATCCCATGATTAGGGTCAAATGTGTGTTTGGAGTTAATGATGTGGTTAGCAAAGTTAGATTTTGTTTCTACGGGGAGTTCCGAATTTTTATGCTTTTCAATCTGAGTTAAATGGTCATTAATTCTAATAGACAGTTTTCGACCTGTGCGACCAATGTAACAGCAGTTGCACTGAACGTCAATGTCTTTGTGTGTGCAAGACAGCTTATAGATGCCTGATTTTTCTAGTAATGGAATTTTGTCTTTATTTTTGCTTATAAATCTTTTTAAGTTATGACAGGTTTTAAATGAGAAATGAATGCTGTTGTTTTGTTTGTGTAGAATATTTTTAATTTTGTATGAAATTGGTCCAAAATAAGGCAAACTGATGTAAAATTTTTGTTTTTCATAGTTTAGTGGTAGAAGATTTTTATTAAGATGCCTATTAAAGTGTTTATAGTAGATTTTATTGATAGTTTGTTCTGGAAAATCATTATTTGAGGCTATTTGTTTAATATATGATAATTCTTTCTTAAAAGCTTCATTAGATAATGGTATAGAAAAAAGTCGATGAAAGAATGAATGAAAAGCACAAAATTTCTGGTTAACAGGGTGGTTGGATGTGAAAGGGATGACTGCATCTGTAGAAGTAGGTTTATGATAGATTGAAAATTCCAAATGATTTGTAGTTTTTAAGATTTCAAGGTCAAGAAAGGTTATTTTGTTATTTTGTTCTAGTTCCATTGTGAACTGAATTGTAGGATGAATATTATTAAGAAATGTAAAGAATGAATTAAGTTCATCAACAGTGCCATTAAAAAGTGCAATTGAATCATCTACATATCTATAATAAAAGAGAAGTTTTTTGAAAAAAGGGTTTTGTGTAATTTTTTGTTCTAAATAAAACATAAAAATCTCTGCCAGGAGAGGAGAAAGATTGGAGCCCATTGCGAGGCCTGAATCTTGATAATAGAATTTGTTGTTAAATTGAAAAAAATTTTGTTTAAGAACTGTATCCGTTAGTTGGCAAATGTTGAGAATATGATTTGTTTGTAAATTGGAGTTTTCAAAGAGTAGATTTCTTAAGTATTTAATACAATCATCAGGGGGATGCTAGGGAATAAGTTTTTAACATCGAAAGAGACTAATATGGAGTTATTAGGTATAGTCAAGGAAGAAATATGGTTTACAAGTTCTTGGCTGTTCTTGATTGCAAATGGATTTTTAAAATTTGAATATTCTTTAATAATAACATTTAACCATTTAGATAAACATGAAGCAGGTGAATTAGTATAACTTACAACGGGTCTAATAGGTATGGGTGGTTGTTTATGAATCTTTGGGAGGCCATACAGTAAAGGGGTAGCGGGATTCATGGGATAAAGTTTATATTTATTTGATTTAAAGAAAGAGATAGTTTCCATCGTGGCGTCAAGGTTACTTTTGAGATACTGAAAAAATTTTTTGTAGGATTAGAATCACAGGTAGAAAAACCTTCAGAAAGGAAATCCTCAACCTTCTCCAAATAATGTGTTCTTTCCATGATTACAATACAGTTACCTTTATCTGCTTTAGTTATTAGGAGATTGCTATCTTTGATTTTTTTAATTAGTTGTTTAAGTTTTCTATATTGATTTTTAGAATTAGGATATAAAGAGCTTTGTTTGTGTTCATTATTCAAGGTAACCGCAGTGTTCGATCTTATAATTTCTTTGTTTTTGAAAAGATCATTTGACTCGAGTGATTTTTCAACTGCTACTGCTAGGTGTGTAAAACAGTTGTTGTTTAAAGGTAAATGAAAATTATATTTAAGGCCAAGGTTAAGAATTTCCTGATCTTCCGCAGTAAGTTCTATGGTACTAAGATTTAAAAAACGGGGATGAAAGTTAAAATCAGAAAAATTGCCCTCCAGAATGGTACTCAGATTAAATTCATCTACAAAAATGTCATTACAGAAACTTATATTAGAGTTAACAGAGGAAATATCTGTACTATTGTTATCACCTTTTATAGAAAAGTTGAGGTTTAAATTTACATTTTTAGAAAGGTTTTTTATTTTGTTAGAAAGTTTTTCAAATTTGATTTTGTTTTGGTCAAACACATAATCGATAAGAGAATCGTTTAGAGTATCCCATTCTGTAGGGTGAAGAATTGAGGTTAGTTTTAAGAAAAGAAACTTTAGTTTCGTGTCTATCAGGTTAAGAGCAAAGTACAACCTCTTTACTTCCTGCTTGATCCAAACACGTCTTGCTACAATTAGAGCTCTGTTGGCAGATTTGTTGTTTATTCTTGTATGAAGCGAGACGTAACGGGGGGTAACGTTTCTTCTGAGGCATTCGTTGTTGAACCAAATATCAGTTAGAGTGTTTCTTCTTTTCAAAAGGTTGTTCTTGTACTGGCGGACTAAGTATGCTAGACTAGCAGATTCCAACTTGAAGAAGTAGTCCATAGTGCTGTGGCGTTGCAATGTAATCAACAAATAAAACTACTGTCTTTCACCACTAAATGTTCTTTATTCTTATATTTATTTAGAGATTCAGGGACATGTTTCGACCATAGGGATGGTCATCATCAGCCTAAACACAACCTCAATTAGGTAAAGAAAAAACGTATTTTTGTGAAATAACTTACCCATATATTAATTATAAAGGAAATATATATATATATATATATATATATATATATATATATATATATATATATATATATATATATATATATATATATATATATATATATATATATATATATATATATATATATATATATATATATATGTATATATATATTTCCAGAAACCGAAACAATGTTTCCTCTCTTTCAAGTCAAGTATAAATTCCTAAACAAAATGAATAAATCACAACTTTTTCCAAAACTATGTTTCACTATGCTAAATAGGCACATAACGCCGTTCTCTGTTTATTAGCAGGTAAATTTCAAAAATTTTATGGACTCTTTAAAACTTTCTCTGCAGCAAATAACAAATACAAAATTCAAATTATGATAATTAATATTGCAATTCTTTTAAGATAATGGATTCTAAACAAAACTTAATAAAAACAGAATTTTGTTTCTTTACCAATTTTCAAAATAAATGCATACCAAAAAAAATTTTTTTAAATGTTTTAATAACTTTAAATTCTTACTTAATAATATTTTCCTTTTTTCTTTTTAAACAAAACCCAAATTTAACAAAAAAATTTACAAAAATTAATTTAAATACTTTATCGGGACATATTACCGGACATATAAGAAAGTAAGTTACACGACAAACCGTAACCTCAAACACATCCAGTGCGTTTCCTAACCTTTTAAATAACTGTCTTTCAACTGTCTTGTTAAATGTCAGATTAAACAGGTGGTTTGTGAATGAAACTGTTAATTCGAATCTTGATTAATTATGTAAATCTTAACATAAATTTATCCGATTGCTTTCTCTTAGTAACTTCAGATTGTTCTTACGTCTTGCAATGTTAATAGTTTTAGTTTTTAATTATGAACATCATATGAAATAACCTCAACAAAGATGTAAGTTCGTAACATTCTTTACTTAAATTGTATAACCTTACATCGTACTTTGTATCCATTTCAGTATCCTTGAAAATGGAAATAAACATTTCCGAAAGCTTGGAAAAACTTTAAAGAGTATTCTGTCTTTCATTTGCTGCAATCCCCAATATATATATATATATATATATATATATATATATATATATATATATATATATATATATATATATATATATATATATATATATATATATATATATTGAATAATAAAAAGAATATAAAAATATTGTTTAGAACGTGTAGCTATGACCAATTTGCTCTATTAAATTTTGGAATCGTTCCGAAGGTATAGCTTCGTAAACGCTTCACCACATAAACTGGTCAATGTATTCATTGATAAATGAGGATTACATTACCTTTTTTTACTGTTTCAAGCACGACCAGTAACCCACCATGTAATTTGTGGACACGCCCGTTATTATCAATCTGCACAACATGACCGACTCCACCTAAAAATAACAATAACTAAAAACGCCCAACATTAATTATTTATATTATTTAAAGAAAAGGTTAACTTAATTTAAAAGTAAAGCTTCGCATTTAATTAAAAAATGGGTAAAATAAACATTAAAAAATAGGATTTTAAAAGGTGTCTATAAAAAGTGTTTGGTTACAATTACTTTTAACAAAAAAATAATGTGCATAAAGAAAAACAAATATAGTGAACATAAGGCTGATTTATTTTCCAGAACTAATTAAAGCTATTTCTTATCAAATAGCAAACGCTCATTAAGAATAATAATAAGTTTTATTGTTATAAAAAATATTTAAACATCTTTATAGACAACGCATAACAATATATTTATACAAATACATATACATATACATAGACAGATATACACACATATAATATATTTGTAAAACAAAAATACGTTTTATGGAAATGTATCCTCGCAAAGTTCATTTAAATTATGATATCATTTTTTAGGTAAAATTGTTTTAACATATTTTTTTTGTTTGTAATATTTTTTTATAGAATTTGGTAAATGATCAAATATCTTTTTTGGTTTAAAAATTATAAATTTTTTGTCATATTTAAATGCGGTATAAGTAGATCAATGCAGAAGTTATATCTAAAATTATATTAAAGGCATTTATATAATTACACCAATATTTTTTGTATATTAAACAAACAAGTTTCCAATATAAAAATAGATGTCAGTGTCAATATCTAATGTTTATTAAATAAATCTTTGCAAGATTCCTTAGATTTGATTTTGCAAATAGTTCTTATACCTCTTTTTGAAAAGTAAAAACTGAGTTTAACAGATTTTGACTAGAGTTTCTCCAGAAATAAATACCACATCTGATTATGTATTCAATTTATACTAAATAACTAGTTTTTACTAGTGAAAAATCAAGTTTAGTAAAAATTTATTCTAAGAGCATAACAACCTAAAAATATTTTTTTTACATACCTTTTTAAAGTGTTCTAAAAAGTTGAGGTTTTTATTTACATAAATATCAAGAAAATTAGTAAATGAAACATTGTTTATTATTTTATTATTTACAGTAATATTATTAAGGTTACACCTAAATGCCAATATATTTGTTTTATTTATAATAAAAGATAGTAAAATTAAATCACACCATTGTTTAATTATTAAAATATCCTTTTAAATATTTTTGTTTAAATTATTTATATTTTTATTTTGCCAAAAATAGTAGTATTATTTGCAAATACTGTAAATTTTCCATTAATTTTAACTAAATCTAAATTATTAATTTATAACAAGAAATAAAAAGGTCCCAGTACGGAACCTTGTGTTACAACAGACGTAATACATTTAGTTTTTGATGTTTGTCCATTTAAGTTGGAAATTTGGCTTCTTTCAGATAAATATAGTCTAATTAATTTTAAAAACACCCCTAAAGCCATACATTTCTAATTTTATTATTTTATAGAGAACCACTTTCTTTTCTTTGGATCCTTCATTGACGACGACAACGTCCAACAGGAAACCGAAAACTTCGCCAAAGTAATTTAGTTTCCGACACCCCACCAAGACTTTATCCTCACTTGCATTAAATCAAAAACATTATTAACAACATCCAAATTTTTAGAAACTAATGTCACGAAAAAATCTATATTATTGTACCACCGTATCCTGATCGTACCTCACATACCCATTCCCACATAAGATATAATATGGTATTTACACACTGTACAGGTACACTCGATTGTTCAAAAAAGGTTTCTTGAAGGATTCTATAGGAAGCTTGGCAGGATGGGCAACGAAATATGCACCCAAGAGAACACTTTCTTTTCTTTGGTTTCTGCATTGCCGAGGACAACGTCCAACAGGACATCGAAGTAATCGAGTATCCTGGAGACACCCTACCAAGACATTATTAACAACATACATAGTTAAAACAAAAAAGTAAGGGACTTAAAAAGTTTTAAAACAGGCACAATAAAAAATAAATAATAATGAATAGTTAGTACGTAGTTAAAATGATTTATAAATGTATTATAAGCTATCCCAGGGTAAGAGCATAAATTTTAACATATCTATTTTCAAATACTTTCGATCCCATTTAGTTATTTTGATACAGCTTAAACTTCTTCTAAAAAAAAATAGTATTTGTTTAGTGGTAATTAGGAAAGGTTCTGTTCTACTAACTGTACTAAAAGGATCAACGTACATTAAATAATATGATTTTTTAAATAAATAAAATGTAAGTGATTGTTTTACCTGTGAAACACCATATTTTTTAGAAGATTTTAGTCCATATACGAGTATTTAAACTACAGTGTTAAGGTATGTAGATAATAAGTAAATTTAAAAGTATAAAAATAAATTTATTAGCTTACTTATGTCAGACGTTTTGTGCTGTATCTAATAAAACTCTATTAAAATAAAATAACTTTAAACATTCTTAATACGTACAATATAGAATTTTTAGAACAATTTTTATAGGTTAGTCATCTTCACATCGACTGCATGTGTAATAAGGATTCTGCGAACCCTTGTTACATATACCACACACCCATTGCATAAAAGTTATGCATTGAATTCAGTCTTTGTTGTGAAAGTAATATTGAAAATCACATAGACAAATAAAGCACAAATTTTCTTCTGCATTCGTGGAGCTCCTTGCTAACACACTTATTGGAATATCACTTTCTGACAAGTGATTTGAATTTATAACACTGGTGACGGTGATGTTAAGGTTGTTCTGTTGTGCTGGATCTATTTCGTTCGGAGTATTGGAGGAACTTGCTAGTGCAATTTTGGACTTTTACTCTTTTTTAAAACATTTGATTCGCCTTTTTCTTTTAAACTTTTTTCCAGATGTATTCTTCGCTTAACCTCCTCCGTGCACCTACAGCAACTTTTCATTTCATCTCACTGAATTTTTGATTTGTTACTTTAATAGTCGATAAAAGGATTTCCTCGTAGGAAGTTGTTTCTCGCTGGTTTAGTTTTATGCAATCAAATTTGTGCAGAAATCAGCTTCAGTTTCTTGTATGCTATTGGTATGAACTTCTGGCTCTAAAATTCCGTACTCACCAGTCACATGTTCCACTACAACCGGGTTTGAAGTAGAGTCAGCAGAATTGTCCAAGAATATGATTGGCAGCGGCTTTTTAATTAGACCAAATACGGAATTTTGAATTTCCTGATGGGTTTCTGGTATTAACTCTTTAGATTCTTTCCACCGTTTAAGACTGCTTGCATCGTACATAGACTCTGGAATAACACTCCTGGAAAACGGAAAAATACCACCCTTCTTGAAGCCCTGCTTAATTACTTCAATATTGAGGTCTCTCCATATCTCGCCTATAATCTTAAAAATTCCTTTTTGGCAATTTATTGCCAATATGGCGCCTCTGCCACTTGACCAAAGATTCGTCCCATGATGTTTTCAAAGACTTAAAAACACTAAGATTTAGAGATTGTAAGACATGACTATTGGGATGGTAACTTTAAGATGGTAACACCTGCCTAAGATGCCATTACTATTAATCTGATGCTGAAAAGTGTAAAATGACCATCATATATTAGAAGTACTGTCCGGTCATCTCCAATTATTTTCAAAAAACTTTTTTAAAATAATTTTCGAAGACTGTCACTTCCATCCAGCCGTTAGTGGTTGCTGCATATGTCGTACCAGGAAAACCAGTATTCTCGGGAGCTCGCCATTGATCCAAAATATTTTTCCCTTTAAAAATTATTAGGGTGGAGCATTGTCTTCAGCAGCTAATGCAGCCATTAAAACGCTTATATTTTCTCTACCAGGAGTGCTAGTTGTCCGAGTGCAAGGCAAATTTCTACCACCAACAACCTTAGTTTTCGATGGATCGGTGCAGAAACTCGTTTCATCCAAATTTCAAATTCTGCTTGCTTTGTTTTCTAGACACAATTCTGTGATTGTGTTTTCCAACAGGATAAAATATCGGTCAATGATAAAAGGATTGCAGTTCTTCTTACGAACTATCTCCACGCTTTAAGGTTTTTTATTGACAGATTGTTTCTTTTAGAGAATCCAAGAAACCAATCCTCACCTGGAGTTTCATCCTTGAAAGGTGTTTTAATTCCATTTGATCGAACAAATTGCCCAACGATCTAAAGTACTTCTTTCCTTGACAATCCAAAACCGTATTTCTTTATTTTTAGCAGACCATTAGCTAAACGTTTCCTAACTTCTATGGGGATGGCTGTACTTCTACCAAATGTATTAGACTTCCTTTTATGTGATCCATTATTGTGTTTAATGGTATCTCATACTTTTGCTTGCCTGGTATGCATTGAGTCTTCCCTTTTAATTTCATTAATAGCTTCTTCCAGTTTTTCTTTCGAATAATGGCCCCTTTTGGTTTTTCTGACGTAATTGCGAACCATGATTTCCTTCAAATAAAGAAATATTCGGTTTTAAATACATCAGCAAACCTCTTAATCAAGTCAAATAATTATTTTATTACGAAGGGTTGGAATAATGGCATAAATACACATGGTATGGCAGCGAGTAAACTTTGACGTCACGCGTGTCAAAGTAGCCGTCGTTTAACGAGCACTTATTCCGAACCAATAGGAACAAGGAATTTCACTCACATGAATTAATAACAAAATAAAATAATAATTTGCTTCGAATTAGTCATATGTATTATTTCTTGCAGTGGTTCTGTATAAATACAGGTTAAACGACAGCTTCTTGTGACGCGCATGACGTCGAAATCTCCTTGCTGTCATACCAAATTTACCTTTTCGTCAATATCGGCAAAGGGGTAAGTGCAGACTAATTCGCACTTTCCCGCGCATTTGGTCTGCTCCTACCCCAGACGTTCATTGGAGCGGAGCAAGAGCTAATTAGCAATTTTTGGGATAACTAGCCAAAAAATATAAATATTTCTATATTTGAAAGGGGTATTTTATCACAATATTTCATACTTACCACTAATTATGGTTAAAAACACAATATTTTGTCAGTATAACACTTATCACAGCACGTCTAATTAACTGTTGATCATAAACAGCCACTTTATTTGACTGATAGTTACAACAAGCTCTGTCTAAGTATTATAACGCCATTCATGGTGAAACTTCCTAATATGGCATATAGTAGGTTTCTATATGTGCAGATTACAATGTAATAAATATATTTAGCACTTAGAGTCGAATAATGAACTTGCCCAGTTTACGCACTTACCCCACTTCACCTTACAAAAAATTCTTGGAAAAATACCGGACCAAAAAGGTATAAAGTTTTTAAATTCAAATTAAATTTGTTTTGAAAAAACTGTATTATTTATTTACAGTTATATAATCTTTAAGACTAAAGCCCAGCGCATCACAGGTTTCTTCAACTATTTCACTTCTGGTTGTTGCACTTATGAAAGATTAAAATTTTATCCTCAATGCTATTGCCTGTTGGTAAAATTCTGTTTTTTTTTATCTTTGGACAAACCACGAAGACTAAAAGCCTAAATACTAACGTACCGTGGGTGTCTTAAGCGAGGTAAGATGGAGTTTGTTGACACGGGACTTGAATACTTAAAGATTTGGGGGAAGGAAAGACCTTCGCGGGCAGCAGGTTCCACATTCTAGAAACTCTAGGGATAAAAGAACGAACAAAGTGGGAAGTTCGGGGCCTGTCCAGTTGGACCGTATAGGGATGCATACGCGCGGAACCACAGTTTCTCTGTTGGAAACCGTGAGTGGAGGAACTATACTGGACAATTCTTCAGAGCAGAAGCCATGGAAGTACCTATAAAAAGCGACAGATGATACTGCAAGTATCGATGAAATTACCGTTCTAATAAATGGTGATACCAATTTAAGTAAATGTTGAAATAGTGGTTAGTCCATTCTTAATTTCTTTTTGTAGTCACTCTGCTCACTTTTCGCAGTCCTCGTAGCAATTGTCCATATTCATAAGTTGGACGCCTACTTAACCAATTTTTTGACCTTACGGTTCGTTGCCTTCTTTTTATCTCAAGACCAAAACACCCGATTAGAAGCGGTTAATCATCTTCACTGACAGGATAATTTAAACTGATAGTTTATTGATTATTAAATCAATATTATTGATACGCACCATTTTTCTTTTAATAATATTGCTTTAATATTATTGCTTTAATAATATTGGCTATGTAAGGGATGCCTATACAGATAATTTCTGGTTACGTACCAGAGATGTAAGAACAGTTTCACTTTTGTTGGGTAACTTTGCACATTATGGATTCTAGGTATATTCCTTTTCTGTGGTAGTTGTTTTTTTCTTTATTTAAAATATGGCTACATACACCTAACATGTATAAAAATATGAGCAAGCTTATTAGCAAGAAACATGTGTTCATATTTTATTTTTTCTTTATTTCAGGAAATAAGTTAGGCAAGGTATAAAAACAGTACGCTAGTGAAAAGTGCAACGCAGAAGGAGCGTGTGATTGAAGTTAGTACTACCAAAGAAATGACACTTCAATTTTCTCATGATGCTTACGAAGTTGAAGTACTGAGCACTGGCAGTAGTACATCATCTATCTATGTCCCGCCATTATCATCCTGTTTGGGACAAAAGCAAGTAATTTCAAACGTAAGTTTTGTGCGAAATACACCTCTTTACCTCTTTTAATTTTCGACACAAAAAAAAATAGAAAGTAAGATAAAATAATATTTTGCTTCTAATTTATTATTAACGCATAGTGTGTTATATATTTTTAATGAAGAATTTAATACAGAGACAATATTTGTTAAAATATACAGGGTGTTTCATTAAAAAACCTACTTGACGATAAAAAATCTGTTTCTGAGACACCTTGTATATTTACTGGTACTGTCAATAAAAAAATATTCAAATAAACATTTCTTATCTTAGGATTATTTTTGTATCTTGCACATGGGCAAGAAGTTATTTTGTGTATAAATTGAGTAGGAACACCCTGTATATGGGTGCACGATAAGCCAATAGGCTGCAATGCAAACATGGTCGTATGACCAACCCCACCTTAAACCCTGTATATGAAGAATATTTGAAATTTACCGATAGTCTAAAAAGTCATTTTGTGGACTTCTCTTAAAAGGATTTTTAAATGGCCAACATTTTACGAATATTAAATAAACACTTTCGACGAAGGAAGAGAAGATGACCCTGCTAGAGGACTAGAATTTTACGAAATTGTATCAGAAAGAATTCCAGGGAATTATAATATTTTGCGAAATATCTGTGTCAGTAATGGAAGTACTTTTGTATTAAAAAAGTAAATACTTAAAATTGTAGGTACCTAAATGACAAAAACCGCCATGTTTACGAGGTAGACACAAAAACAGTTTTTCCGAAAAATAATTAATTGAATTTAGTAAACATAGTTACCTCGTTATTCTTCCCACCGGTAGCAGTTAAATAAATCATTGAATTACTTTTTTTTAATGGTTCAACAAAGCCTTGTGCCGACGAGACGAAGTGCCGTCTCACTTTAGTTGTTCACAGGATCGGTCAGTTTAACTAGCACAAACTTCAGTCTTATCCAGCTGTTTCCAGTAGCACAACACTAGTAACCAAAGAACAATAAAAATTGCTATTCTTATGAGTAACACAGGAACCAGGCTACTGTTCAAAAATAGGGTCTGTCAGTTAAAACTATGTTCGGTTTAAGGTACTACTGAAAGCTTGAAAGTGCCTTCTAACAAGCTAGAGCCCAGCTTGAACCGTTCATTTCAGCAAAACATCTTCTAGAACTTTAAATAATTATTTTAGATACTTATCCAAGAATTTTACCATTTCAAAAAAGAGTCATAATGTTAAATATAATCTAATGAATTGTAGAAAAAACTATTCTACATTTTATTTTTCGCATCATTTTTTCTGAAAAAAATTAATTGGAAAAAACAAAAATTTAATAAAACGTTAAGATTATTTACGATAAATATAATTTATATAATAAGTAACATAATGTTAGGTTTTAAATATCTGTGCTTATATGGAACTATCGTTTTTCGATAATATTGTTAATTTTTTAAAGGGTTTAAAGTAACTTTGGCTCATTTCTAATAGCGTTGTGGGTCCAACGCTTTCAGGAAGGGGCATATGTGAACACCTAGTATAAAAAAGTATAATATTGGGAATTTTGAAAATACATTTTTGGGAAATTTAAATTTTAATTGGGTTACTTAACATTGGGAATGGTACATAAACAATACGTGAGGTGTCAAGGTTTAAAAGTATAAATCAAACAATTTTCTAGGGTTACTCTTTTATAATAATAAAAACAAAAGATCAAACAAGCTGAGTAGCGTAGAAATGCAAAACAAACACTGGGTAAATTTGATATTTAAAGAAGAGAGAAAGAAATTAAAAGGATTGGTTTATCAGAGAAGAAAGATAGAAAAGTCAAGTAAAAATAAAGTTTGATAAGCCCGTACAGGCTATCCCTTAGGGATATGCCCGTACTAAATTTATTTAGTCAAATAAGTTGTTGGTTTTTTAAAAAATGTAAAGTTAGTTTTGATGGTCCACCGGTCTCATGGTCCCAATAGATACAGTTTCTGACAAGTCCGCAACAGTTCACAAACTGGTAGTAATGCGCATGTCATAAAATAATAATGTTCCGGATCGGTCCCTGACAGGTTGTTGGAACAATGGACTTTAAGCGCCTAACTTCTTGCTATGAGGCCAAAGTTCTTTGGCAAAAAGAAGATTTCTTTATCGCTGCAAACTAACCTATTATCTACGATCGCTGACTCTTGGTTATTGGTTAAGTTTATGTTTTTATTTGTGGTGTTTGGTTTGTTTTTTCTTGTTTATGGTGAATAAACAAAATGGAAAACGAAGGTAAAAAAAAACATGTATATTGGAAAGTATATTACATAATATTGAAATATTTTAGGTCTGGACGAATTTTAGTTTTTACGAGCCCGACTACTCTGCCTCTAGCAGAATCGCCGGTCCAACCAATTGTGAGTTGGACTCATAACTATACTAAAATTATTAATCGATTTATATAAAAAGTATAAACCGAAAGTGGGGACTTTGAAATTAAAACCCAAAAAAACTTTGGGAAATACTAGCTCAAGAATTAAATAAAATTCTCAATTCAAATTTAAGTCCCTCTCACTGTGAAAACAGATGGAGGGTATTGATAGGGCATATAAGAAATACATCGAAAATCAGAACAAAACGGGACAGGGGAGGAAATATTTTGAGTATGCGGAAGAGATGGATGAAATCTTTAAAGGAAAAAGAACATTAAACCGGTGGTCCTTTTGTCTAATGAGACTGTTGAGGGTAGTTCGAAAGAAGCAGAAGTGATTCAGGAGGAGATGGAAGAATCAATGTCCATTGTAACTCCATCAACTTCTCAAAACACCAAAAAAATTTTAAAAGAAAACGGACACCCATTATATCCCGCAACACAACATTAGACTTAATGAGGAAAGATAGGAGACACTACCAGGAGGAAAGATTGCAAGTGGAAAAGGAAAGGCTGGAAGTAGAAAGGGCAAAAGTGAATGCTATGAAGGAAAGAAACGAATTAATAAGAGAAAGAAATGAACTCCTGAAAAATCAAACATGCGCAACCTGTTTATTAAAAAATAGCATGTAAGTAGTTTGTTCATTTTAAATTTGTGATCTACAGACTGTTCACGGATGGTGTTAACAAGAGGATAAATGGACCAAAAAGTCATTATTTATAAAAATTTCGCTTGTCAAAAAATAAGATTCACATAGAGAAAATATTGATTTTGTATACTGAATTACCAAAAACTTAAAATGCATGATTTTTCTCCAAGAGTAAAGTACCTTTTTTTTTTATTTTTAAGCAAAATATAATTTAAAAAATTTATTTAGAATAGTATTTTAAATGAGTTCATTAATGTTACAGGGTTATCAAAAAGTTTACAATTATTCTTAATACCTACCTAATTACATTTACTTACTTAAAAATAAAAAATTAAGATAGTTTACTCTTGGAGAAAAATCATATTTTTTAAGGTTTTGCAAACCCTGTATACAAAATCAACATTTTCTCTTCGTGAATCCTATTTTTACGAGCAATAATTTTTATAAAGAATTACTTTTTTTCGAAAAATGAAATTTTTGGTCTAATTGTCCTCTTGTTAACCCCATTTCTGTACAGCCTGTATACAGGGTGTCCAAGAATATGTGGGCAATCTCTCGGATTCATATAGAACACGTGAAAATAATGTGACATGTTCCTATAAATTTTTTACCTAAAGCCCTTCTTTACAGAGAATATGTGCCCTTAAAGGACGCCGCTGGAATTTTTTTTTCTTGAATAACTTTTATAGTACTTAGTATAATAAAATAATTTTCATACCGTAGTCAGGAAACACCCTGTGTACTTTTAATAAACATAATAAATATGGTTGTTTTCAAAAGAAACTAGAATTTTGATTTAAGAAAATAGGCAGTTGTATAAAAAACCTAACTTAGCATTATTTCTTTATTTTTTGGCTTCTTGCTTGTTTAGTTTATCTATAACCAGATGTACAAAAAGCAGTTTATACAGTTAAATTTAAGATTATTTTTGTTTGTCATAAAAATACTTGCCCATATACAGGATGTCTCAAAATTTACGCCTGTGCTTTTAGAATTCGATTCAGGGGGCAATTACAAGTCGAAAAGTAGGAGTGAAAAAAATTTCAATTCTTCTTCGTTATCGGGTTGTACAGGGTGTCCAGATTTTGTTGCAGTTGCAGGGTATCTTGGTTATTATTAAAGATCGGGACTTTAGGTTTTCAGGAACTGTTGCTACTTTTTGATTTAACAAAAGATAACACTAAAAGATTTTTCATGGCCTTCTTAGTTTTTGACATAGAGGGTGAAATTCATTTTTCATATTTCAGTTGTCTTGTAACTTACAACAGAAGTAGAAACTGATATTAGTAGATATTTTTACGTAGAATCTAGTCATGTAGTTAGATTTTTTAAAACTTATATTGTTTGAGATACGAACTAAACATATAATTTTTTGATGGAATACCCTGTATATTTGTTATTTAATAAATTATAGAGGACGAGAGCTTTTTAAAAGTATGTAATATGTAATAGTTATTTTAAATATTTAGCCTCAAAATTGATGTTTTTAATTTTAAAATTGAATTTCGCCCTGTATGTCAAAAACTAAGAGGGCCATGAGATTTTTTTGTGACATCTTTCGTTTCATCAAAAAGTAGCACCAGTTCGCGAAAACTGCAAGTATCTATCTCTAATAATAACCAATATACCCTACAATTGCAACGAAATCCGGACACCCTGTACAACTCGATAACTAAGAAAAATTGGAAATTTTTTTACTTTTACTTTTTACTTGTATATGCCCCCTGATTCAAATCCCAAAAGCATGGGTCAATTTTGAGACACCCTGTATTTTTAAAATAATAAACTATTTTTTTTACATTTTTAGGTAAAGAACCATGAATTTCCCTAGCAGTGGATGAAGGACAGTTCAATAAAGTAGTTATATATGTTAATTTATATTTATTTTTAAATAAAAAAATTACACTTAAATAAAGAGGTTTTATTTGATATTACAGAGTTTGTCATTTACAGTTTAATATTCTAACAGTAATTATGACATAAAAAACCAAAAACAATTAAAATTTTGAAATCTATAAGTATTACAAAATTCAGCTTTTAAAGATAAAAGCACTTTATTATCAAAAGCCATATTTTAAAAACATTAGGAGGGTGTGTCTATTTAAGTTGACACCATATGAAAAACTTTTTTAAAATTAATTTTAGGAAGAAAATTTCTGCATGTTCTAAAACCTAAAACAACTATTGAATATTTATTTTTTTTAGTGGTATACAAGGTATCTCAAGAAATATGAATTTTTCACAAGGGGTTGTTTTTAACAATATCAGAAATTAGTATAAAGAAAAAATTTTTAGGATTAAAAATAAGTCTGAAATATACAAACTTGTTTTTTTTTTTAATTTTTCTATGTGATATAGGAGAAAATTTAAGTTTTTACATTAGTGAATACTTATTTTAAAATGTAATAAATATGTAAAGAAAGTTTAAGAACAGTCAAAACAGAAAAATATAAAAAGAAAGTTTGTTTTTTATTCAGCGTGTCTACTTAAATGTGCACCATATCAAAACTTTTCTTATTAATTTTACATGATGTAAAACCTAAAAAAATCATTAGATATTAATTTTTTGCAGTGGTATATCAGGTATATCAAAAAATATAAATTTTAATGACTTTTTGCTGTTTTCACAGTTCTTAAGTTTTCTTTACATATTAAATTTCGAAATAAGTATGCACTCATGCAAAAATTTAAATTCTGACCATTAAGTAAAATGCTATAAAAAATAAAAAATAAAATGAAAATGGCGAAGTTTGCATATTTGAATGTTATTTTTTATTCTTAACATCTTTTCGTAATACAAATTTTTAATATTATGAAAAATCCTCTTAAGCAAAATTCATATTTTTTAACATATCTCATATATAACTGGCAAAAATTAATATATGATTGCATGTTGTTTTTTGTCAAATGTAGATTAAATAAAAAATCCATATGGTGCGAACTTAAGTAGACGCGCTGTATATTAAGTTGTCAAATACATCAAAAAATAAACTAAAGTAAATAAAAATGAACTATTTTTTTATTTTTATCGTAAAATATTTAACATGTAGTTTCTTTTTTCAATGCCATTTAACTGTAGAACGTTTCCCTCTTCCTCATTCTGATTTTCTTCAACTTCAATATATTGATCATCAATTTCATAATCACCCATATTAAAATTGTCATTAAGGCCTAGATTGTGCAAAACACAACAGGCTCTAATAAAATGTACAATATTTCTAATACTCCTCCATTTAATATGGTATAATTGTCTAAATTTTTGTTTCAATACCCCATTACAATGTTCGATTTTTATTCTGTTTGAAGAATGTTTAAAGTTATAATTTATTTGGGGTCTTGTTAAAAGTCCTCTATCAGGAAAAGGAACCAGTAAATTTGGGAGTAGTGGGTAGGCACTATCCCCTAATAGATGGAAGTCCTGACATTTTTCTGGCAAAGTTTCAAATAATGGAGATGTCCGAAACACCCGAGCATCATGCACTGAGCCAGGGTACCCAGTAAACATACTAATTATTTTTAGTTTGTGGTCACATACAAGTTGTACCTGAAACAAAAGAAAGCTTTTAATAATACATTGCTTAAATCTAAGATCTCTAAAGGTAATCCTGGATGAAAGTTTTTCATGAAATTTTTGTGGTGTAATTCAAAAATTTTAAGTTTTCCTGTAAAACCAAAGGTGTATTTACAGGGAAACTTAAAATTTTTGACATATGACACAAAAACTTTCATCCTAAATTCCTCCCTTAAGCCTTGTTCAGCACATTTTTTAATAAACAACAAAAAGCATTAAACTGCACATAAAACAACATTCTTATTTTGGGTTTAAAATGACTTTAGAACCAGGGCCAGATTTATCTGTGTGGAGGCTCTGAGGCAATGAGAGTGTGGGGGCAAGTGAATGGAATTTTGTATCCAAAAAAAAGTTGAAGAACAAAAAAGTTCTTATCAATAAATAAGTACATTTTGGAATTTTGTACCCAAAAAATTGAAGAGCACAAAAAAGGCCTCATCAATTATTATGTACCTTTTCTTCACTTTCCTTTTTCAAAAGTGTGGAGGCCTGGAGCAGTTGCCCCGTTGCCTCCCCTTAAATCTGGCCCTGTTTAGAACATAAGTTTTTATTATGTAAGATCAAAAAATACCTTGAGTATTATTGAACATTTGATAATGCATGTGCATACCTTATATTAAGATTTAAGATGAAAACAAAAACTGTTTAAAAAATAAGAAAAGTCATTGTCTAGAAACTGTCAGCAACTCTGATTTTGACCAAATTTAGTATATTGGGGGTTTTTTTGGGGCGCTGATCACGAATCTGAAAGAATTTTTGATCGGAAACATTTCGTTTTGCATACAATTCTTGATTTTCAGTTAAAGTGGTACACAATATTTCATTTTCACCTTTTAAAACCTTATTTTTCTACGTATTTTACACTTTTTTGAATTAAATTGTGTAGTTTTACTTTAATCGTTTTAATTTATGGCGAATGCGCCGAGCCAATTAATGCATAGCTTGCTGCGTTTTTAAAGGAACCCTTCCCAAGTTATTTGATAAAAGGTGTAAAATAAATAGAAAAACGGGGTTTGAAAAGGTGAATATCAAATATTGTGTGCCAATTTAACTTAGAATCAAGAATTGTGTGCAAAAAGAAGGGGGAATATTGTGAAAATAATGTTAGTTCAAATGCCAACTTTGATGACGGATATCTCGGAAACGAAACGTTTCCGACTAAAAATTCTTTCAGTTTCGTGATCAGCGTCCCAAAACACCCCCGTATACCAAATTTGGTCAAAATGGGAGTTGCGGACAGTTTCTAGACAATTACCATAAGAAAATCTGAGAATTGATGAGAAAATAATTTCTGCTAGTTACTAACAATATACTTTTTTCCATTAAAGGTCAGAAGACAAATCGATTTAGAACTATTTTAGAGCTTAATGCAAGTAGAAAATTTGGTAGATTTTTAAATTTAAATGTTATTTACCTGAACTGAATAGAAACCTTTTCTATTAATGTAGGACTCAGGATCTTCTTCTGGCTTATCGATTTTAATGTGAGTCCCATCAATAAGACCTACAACTCCAGGAAATCCATTTTTCCTTCTGAAATATTGTTCCGTTTCCATCATTTCTTCTGCGTTGGGCCATGTTATAACTGTAGGAGCAAGATTGCTTAAAAAATAGGTCACTCTTTGTAATACTCTGTGCAAGGAGCTAATAGTAATGTGAAATCTATCAGCCACATCCCTAAATCCAGCAGTCTGATGGCCAGCGTACCACAAAAATATATATATATGTTGCAAGGGGCTTAACTTGTCATAGGGACCAGTTTTCTCTTTAAAGTATTCGCTTTCAGAAAATTGCTCCGATAATTCGTTTGCTACTCTCCTACTAACTCGAAAATGTTCCATAAATTCAGCTTCACTAAACTGTGGGATTATTACCTCGAAAAATTGAGGTTTTTTGGCCTCACCCGATTTTCTAACAACATTTCTAAGTCATCAGATTCAGAGTCCGAAAAAGCAGACATTTCCGAACCTTCTAACGAGGAAAAGTCACTCATTTTACTGTTTTTATTATTTGTATTCAAAAATCACCACACAACTAACTAAACACCACGATAAACAAAAACAAACCACGATAACCGAAAAACATTACAAGAAATAGAGGTTAGTTTACTTCTTTTCTGTCAAAACTTTAGTTTGTGATTTACTGCGCACACTCCTGACTTGCTGCTGGATAATAATCTGCAAACCGTTCAGACAGTCATTGAACAATCCAAAAACTTGTTGGAACGACTTACAGACTGTACACGGACAGTCATATAACTATGTGGGAACGCGTTTCTTAGAACTGCGCAGAATCCGGACTGTCAAAAACTGTTTCTGACTGATGTTGGAACAA
>JACEGR010000856.1:0-210765 GCA_014170235.1 Listronotus bonariensis | reverse complement strand
GTGAATTATGTGGATGTATGCGATGCGGTCAGAGACCTAAAGGTCAGTAAGGCCATAGGACCGGATAATGTACCATTATATATCCTTAAAGGGATGATAGGATTTTTGATTGAAACTTTAAAGTTCCTCTTTAATTTATCTTTAAAAACCTGTACCTTTCCAAATAAATAGAAAGAAGTTAGAATATGTCCTGTCTTTAAAAGGAAATAAATCCGATATTAGTAATTATAGAGGAATAGCAATACTCTCTGCTCCCGCTAAAGTTTTTAAAGCAATTAATTTTTAAATATTTGTTTAACTCAGTCTCTAATAAATTAGCCATTTTTCGACATGGCTTTGTTCGGAGATAGGGCTACAGTCACCAATCTGTGCAATATAACTCAATATATATCAGAACAACTAGACAACAAATTACAGGTTAATGTGGTCTATGCGGACTTTGCTAAGGCTTTTGACCAAGTATCGCATACAGTACTATTAAATAAATTGTCTCGTGAGTTTGGTTTCCATCCACATCTTGTTGCTCTTAAAAAATCATATTTAACTAATCGTAGACAGAGAGTTGTAGTAAAGGGGTTACTCTTCGGAGCCATACTTGGCTACCTCAGGAGTCCCACAGGGTTCGAGATCTTGGGCCTTTACTGTTTGTTTTTATTTATTAATAGCTTAATGGACACTGTAAAAAATGTAAATGTTCTGATGTTTGCGGACGACTTGAAATTGTTTTCAAAAATCAAAGATAAAAATGACTGCCTTTTATAATATGGCAAGTGGCAAGATCTAAACCGGATATTTCTTTGGTCTAAGGAAAATAAATTAAATTTCAATGTCAGCAAATGTTGTACTGATTAGTTATACACGTAAAAAAACTTTAGTAAATTTTCAATATAAAATGGATGACACAGTATTGGCTCAGGTTGATGAAATGCGTGATCTAGGTGTTACATTCGATGCACAGTTAACGTTTAAGAACCATATTCAAAATGTTTCGGATAAGGCTCCATAGAATGTACGGGTTTATAGTAAGAAATTCTAGATATTTTAAAAACACACATTGTCTAAGAAAACTCTATGTAGCATATGTGAGAAGTGGGTTGGAATAAGACAAGAATGTGACATTTTTCATGTAAATAAGAATACGTTGGAAACATATATTAACACCATACATTTATATAATAATGAATAGTCTTTTATATAGCATGTAAGATTTCTACCTACCTACTCTGTAATCGCATTTTTTTATCTGTTGAGTTTGTAACAAAAATAAATAAAAAGTTAGGCGAGAGTCAATACCAATACCTGTATTTTTGCTAATATCGCAAATTGTTATGATGAAGAGTTGTTTAAAGTTCAAAAATTACTTCTAAATATGCGATTAGTATTTAATTTACTGGCATTGCCAACACTCTTTAATGGCAAGACATTGGCAAAAGGTATCAAAAAGACGCGAAAGTGGGCAATTGGCCGTTATTAGGCCACGTGTTGCAGATAAAGTGATGGCATCCGTCATTAATAAGTTATTGGCAAAAAAGTGTTTAAGATGATGGCATCCATCATTAATAAGTTATTGGCAAAAATAACAAAAAGACACGAAAGTGGCAAATGCAGATACTCCCAAGCAGCAAGCTGACGTCTTATTGACGAAAATTGTCGCATATTTTTTAAAAGCTAAAATGATGCGATGTTTTATTTGAAAATTAAAATAGGAAAAAACTCCTTACTGCATGCAATTTCTCCCTTAATGCAAAGCTACCATCTCTCGGAACACCGTCCAACTTGGGATGCAGATTTTTACACTAGCCGAAGATATTTCTTTCAAAGCTTAGCGGAGATCACCTACCTGCAGACCGCTTCTCCTTGAATTATTTTTGTCTAAAGCGTACGGCTTCAGACGATGAAAAGCAAGATATTGCAGAAACGTAGTAGTTTATTGGTCCATTACGCCATCTATCGGTATGTCAAAAAACTAATAAACATATATACATTTTTTATTAACACGTCTTTTTAAAACTTTTGCAAGAAAGTTTTAAACAAAAATGGTTTACAGGGTCTCTAACAGTCTACTTGAACATTCCGCCTCCTTCCTCGATCTATAGCCATCACCAATTAACCCACACAAACACACACTTATTAGGTAATACATACATTAAATTATAGTCTATTAGAAAAAACTCTTTTCTTTAAAAAAGAAACTAAAAAGCTAGAAAATCACGTAGAAAACAAATGCACAAAGTGATGCCTCTTACTGAATTAACTAATGGTACCCACCATTTTATTTTTATTCGTCTAAAATACATAATAAACATTTTGTTTGACATAATTTTTATTTGCATGATTTTTAACAATAAAATGTTATGAAAAGGCCATTTCCTTTAAATTATGTAAAAAACATAAAATAATGTTGTTTAGCTGCCATTATAAATAAAACAGATCGAAAAATAAAAGCGTTAATGTTAGTTAAAGTACCGAATGTTAATATCAGGGCTTAAAAAGAATAAGGTGCTGAAGAAGGTTTCAGTTTCAAAAATCCAACATTTATACCTATGCCCTCGCAACAAAACGCGTGCTTCATTTAATCAGGATTGCGTTGCATAGGCCGCCATTTTTGTATGCTTGCCGGCAACTCGCACTGCATGTAAAATGTATTGGCAATTGAAGTGTTTATTAAGGGGTTGACTTTTAATGCCTATAAGATTAATTTCCGCTGTTAGATATCAATGAGTTGCAATAAAAAGATTACGAATATGTAATAAGTTTATTCTTTTTTTTACCTTCTTACCTAAAAATGTAGTTCAGGGCCGTATTATGGTTAAATAAATATGCAATATTCTGGTGATGGAATTTTTTGTACGAAACGTCGGAAAATATCAAAGTGGCGATATATAGTGTTTGAAGAGTGATGAAAGGATTTACTTAAATTGAAAAAATATCAGGTCCGTATTTAAAAAAATTAAGTTGATGATGGTCGCCAGAAGCCGAAACGTCAGATTCAATATTTAATCACACTGAATTATAGAGCAGAAAAAGTTGCCATGAAAACGTGTTTTCCATTTTAAGTTATCTTAACAAATATAGCCAGGAAACAATAGAAACCAAAATTGAAAATTCCGGTTTTTTTCGAATATCTTCGGAAGTACTCGGAATTTTTTAAAAGCAAAACGGCATTTTATTGAGCATCAAATTGCGCAACTTTGCCTCCATTTAACCGATCCTGTATCTCTTACGGTTTCCGAAATCCCAATGATGAGCGTCGAATTCGAGCCACCCTGTAAGGTGCTAAATACATGTACGTAGCAATAAGACTGTAAAATTTTATAACAACGCTACGCTCGCGAGCCAACTGCCATTAATGCCGGCCCCTGCGCTTGAGAATTAGCATCTGATACTGAAACGCCCTAGCCTATCCATTCATATTTCGTATAATAAAAAAGTAAAAATTACAAATGCTATATACGCAGATACACATATTTCTTTTCGATAGTAGTTTTTTAGTCCACCAAGCGTAGTCAATTGCTATCCACTACATCTTTGAGAATTGATTTTAATGTTCGTAGTGCACAATTTTTGGGTATCGTAACTAACCACAACGGCGGCTTACACCCCGTGAAGTTCAAATCCCATTTTTTAAAATTGCTTGGATATTTGTAGGTTGCAATTTCTTTTGTCTTTAATAAAAACAGTTGGCATGCTATGGAATTTTGTTTATTTTACAAGAAAATATACACGATACCGGTAAAAATTCAGGTTTGTACATACTTCAATTTGACACATTCCATAATGATTCGGTTTTTAATTTTTTTACCAATTAGGTTTTAAGTATGAATGGTTTGTACTGATTAAAATTATTATTAAAGTGGTTCCTGATGACCCAATTATTTTTAAGATGTAAATAACGAGGGAAAAGTGTGCGCACGTATACGCTCCTTATCCCCGCACACAGATAAATCTTAGTTTATTCTCCAAGAATTTTATATTTTTAGTTTTAAATGTACAGAAATTATACAAAGATCCTAATAATTTCATATTCTTTCAAGGTCTTTGAGAAATAAAATTATAATAATATATAAATAAAAACTATTTAAAATATTTATATTAAATAGAGAGACGGTTTAAACAAGCCAAAATCCCGCCCGGCGATGCATCACCAGGTATACTAAATATCCTTCAGCCAGTGCTGAATCATGTAATCGGTCCAAGCCGACGAATAATTTTTGTAGTTTCTTAGAAGTAGTTTTTCGTCACTTGAAAACGGTTTTAAATAAGGAGTATACCATCCGAAACGTTGTGTATCAGTTAAAAATAAAGACAATGAAAGTCTAAGAAACTAATAGTATGATTGAAAAAAGTAAACATTGAGGCCAAATGAATAAAAAAGAAGCAAATGCTCCATACTCATAAAATTTGAAGTAAATGCTTTTGCTTCTAAGTATAAACAAATGCTTTTGCTATATTTTTCTACTGGGGTGTTCATTTAAAAGGCTTTCCACTCAAGTTATCTTCGAAACGAGACAGAGAAAATGCCAGGAAACACTTCAGGATATTTATTAAGGGAGGAACGTTTTTACAAAAGAAATGGACGGCGCCCCTTTACAACCCCTTAACCACCAGGGCCACCACTCCAAAAAATTCTTAAATGAGAAGGCGGGTCGAGTGATACATCATTTTAAAGCTCCTGACGAGTACTTTCTAACCCTAGAATATGAAGTCAATATCTTCACCTATTACAAAATAGCGGTACTTTAAAATTACCTAAATACCTGATTTGGATGGTCATATTTCGAAACTAATAAGGTTAGATGTACCTAATGTGGTATTTTCTTAAAGCTCATTCAAATGATCTTTTAATGGTAAAATAATATACAGGGTTCTTAAATAAAAAGTATGTACTTTTTCTTCTACCCTGTATATTACTACTGCCAATATCACCATTAAAAAGTCCTTTAAAAAGCTTTAAGAAAACGCCACATTAGGTACATCTGAACATTGGTTTCCCATATGGCCATCCAGCATGGGTATTTAGGCAGTTTTCAAAGTACCACCATTGGCGAGGTGAAGATGTTGACTTCATGACACTGGGGTTATAGAGCGCCGATCAGAGCTTTAAAGCTGTATCGCCCGACCCTGCAACTTCCCTAGAGAATTTAGAGGTAATAGACGCAATTGCCGCAAAGCGAACGCCATATAAATATTTTGTAAACGTTCCCCCTCAATGTATCTTGAAGTGTTTCGGCTGTTTTGCAAATCTCTCTCTTTTCCGAGAGATAACCCGAGAGGATTTTAAGTTGGGCACCCTGTATCATGAGCATTTGCTTATACCCTATAAGCAAAAGCATTAACTTCAAATTTTATAAGTATAAGCATTTGCTTTTTTTTATTCATATGGCCCATTGTCTACCAGCTTTAGAGAAACCTTAAATATTTATTGTTGTTTAAATTGTTGCTGAAATTTGATAGATAATAGATGTATCACCCCTAAAAATAATCGTTGAGAGTTTTTAAAACGCTCCGTATAATTACTTTTTCTGTGTTTTTTTATTTCCTAAAGAGTTCATTTTATTACCAAAGTATGTTTATAAACCACTTATTTTTAATCGCTAGTTAGATCCTATCTAATAACATAAAAGCAATATGTATTCTCTCTCTACTATTTATTATTTTTGATATTAAGGTCAATGGGATGCAAAAATAACAATGTAAGAAAAATATAGAGATATAAAAAACTTGCCGAATGTAGGGTTTGACATTTTAATGACAATATATTATATCCTTGGATAGCACATTAAATAGTCCAAGAGCCGTGGGCAGTGAACCTTGGTAAAAGCTGAAAGTTTATCAGCACATGCTCCAGCATGGTAAGTGATGTAGACTATAAAGTTTGACTCATAAATTGGCCCAGCGGGTATCAGGTATAAGGTTAATACAATAAAGCACCCAACTTTTGTTTTTTTGTAAAGCTTAATTTTAGATATTTTACTTGAGTACAATGAGATATTTCTATTTGATCATGAACAGTTTTAACTAAGACTGGCAAAAACTGTTAACCAGATATTTAAAAGCCGGTATTAAAAACGGTTTTTAAAAAACCGTTTTTTAAAAATAATAAAAACAGTTTTCATAGCCGATATACGAAATCGGTTTAGAACCCAAAAAACTCAAACGGTCTTTAAACCTGAAAACCGAAAAACAGTTCTAAATCACAGTTAACAGAAAGAAATCAGATATGGTATTCTCTATTAATCGTTTTGTTGATTACAGTTTTATGAGCTGGCAATTGTTTAAGTGATATGTAATCATTATTTGTCCTAGAATATTCTTCAAAAAAAGTGTGGTTAAATATAAATAAGAATAAAAATTAACATCCCTGTTAATAAAATGCAAGATTCTCCTAAAAGTTTTGGCACACAATATTTATCGGTTTTTTTTTAATGAAGAAATTTATTTAAACACTAACTAGTTATCATAAATTACAACTCAATACTTAACTAAACTATACTATCGAGATTATGTGGAGTGGTCCATTCTGCTCTACCAGACGCAAATTTCTTCGAATGTCTCTCATGAGGTCCTGGACGGAATTCAGTTCAATTTCTCTTAATTTCTCGTAAATTCGCCGTCTTAATTGTTCCTCATCTTGTGCTTCCCAGCTCCATGATAAACCTTTCTAGACAGTACAGCCCAAAAATCCTCTATTGGGCGAGCCTGCGGCAAGTTTGGAGGATTATCGTTTCTGGGAACAAAGGTATGTGGTGTTGTCGAAGCCAGTTTTGGGTATCTCTTGAGTAATGGCATGATGCTAGGTCTGGCCAAAACATGATATCGTCATTAGCATGATGTTCAGTGGACAAACTGAAGCAATTTGGAAAGGCAGTTATCAATATAGCTCTGACTATTCAAAGCTTCACCCCTCACTCTTCCCACAAAAGGTCGGGATACACCCTGTTAGAAATTGCGCGCCAGACAAGATTTTATCTGCAAATTTCGCTTTATGTTTGTATCTAACATTGTCAGGGCAATTTCCTCTACGTTGTCCGTATAAAACCTATCGTTTCTCTTCATTTAGAATTCACTCAAGAGTGAAATACTTTTCCGTCATCTAAAATAATGATTTTTTCATTGGCAAAATGTACCCGCCTCAGTTGACGACATCTTGGTATACGAAGAAGCTGCGCTTGAGAGTATTTGGAGGCAACTTTTACGTCTCTTTCGATATTTAAAAGACCATTCCTCCTCAATTCCAACGATGTCGTACTCTTAGAAGATCTGTATTGCCTAGCCAGTCTCCTCGTTGACATTCCAATCTGGTTTTTTGCTCTTCTCACTCAATCTCTCTTGACCTCTGTGCGGTAAATGCACGTGGTCTTCCACTTTTGGGAGATTCAGACATGGTATTCCCCTGCTCGCACTCCGCTATTGTTCTATAAATGGTTCTGCGTGAAATGTTTTCATTCTGGAATATTCGACAGATTTCAGACGCGCGGCACCACGAGTTTCTCTGTTGGGAGCTGCAAGAGGAGGGACTATACTGGATAATCTCGTCGGAGCAGAAGCCGTAAAAGTATCTATAGAAGAGCGATAGATCTCCCACAGCTCGACGATGGGCAAGAGAAGGAAGTCTTTGAGTAAGTAAAGGATCATTAATAAGACGAACAGCCCTTCTTTGAATGGCATCAAGAATGCTGAGGGCTGTAGGGGATGCCATTCCCCAGACATGAGAACAATATTCCAGAGAGGGTCGAATTTGGGACACATACAAAGTGTATAAATTGGAAGGAGAAAAATACTTTTTGGCTCGGAAAAGAAATCCAAGCTTTTTGAAGCCGCGGTGGCTATAGATACAATGTGTTTATGCCAGTTAAGGTTATTCTCAAATGTGACGCCCACAAGGTTAAATGTGTCCCCGCTCTGCAAAACCTGGCCACTCATAAGCAAGGATGAGTGTTTGATGATTTTTTCGCGACAAGGAACATGATTGTGTTTTGGATGCATTAAATTGAACGAGATTTTGGCGCCCCAATCCAATATCAAATTAAGATCCTGTGAAAGAGATATCTGCATCGCCCTGCGTTTGCTTTTCCAAGTCGGGTTGAGAGATTGGTTTGGGAACCTGAAAAGTGGAGTGAAGGGTACTATCGTCAGCATAACCATGAATGGGATTGGTTGTTATTGGAAGAAAGAAGGTCGTTGATGTGAAGAAGAAACAAAAGTTGGTGCTTAGAACTGAACCCTGAAGGCACTCCAGCATTAATTTCGTGAAAGCTTGAAGAGTGGCCATCAACAATGACGGATATGACGTCGATTAGAAAAGATAACTGGAGACCCAAGAGCGGAGTTTACTTTGGTTACCGCCTACGTTCGTTATTTACGTAAGGTGCTATTTAAATACCGCATACGGTATTTAGTGTTTGTTTTTAGAGATATGGAAGACGCCGTATTACGAACGGTTAATTACACCTGTCTGCGAATTTACAAAATTAAAAAGCAAATGATCCTTTAATGTGCGAATACTAAAGTTTTTCCCGTTATTTCAAACACATTTTACTGTAAATTTTCCCACTTTTCCAGATGAATTTTGACTAAGACATTCTTTCAGAAAGCCAGGTCATTGTCGGCCGACAATCTTAACCTTTTCGTTTCTTTTCCACCTGCAACATTTATCCAAAAATAAAAAGCAAGACTTTATCAAAGATTAGTAGTTTAACTTTACTCTGTGGCTCTATTACAAAAATATTTGTAGAAATCGTCGAAATAAATAATATAACCTTAAAAAATAAACAAAGAAAATATTGTGCGCATGGCAATTCTATTCGCTATTTTAAATAGCACGCGGCGTTATCAGCCCGCAAATTACTCCATGCGGTAACGTTATTACCACCAGCGACGGTAAAAATCGAATCGCGCATAACTTAACTGTCATAATAGTGCTTACGTTAATACCGCATGACGTTACAGCACCACCCATATCTCTATTATTTTGTTGCGATAGCTAATTATTTTGTGTTTGAGGTAGGTATCTAGTTTTAATCTTAACTACATATTAATCCGTGGAACTATTTTTTAAATGTTATCAATAAAAAGGAAACAGACACTTAGAAATCAAGCGACGACAGGCGAGTAGCCTTGAGTAAGAGGATCGTCTAGGGATTGTTGTCTTTAAAGTCGTATTTAATGGTCTATCAATAATAAGTAGCACGTGGTTTGATATCACTGTTTTTCTATACCGGGTGATGCATATGCATCGTCACATACTGCGGCACAATTGTCCGAGAAAATCCAATATTTCTGTTGTTTAACGAAATATGACAAAAAGTTTTTTATAAAAAAGTGTAAAACAAGGTATTTCTTAACCCCTTTTCCATTTTAAAGTTATTGACGTTTGTATTGGTGGGAAGAAGGGATAACCCTGAACAAGTAAAGTTTGACACAAAAATATGTCCCCCTTGAAAATAAAAATCGACGTGTTTTAGGATTTTTATTATGTATAGATAAGCTAACACACTAGATTTGTTACTTCTAATAAGCCAATTAAATGTCATCAAAGAAAATGTGAAATTGTTGCATACCTGATGCTAGCGTAAAGAAGGCCGCATCAGTCAGCCTACAATGTGTCTTGTATGGTAATTTTTCTATTGAACTCTTAACCACAAATGGCTTATCATAAATAACATTTAATTGACCTATTGCAATATAACTGAAAGTTTGAGTGTAAAAAGCTTAGCCTCTTATTAACGTTTTTAAAGAGTATTCTAGCTGCCAATTTTGTTGACAAATCAGGAAAGAGCAACATCTGACTGAGTATCAGAATTTTCATGGGTTTGCTATTGCCCTATGACATACCACCTGGTACTACAAAGAATGTATTAAGAGCAGAATATTATGTTTCATATGCTAATTTAAACAGTTGTTGGTTGCAAAACAAAAGTTAAAAGCACGGACGTCTATACCGGGTGATGCATCGCCGGGCGGGGACATAGGAAATCCCATGTAATTTTTTTAATGGGGTCAATTATTGGCTCTCCTAATTATTTTAGAGAAAATTCTACTTAAGTTTATTGAAGAGCATGCAAATCTACGTACCTGGTAAAAACTTTAAATTTTCCGGTTAACCCGTTTGCTAGTTAGATGCTAATATAGTTTTAAAAATTCGTTTACATTGAAAGTCGCCTCATATTTATGAGCAACAATAAAAATACCAGTTGCCGTGACATTACGTTGAATCGTTTTGCAAGGAATTTAGTGCTTCCAGCCATTATCCCAAAATCAGTACAGCGAAAAGAATCAAAGTTGCCATTTATACAAGCGAATTAAGTCAAGTTAAACTTTAAAGTAAGAGCCAGCCAGAACTTTTCAAGGGCTTTTATGACATTTTATAATCTTTACGTGCTTCCAATAGAATGATATTAATATTATTGCGATAATTACCGTGTTGGAAATAGACTTAAGATTTAAAAAAATTTCAAATATTCCTCCATTGACTGCTAGACAATAACCTAAACGTTCACATTGGCTAATTGGTAAATTGAAATTTTGGTGCATTTAGCAGAAATAGCATTTTCCAACTCATCTAGATAAAAATAATTTGTATCCTTTGTATATTAAAATGACAACGTTATGTCACGCTAACTGGTATTTTTATTGTTGTTTATAAAATGAGGCGATAATAATGTAACAATTTTAAAAATATATTAGCATCTAACTAGCAAACGGGTTAACCGAAAAATCTAAAGTTTCTACTCATGGACGTAGATTTGCATGCTCTTCAATAAACTTCCATAGAATTTATCTCTAAAATAACCAGGGGGACTGGTCATCGCACTATGGGATAGAAATTAATTTTTTGGTCAAGATTTGAAACTTACCAATCTAGCTAAAATGAGGTGCTTTACTGGAAAATATTATAAATTATTACAAATGACTTTTTGGAAACCTAAAGCTTATTATATGTTATTATAGATTTACACCCCCTTAACATTATTATTTTTCATTGTACAAAAAAAACTGAAATGTCAGCTTGTTTGGTTAATTCGGTAGTATTCTAATCAGTAATCCGATGATTATTGTCTCATATGATATACAGGTACGACAATAGTATGATTTTTAAATGGAATATCCTGAATATTATATCACCACCAAAAAAATCTTTTAAAATGCTTTAAAAATACTACATTTGATGTGTCTATCTCAATTAGTTTCGAAATATGACCATCCAAATCTGAAAATAATTTTAAATTATTCTTAGAAGCGTAATAGAGAGATACATCTTCCCAACTTTTTTATTTTTTAACGTATAAAATAAATAAAAAACACTGTTTTGTTGGGTAGATTCTGTAGACTCCATATCTTTCATCAGAATGCTTTATCTTTTAGGACATACAGTGTAGGACAAAACATATTAAATTTTTAAAATGGAAAACCTTGTAAATTATAAAAATCTTGCATCTCGACCTTTACACTCAGAAGTAGCAAAAAGTAGGGAAGCCAAATTGTAAGCACAAAACTGATAAAGAAAAAGGTACAAAAATCTTTGACAAAAGTAGTGAGACTTCATGAGACTGCATCGGAAACACAACAATAGCTCTTATTATTTAAACTCTTTACTTTTTTCAGTAAACAAGGCTAATCAATAAACTAAGTAGATTAAATATTGTATATTTATGTTTACTTAAAATACATTTTCAAGTTTCTTATTACCCCAATAGAAGTCGTCATATCCTTTTATAATCTTGCGTACATGTAGTTTGGAGTATCTACTTTGAAATACACAGCATAAGCCATTAAAATTTCAAAGTTGCTTTTTGGCCAAAATAATGGATTTCTATCCCATAGTGTATCGGCGCGTCGCTGTAAAGGATAGCGGCGCCCTTGTATAAAATAGTCCGATTGCAGGCGGCCTTTTTATGAATTTAATTAATTTTAGGAATTTGTTTCTTATTAAAAGTCAATAGTCTATACTGAAAGTTTGGCAAGTTTAAAAATAAACTTATTTTTAGAAATGCTAAAACACGTAGAATTCGATAGAAGAATGATACGACTGCAGAAATAAGAAGATCAAGGACTGCACCACGGCGATGACGTCATCGGTGCCCTAACGACCGGTTCCAAGCGCCGATGTTTCATCCGCTTTCTTGAGCGCGGCGTTTTTCGCAAACCAAAGAACCCTTCAAGAACCGTTGATTTGCGAGCCGCAGGTACCATCTGCCTCACCTGGGTCCGCCCGCTGGCCAATGGGCGCGCAGTCTCCGAAGATGGCCAAGCGGGCCGAGTGGGGTGCCAGTCTTCGCCTCACCTCACGTCAAGTGCAACTAAGTACTTACCTGCACCTAGCGCTAAGTACCAATGTATCTATGGAAGTACCTAAGTGCGCGACGGGTACCGATTGATTGATTAGACGACATCCGCGAAAAAGTGATGAGATATAACTACTTCAGACTATATATATAAACCTGCGAGGTGTCATAACTGCTTCCGGTATCTCTCGAAAAAATTGCCGGTAGATAAGTGAGTCGAGCGGGATGCTGAGCTAGAGTTAGCCTCGAAGCGGTAATTCTCACATGAGTACTAGGGTGATGTAGTGATGCGGTTGGCCAAGTAAGGCAATGAGGTGGTGCGCGGTGGCCGCAAGGTTACCCTAGCGCTAGCCCTGGGCGCGCTGGGCTGTGGTCCGGGATCAGCGGGGGCTGGCCGCCGTCGGGGGCCCCAGGAAACTTACCCCGTTGGTGTTTGGGCAGCACGTTCCCAACGTGCCAGAACATACCCTTACTGCTAGTGGAGGTACCGGAGGTCGTCGTCGATAGGGAACGACTTCCCGATTTCGGGGATTTGGAACCCACTACAGTACCGATATCATCTTTAAGGGACGAGGAAGGTACCGGTGCTGACAGGCTTATGACAAGCGTAAGTAATATTAGTTATTTTTTACCCTTTATAAAACCCTAACGTCTGCCTTAAGACATAATGCTTCTGCTGCTTTTATCATTTTTTTACTAGAAGATTTTAAAAACTCAAACTCCATTGTTTTTATTTAATTCTTATTCACGCAACGTTTTTGAGCTAAGACAACTCATCTTCGTCAAGTCTCAACTTGTAAACAGGCGGAGACAGTACTGTCCAAAAATTGTGTAAATAAATTTAAAAGACAATGGAAGTCAAAATAATTTAATATGTTTAAATAATTTAATCTTTAATGCCGATTTTTATTTTTAAGTACTAACTTTACTTGCTTTTACCTATTTTTGTAATTTGTAAACAAAAACACTTTCTGAAAAAAAATTAAATATTTTTATATTTAAATCAAGTAACTCCATTATTTCTTTAAATATTTTGTTTTAAAGGTAAATAAATGGAAACGTATATAGAGCGTACACCTGAATAGAAAGAAAAAATCGTATTTTATTACTAATAAATATTAAATTTAAAAAAATGTTAAAGGGAATAAAAATAAATATTATTTAAAAATAACTATAAAAGTGAATTACTTACATATTTATTATAATTCAAATTAATTTAGAAAAGATACAAACATAATTCTATAATATAAAATGTAAATAAACACTCAAAGCGATTTTAGTTTTCTGCAATTATTTAATATTTTTCGTAAATTTATTAAAATAAACCGGTTTCAAGTTGTAAATTTGGATCTCTTTTTTATTTTTTTATTTTGCAATATAAATAAAAATATCAGTTTTGGGGTATAATTCTGTAGTTTTCACATCTCAAATAAAATATAGTATGTTTTTAATGGAATACCGTGTATATTATATATTCATTTAAAATGTATTTAAAGAGTTAAAAAAAAAAGAATATTAATATAAAATGAAATATGGCTATTGAAATCTGAAAATAATTATTATTCTTTAATTTGGATGGCCATATTTCCGTAACTATCAAAGATATAGAGGAATATCCATGTTGTTCTTTTATAAAGCTCTTTAAAAGATTTTTTTTTCGGTTATCTAATATACAGGGTATTCTATAAAAGATCATACTTTATGAAGTGAGTCTAATGAATTGATATTTTTCATTTATTTTGCATGTAAGAAAAAATCTTTATATAAAAAATATAATTTTTTATGCCTATTAAAAAACAATCTAGAAAAAACAGAAAAATGGCCTATAAAAGGAGTTTTTTATTAAAGAGAATTTTTTCTATATGGCTGGAAAAATATATTTAATAAAATGATAAAAAATATGTTTGTCCGCAGAAAAAGTGATGAAATAAAGATATTAAAAAGTTTTTAATTCTCACACGAATTGTAAATATTTTCCTTAAGTATTTTTACACTTAAGAGTTTTCATTGCTGACAGTTAACAAGTATATAACAAAGTTACTCAATATAAATAACACTTTTGCTTGAATATTGAAAATTTAATAACATAAATCGTAAGTGTATATTTATTGGTAAATGTCTACAGATTTAACTAAGTAAATGCATGAATGTTCACAATGATGTCACATGGTGGTAGGATTTCCTATTACCTACAATAACCTATACCAACCACGTCTGTACCTTAGATGATAGTAAAATTTTTTAAAAATAGCATCATATCCTTAAATTTCCTGATAATCAAATTCAACCAACTATTAATATTGCTGTTTATTGAATTATGATTTCATCACCTTATATTGCAACATGATAAAGATTGAGCTATACCGGTGATGCATCGCCGGGCGGGACATAGGAAATCCCGAGGGAAATCCCATGTAATTTTTAATGGGTCAATTGTTGGCTCCCCTAATTATTTTAGAGAAAATTCTATTAAAGTTTATTGAAGAGCATGCAAATCTACGTCCATGGTAAAACTTTAGATTTTTCAGTTAACCCGTTTGTTAGTTAGATGCTAATATATTTTTTAAAATTGTTAGAGTATCGCCTCATTTATAGCAACAATAAAAATACCAGTTAGCGTACGATTTTTTGATAATAATAAAGCACTAAATTTCAAAATGACAACGTTATGTCACGCTAACTGGTATTTTTATTGTTGTTCATAAATATGAGGTGATAATAATGTAACAATTTTTAAAAATATATATAATCTAAAACCTAAAATGCAATTATCAGCTGATATTAATTTTTTGCATTGTACGAGATATGTAAAAAAATATTCATTTTGCTAAAGAGGAAAGTAATTTATAAAGAAAATTTGTTAAGGATTAAAAATAGCATTTAAATATGCACATTGTTTTAGTTAAAAGAAAATACTTTATTTAACATTTTTCTGCGATAACGAGAATTTAAGTGTCTTTTCACTGTGAACTCGTGGACAATTCTTAAGGTTTATTTACATATTACATTTTGAATTAAGGATAAACTAATGAACAAACTTAATTTTTTATCGTTAACGCATACAAAAATAAAAACGTTTTTTGAAAATAAACAAGTTTGCATATTTGAATTATTCATTGTTATTTTTAATCCTAAACATCTTTTCTTTATAAAAATTTTCAATATTGTGAAAAAATGATAGTTGCCTCTTGAGCAAAATTCATATTTTTGGAGACCTCGTACACCACCGCAAAAAATAATACATATCTGATGATTGCATTTTGGGTAAAAATAACTTTTTTCGTAAAATTAATAATAAAAAAGTTTTCCATATGGTGCGAACTTAAGCAGACACGCTGTATATATTGGACTAACGGTTCGTTTCTATGCAAATGTCTTACTCGCAGACTTGCCTCATCAGGTAGGCTCGAAGGCATACCTCACCGTGTGTATGCTCGTTTAACTTTTATCTCTTAGCGATTTTCAAAGTAGAAAACGTATACTAGAAACCTTCAAATAATAATTGACTTTTTAAATCATCCACAATTAGTTAAACGAGGTTACTAGTAATAAATCATTCTACATTTTTTAAACTTAATTAGTTTCTGGTCTCAAGTGATTTCTCTTATATAATATTTGTTTATAAACATTGTTAGGAATATCAGAAATGCTAATTATTTTACACGACTCCAGCCTAAAATTATGTTCTTTCTCTTTTTTTATGTGTAGTAGTAAACAATAACTGTGAGTTGATATTTAGTTTATTTGTGGGCTAGTAAACATTATACTATCTGTAGACCACCCCGTATCCGCATGTATTAAGTTATATGAGTTATGTGTAAAACATTCTTTGATTTACTCTAAAGAAATATTTCGTAGAAAATTTATGAATACTGCTCTCCCATTTATTTGATTTAAGACTGGATTAATTAATTTTTAGCGAAGGTAGGTCTGCTAAGTTTATCCTTATTGTAAATTTATAGGTGTTTATGACCTCATTTAACATTATTTGATCTATTTGTGCTAAGTTAAGCAAGCTAAACGGATTAACGATTGAATTACACTCCCCACAAAAATTACCGCATATGCTTGGTATTTTCCATGAACAATATAAAAATGCTTTTATGTATTTAAATAATTAAGTTATTAAGGCAATAAATACATTTTTTAAACAGTTTTATTGTACTAAAAGCTAAAAATAATTCGATAAGTCCTAGCTACCAGATCGCACCAATCTTCTCATCAATCTGGGGTATTGATCAGGCAGTAATATTTAACATAAAATTTAATTTTCTACAACATTTACTTATACAATTTTGTTTTATTTAAAAAAATAAAAGTCCTTAGCTCCTGGGCATTTTTCATATTTTTAGTTATAACTCGCCCTGTATAATACTAATTGGAGTAAAATTTTGAATTTATAAGTTTAGGACCATGCGACAAGTTCTCCCAAAATTTCGTTTTAAAATTAAAAATGTTTGGTCCATTAATTTGTCCTCGTCTGTAACACTTATCCTGGGACACACTATGTGTTAGAAGAATTGCCCCTAGGATATTTTTTCTCCAAGACACTTTAAAAATATGCGAAAAACAATTTTTAAAAAAATATATAAATATCTTACATGTGTTGTTCACTATTTTTAAGTAACTCAAAAAATCGTAGTAATGCTTTTGAGAAGTACTTTTTTAAATATGTTTTGCATTGGTAGCAACTGTTTGTCACGTTTCCGATAAGAATAATTACAACAAGTATTGAATTACTTAAATCACTAAAATTCATCAATCATCAATCTTTAATCGCCTAAAATTATTTTTATGACATTTTATTGGAAAACGGTGCCATCACATCAAGATAATAAAAAATTCTTTATTTATTTATAAAACCTTTTATTTAGTAAATACCTACCCTAATTGTAAAGTAGATATTTTTTTAAACATAAACACTATCTTTAAACCCCAAAATATATCGTAACTAATTCCTTATACAGGGTTATCCAAATTAAGTGTCCATCATTGGTAACTTCGTTATTACTCAAAATTCTAAATATTTAAGTAAGCAAACTAGTAGTATTTTTCACACTCTTTAATACTAAAAATTAGAAAAAACAATTTTCAATTGGGTTTTTGAATTATACAGCAAAAAACCCTTTTTTTTAAATGGATCACCCTGTATATTTTATCACTATTATAAAGATCTTATAAAATCCTTTTAAAAAGTTTATATGTTATACACACAGAAAAAAATGTCTTGTTTTAAGCAAATACAAGGTTTTAAAAATATGCATTCTTTTTGAATAGTTGTGCTTTTAAACCAAGATTTATTTCTTACTTTAAAATAATAGTGGTTCTTAAACTGGGAGAAAAAATACTTTAATTTATGTCTTTAATGTAAAAGAAATTCTTTAAATTAAAATATTCTTAGTATTATTTTAAGAATATCAGAATCAAGAAATAAGAACCTAAAGATTTATGATTTAAGCTCTTTAATATCTTAAATATAAGTTTTAAGATTTTAAACAAAAGAAATATTAAATGTTTCTATCAAAATATTAATGAATTTTCTTTAAAATAATAGGTTCTTATTTTAAGAACCTATACCAAAATGTTTAACCTTTATGTCAAAGAACCTATTTCTTTAATATAAGTATTTACTCAATTATGCTTTTTAGTACGGTATCAACGGTACGATTATATCCTACCGTCGAACAACGAAAGTGTTTTTTTTATAAGATACACTTGTTATTCGTATTATTCAACTTGGACCCGGGACAGCCAGTTTGATAAGTCCTATGAGGTTCGGCAAAACGCATCATCGATGGAGAAGAGAGGTCTCGGTGAATGACATGATAAGCAGGAATTCTCTCTTAACTATCAAAAAGAGAACTAGTTGTTTATTTAATATAATTATCTTAATTGAATTAAATTTTATTTCAGTCTGTGGTATTTACTATCTTGTCTTAAAGAAAGAATCTCTCAGTGGGAAAGCGCTCGATGTTTTTAACGGAATACATCGTTCTTTAATGTAGACCCGTTGGGGTCACTAAATAAAAAAGGGTTATTTTTATTACAAAAGCGCCTTCTTTTGAATTTAGTACGCAAAGCTGAAAACATTTTTTTGTTTGAGATATTGTTTCTTTAACACATATGAAAGTCACAATTCTCTCAAATTAAATCTAAGGCTTTTGTTTTAAGATAAAAAAATTTCAGTGTAGTAATGCTCTTGAGAAGTACTTTTTTAAAATTTGTTTTGCATTGGTAGCAACTGTTTGTCACGTTTCCGATAAGAATAATTACAACAAGTATTGAATTACTTAAATCACTAAAATTCATCAATCATCAATCTTTAATCACCTAAAATTATTTTAATGCCATTTTATTGAGCAAACAGTGCCATCACATCAAGAATAAACAAAATTTATTTTATTTAGTAGATACCTTACTTTGTTAAGTAGATATATTTTTAAACGTAGCTTACTAAGCTTTAAACACAATTAAAAAACACTACCTTTAAAACCTCAAAATATATCGTAACTAATCCCTTATATAGGGTTATCCAAATTAAGTGTCTATCATTGGTAACTTTCGTTATTACTCAAAATACTACATATTTAGATAAGCAAACTAGTAGTATTTTTCACACTCTTTAATACTAAAAATTAGAAAAACAATTTTCAATTGGGTTTTTGAATTATACAGCAAAAACCCCCTTTTTAAATGGAACACCCTGTATATTTTATCACTATTAGAAAGATCTTATAAAATCCTTTATATGTTATACATCCAATTTTTCATAGTTTCGGAAATATGGCCGTCCTTAGAAGTTTAATAGTAAACTGGATTGTTGGTATGGTATTATCATTAAAAATGTATTTTTAAGAAAATGCCACATTTCATTTGTCTATCTGTTATAGTTTTGGAAATATAGCCATACAAATCTAAACAATAGTAGATATTTTCATCGCCATATGTCCGAAACTATGAAAAATTGGATATATCTCATGTAAACTTTTTTTAAAGGATCTTTCTATTGGTGATAAAATATACAGGGTATTCCATTAAAAAAAGTTATGTTGTTGTATAAGTCAAAACCCGTTTGTCAATTGCTTTTTCTAATGTTTATTCTTAAAGAGGGTAAACTACTAGTTTGCTAATTTAAACTATTTCGTATTTCGAAACATAACGAAGTTAACAATCACGGATACTTAATTTGGATGACCCTAAATATTTTGTAAAAACCTTTCATAAACAAAAAGGTTTTTTCAACTGTTAAACTTGCTAAACAACAACTTAATTCACTCTGTATTGTTATTTCAATAAAATAAAACTATTTTCTCAACAAACCACTTTAAGGCAAACATTACTTCCATTTTTTTATAATTAAAAATAAACAAAAAGTAACAAGTAATTAAATTTGACATTTGGCGCCTCAAATTGTAAAGGACATATAAATATACCCACGCAAAACAAAAAAAACATATTTTTCTACTAAGATGTGTTGTAGCGGTTTTTGCTAATAAAATTAGCACTTAAAAAGTCATAAAGATGAGATGTAATTATTGTCTCTAAATGCATTAAAATTATTTTTTCCTTATACGACTATGGGTTTTAAAATAAGATTAAAATTTAATTTTATGCATTTTAAAAACCAAAACAAGTTGTAAAAACATTATTTTAAATTTCCTTATTGGGTAAAATATTTTCTATCAAATTAAATGGAAGATGCAAAGAACAATACTCATTATTATTAGGTATTTATTTCGAGTAATAAAATCAGTTTATATTTTATTTCATTATGGCGTTAGCAAAGTTGGGTATAATCCAATACTCGGTATTCAGAATCAGATTTAGAATATATTCGTTTCAAATATAAAAAAGGTTTGGTTCATTTGTCCTCCTCTGTAACACCTATCCTGGAGACACACTGTATTAGAAGAATTGCCCCGTAAGCTTTTTTACAATTTTTTTCCAAGACACTTAAAAATATGCGAAAAACAATTTTTAAAAATATTTAAATATTTACATGTGTTGTTCACTATTTTTAAGTAACTCAAAAAATCGTAGTAATGCTCTTTTGAGAAGTACTTTAAAATTTGTTTTGCACTGGTAGCAACTGTTTGTCACGTTTCCGATAAGAATAATTACAACAAGTATTGAATTACTTAAATCACTAAAATTCATCAATCATCAATCTTTAATCGCCTAAAATTATTTTAATGCCATTTTATTGGAAAACGGTGCCATCACATCAAGATAATAAGAATTTCTTTATTTATTTATAAAATCTTTAAAAAAGTTTATATGTTATAAATCCAATTTTTCATAGTTTCGAAATATGGCCGTCCTTAGAAGTTTAATAGTAAACCTAAACGCTGGTTTGTTCCAGCAGAATGTTGGAAACATGTTAGCAACACTCATAAAGCGCAGAAATTGTTACATAACATTAGTCAGAAATGTTGGCAACAAGTCCACGGCTGGAACAAAAAAATAAACAAGGCGTGCATACTGCTTTATACGTCAATACAAGAAAGGTTATGTTAAAAATGTCAGTAATGTTTGAAGAAAAGTTTGCAAACTTTTCAAACAGTTTCCAACATGTTTCCAACATCTTAAAACTACTGTCGGAACAACAAACAATTGTATAATATTACAAACATGGCACTGCTGGAACGACAAATTTGACGTGCGCAGAATCCAAACGGTTGCAAACATTTCTGACAGCCTGCTGGAACAAACCTATTGAGCTACTATTCGAATACATCTCATGTATTTGTTATTTGGTATTCGTCTAAATACTTTTTGGTCAGTATTTGCAATTTTGGATAGCAAAATACGTTTTTGAATCATATTGAATACCGGAATTCTAGTATAAGGAAATGTGAATATTAAGTGTATAATTAAATTGAAACAATATACAATACCGAAAGCTTAAAAGGCTTTTAATATGATTTTGTGTTTTGTAAGCTTTAAGAAATTCCTTTTTCCAAATTTTGTAATAGATCTTTACCATTATAATACATTATTTATTATTTAACTAAATCCCAGTATTATAAACCTTGAATATCTTTTAACAATCGAGCTGCCGCTGCAGGTCGTAAACGATTTTGATCGTTGTTCTCGAATTTCTCACGATATCATTTCATACCTGAACCATTAATATGGCTTCTTTCCTGTTGCGTGGAACCAAGATCTTCACGGATTATTTTTGCATTTTTATAATATCAGCCCGGCCTGCTTAGTAACCAAGATAGAGAAAGCTGTAATAACTTATACTCCAAGCTCTGAAACCCACCTTGAATAACCTGCGAGGTACAAAGATATAATTTTGTATATAATTAATTTAATAATAGTTTAATAAGAAAATTTATATTTATTCGATTAAGTAACCCAGCAAACACTTACTAAATGTAAATTTTTCATATTGGCATTGATGGTAAAGCATTGGCAATTGGTGGCAATATTATGCCAACATCTTATACGCATTAAAAAGTCAACCCTAAATAAACGCTTAATTGCCAATAAATTTTACATGCAGGCAAATTGCCGGCAAGCATACAAAAATGGCGGCATACCAATCCTGATTAAATAAAGCACGCGTTTTTGTTGCAGGCAAATAAATATTGGATTTTTGAAAGCAAACCTTCAACGCATATTCATACTTTTTAAACCATATTATTAACATTGGTATTTAACTAAAAATTGCTTTAATATTTTTTGATCTGTTTTATTTATAATGGCAACTAAACAACATTATTTTATGTTTTTTACATAATTTAAAGGAAATGGCCTTTTCATAACATTTCATTGTTAAAAATCATGCAAATAAAAATTAGGTCAAACAAAATGTTTATTATGTATTTTGGAGCGAATAAAAATAAAATGATGGTAAAATTAGTTACGTTAATTTCGACCGAAGGTGACCGCTTTGTGCATTTGTTTTCTCCGTGGTTTTCTAGCTTTTTAGTTTCTTTTTAAAGAAAAGGGTCTTTTAATAGACATAATTAAATGTATTTATTACCTAATAAGTGTGTGTTGTGTGATTAATTGGTGATGGCTAGTCGAGAAGGCAAGATATTCAAGTAGACTGTTAGGAGCTGTAAACATTTTGTTTAAAACTTTATTAAAAGTTTTAAAGACGTGTTAATAAAAAATATTATATATATTTAATAGTTTTTTTGACATACCGATAGATGGCGTAATGCACAATAAACTACTACGTTTTTTTCCAAAAAAGAAGATATACTCGGTAAATATCGCTACGAGCAACCGTTTTTGAGATATTTTAGATTAAACGTTTTACTTCACATAAAAAAATCCTTTACATCCCTTTACGCTTCATTTAGGCCACCCGGGTTTCTCTTAAAGGTCTGCGCAACTGGGTACTACAGTTTCGGACAGAGCCTGATTACATATTTTTAGATAAATAATAAAAAAACATTGCTAAAACACGTATCACCTACTTAAAAACATTCTCCTATTTCGCCTCTGTCCTACTATAAAACCGGAGGCACGTAGCGTGGTACTAGAAACTCGTCGGGTTAAATATTTTTGCTGCAATAAATCATTGTTCACAAAAGGGTTTATTTACTTTATCATTTTTGTGTACTTGGCGGCATCGCTTTCAGAATGAATTAAATGTGGCCCCATCTTTACAGAGGTAGAGCAGGGCGCATTTATAGGGCACGCGCTGGCGTACAATATTTCAAAATGCAAAATAGCGTAATTTGAGGAAAAATATTTTTAATATCAGATTTACGCATAGTTATTAGACACATTTTGCACCTCTTAAAATAACAGACGTTTTTTGGCCTCCTTATGGTTATCGTTATTAAACATAACGATTACGGCAGCAGTTTAAGACAGAGATTTTGCAGCCTCTTTTAAGAAATATATCTTGCGTCTGCGCTTTCGACACATAACCTTATTTTTGCCTGTGGTTCACCCATTTTAAAGTTAACGATCAGTATTTACTTTTATTCTTCATAAGATATAAATTCATATTTAAATATATGCAAACACTTCTGTTGATTTCGTTTTTTAAAGTAGATGCAAACAATACAGTATAAGCGAAACACAAAAAGTAAGGTTAGGTTTGGTAGTAGAATAAAAAGCAAGTGTGCCAGATTGTAACATCTAAATTAATTACTGATTTAGAATATCCGTAAAAGTGCAAGTCCGTTTTAATTTCTTAACACAATTTGATTTTAATTACTGCTATAGATTTTTCGCTAATTAGAGCCTAGGTATAAATGATATTTTAATTAATACGGCATTAAAATTTTAAGCTTTTAAATAATTGATATTAAAATTTCTACAATCCGGCAACCACGCAGTTTAACAATAACGATAACGATAAGCTCCTCGGTATTCATCCGTAGTTAAAGGAGTCCGGTATGGTTAATAACGATAACGGATCATGTTTGCGTTACTGCGCAGTCTCAGAATAACGTTAACCACAACGGAATTGCAAAATAAGGGGTGCAAAATATCTCTATTCTAACATGTAAAACTACAAAACACACAAAAACATTTTTCTATATTTTCTTAAATAATCGTAATTAGCCATCATAATATTTTATGAGTAACTTCACTAGAAAAATGCAATTAAGCGCATCATATATTATCTTTATCGGCATTATGTCTTCTACTATTTCACAAGTCATTACCAAAGCACTTAAGTTTATATTAATTGGAAATTACGCTTAACTTGGATATTAACACCTACATAGATATAGGTTACATATAACCATAAATACGTCTGGTTAGTATGTAAACGATGGTCATAGGTATAATGTAGTTAAAAACATCTGCTGTAAAGATCTATAAAAATAACGAGGTGTTATTTTTTGTTGAGGTCCCTGTATTAAATTGACCACACGTCTCGATTTTGGCAGGACAGTCCCGCTATTTCAAGGACTGTCCCGCCTCCCTCCAATCTTTAATAAATAATAGTTTAAAAACTAAAAACACGCTTTATATGCAACCGAACTAAAAATTAGAAAATAATTTTTCATTACAAAGAGTTTGTCACTTCAGAGTAAAAGCGTGGGGTGCATTTTACTATTTTTTCATAACTTTTCCCTCATAGATATTTGCAAATAGAATAATTATAACATTTAATATATTAAGCACCCCACGCTTTTATTCTGAAGTGACAAACTCTTTGTAATGAAAAATTATTTTCTAATTTTTAGTTCGGTTGCATATAAAAGCGTGTTTTTTAGTTTTTTTAAACTATTATTTATTTTTAGTTCGATATATAAATTAGTTTTTTGAATTCCTTCTTTATCGGCTATAAACAGCAATTACCATGTATTAGACTCATTGTTACTCCCGCCGTATGTATAAGGAATGAGCGAGTTGAGCATGCGACTACTCCGAACAAGTTTGTGCCTAACAAAATCTGTCGGCCTTGCGCTGTGTCGAGTGCCTCGATTGACGAGTAAGACTGAAACTGCACGCATGCGCAGATCACTCGCCTAGCTCTAGCTCGCTTACTCTTTCACAGAGGATCTGTAAAGGAATTTATTTATCCTGGCGGTCCTAATCAGGATAACGGGATACTGTTTTTAAATTATTGCATTGTCATCGGTCCTTGATACGTGTGCAAAGTTTCAAAGAAATTGAATCGCTGGAAGTTGGTAAAAATTAGGCTCAAAGATTCCGTTACATAGATAGATAGATAGATAGATAGATAGATAGATAGATACAACCCAAGCTAATAAAAGCGTGTTAAAAATGTTTCGATTTTTGATGGGATTGGGTGTAAACTAAGAAAACAAAAGGTCTTCGCAGAGGTTGGACCGTTTTTTTGAGATGAAAAATAAACTTTATTAATGAGTTGACCGATCTATTTTATTTATCGTTTCCCAATGAAACCTTTTAAAGGAGAAAGGACCTTTTTTTGGTCTTTAAACAAAATTAAGAAAACAAAAATTCTTCTTGTTTTAATTTTTCCCATTTGTCCCGATTTCTATTATTGAAAATGTGGTCACTTTACCCTTATGTAATTTTGATTTTACTAAACCCAATAAAGGCTTTATGGTATCACCAGGGGTGGTCCTATAAGATTTTTATATTGCCTGGTCTTGGCAAAATGTTTTAAAAATTGCATTTAAAACATTGTGGTAAACTTGCCGGACAAAAAAGTGACGCGTTCGCCCAGTCCGACACCCGAAACATTTGACATTAACAGGCTGCGTTAAAGCAACGCTTTTATATATGGCGGTATAAATATTAGTGGTAGACTCATCAAAAGGAACCCCACTGAGAAGGTTTTAAAGGTGATCTTATTATGAAAGTCCATTTCATTATTGGGCCAGGAACTATTTCATTCTTAAAATCCCGATATCAAATCAATCAAGGATAATTTTTTTTATCTTTGGACAATCCACGAAGGCTGAAAGCCTAAATACTAACGTACCGTGGGTGTCTTAAGCAGGTTAAGAGGAAGTTTGTTAACACGGGACTTAAAAACTTGAAGATTTGGGGGAAAGGAAAGACCTCCGCTGGCAGCAGGTTCCACAGTCTAGAAACTCTAGAGATAAAAAACGAACGAAACGGGAAGTTCGGGGCCTGTCCAATTGAACTGTATGGGGATGCATACGCGCGGCACCACGAGTTTTTCTGTTGGGAACTGCAAGAGGAGGGACTATACTGGACAATTCGTCGGAGCAGAAGCCGTAAAAGTATCTATAGAAGAGCGATAGATCTCCCACAGCTCGACGATGAGCAAGAGAAGGAAGTCTTTGAGTAAGTAAAGGATCATTAATAAGACGAACAGCCCTTTCTTTGAATGGCATCAAGAATGCTGAGGGTTGTAGGGGATGCCATTCCCCAGACATGAGAACAATATTCCAGAGAGGGTCGAATTTGGGACACATACAAAGTGTATAAATTGGAAGGAGAAAAATACTTTTTGGCTCGGAAAAGAAATCCAAGCTTTTTTGAAGCGGTGGCTATAGATACAATGTGTTTATGTCGTTTTCTTTACTTAGCTCGGCTTTAATTTTATCCGTTTTTTCTTGGTAATGTTTTAAAAAGAAAAAAACGCAAATAAAGCTAAACGCGTCATCACCGTCACCTACTATTATAATACGATAATTGATAACATCAAGGTAGTAATTTTTTTTATATAATAGCGTAGTCATTTGACAAACATAATTTTTTCCGTGAAATGGAAATAATCTTTAACAAAAACTTGTATTTAGCCAAATTAAATATTTGATTATTCGTTCGCGATATATTGACATTTGCACTAATGTATTTTAAATCTATATTGGATTATTTGTATTGGTGTAGAGATATAGGAAATAATTCAAAGTTTTCAAAATCAATATTTGACATTAGGTTTGTTATTAGAGCAGTCAGAAAACGTCAGACGCAAGCTCATCTCGTTAAAAGCGTTTGTAGAGAAGAGACAGAGACAAGAATGAGACGAGCAACTAAATGCGAATTTTTTATTATCAACGGTTCAAAACATTTTAAAAACATTTGAATACCTATCTCTATCTAACTCTTATATTTATATTGCCATTTCATTTTATGTTTTTAAAATGTTTTGAACCGTTGACAATAAAAAATTCGCCTTAAATGTAAATCCGAGAGAGAGATAGCTGCTGGGCCTTCCTTGTCTGTCTTCAAGGAAGGTTAACGCAGATGGCGCGTGAGTCGACTTTATCGTTTGCCCGCCAAATTCAAATTATATAGCTGTGCTATTTTTGCCCTTAATGTTAGGTACTTGTTTTTGTTTCCTATTAATATAAAATATTGGGGTTTAGTTCAATAATTACACACACCTAATTAAAAATGTCATTTATTTGGTTTTTATAAAGATTTTGTCTTACAGATAACCATGTCAATATTACCTTAAATTATCTGTTGAAAAGCACAAATTTAATATATACACTGTGATCACTAATAAAAGTCAATATTCAAAGTCCAATTAAAGGTAAAAAACCACGAAACACACAATAAATCACAGAAAATGTAAACAAACTGTCCAAACAAATCGACCATTGAAAAATATCAAACACAAATATCGAATAACATTTCGGCGTGACTGCCTGCGGCAACGTTGTCAAGTTAAAAATATTCGATTCATGGTATATTTTCTTTCTCTTAATTAGATGCGAGCCAAAAAGGACAATAAAGTTTACATGCAGAAATTGTAAACAACCTGGCAACCAGGGCAAAGCGATGATTGCTCCATCTACGATAGCCTGCCATAATGAAAGACAAAGACATATTTATTGGAACTTGCGTTAAACCAGAAAGAGATAAATACAATGGACAAATTGTTAGGACCAGTTACTCGTCTCATTGTTGTCTCTGGAAGAGATACTAAACTACTGATCAAAAATCCCCTGTTCGCAGATATCCAATTTTTCGTTGTAAAGAAAGTCGGTCTATATAGGGTCGCGACATTTGGCCATATTGTTTTGACGTGTTATGACGTCACATCTCCCATTTTTCGGCCATGTTGGTCAGTGCCGGAGATATACAGTTTATTGTATTAGTAGAACAACCGTTTATACAACAGTTTTTATTTATTATTAAGTTGTAAATTATTTTACTTTAAATAAAAAACATTTTAAATTACATCTTTCAACAAATATCACTTCCAAAACAATGCAAAATGAAATGCGCAAATTCTAGACGCCACTGGATTGATCATCAGCTTTGATTTTACCCAGTCTTGCCAACTTTTCTCCGTGGAGTGCCCTTCCTTGCGTCCCCGACTTCGAACCGCCTAAAAGTTGAGGATGTGTCGCAACCTTATAAATATAAACTAACCTTGGTTGTAAACTTGTTTCCAACCGTCAAAATAATTCGCTGATTTTGTAGAAATATTTAGTTAGAGACATGGGCAATGACAATTACTGTAATTTGTAATTTCATTTGATTTTACAGGATTTTACATGTTTGTTCGTTCGTAGTTGTTTACAATAATTTCAACATTTTAGCTAGATTAAGTGACTCTTCAGTCGTTGTTTTAGAAATTATTTTAATATTTATTAAATTAGGGTATTAACATACATCTTTTTAAAAATTTGGCTAGGTGGCGTTTGTCCAGTTGGCATTTGACGTCATGCCGTTCGCAAAGTTAAAAATTCCTAACTAATCAGATAACGTATGTCCTAAAAGTTTTGGCACACAATATTTATTGGTTTTAACGAATAAGCTGCGCTTAAGAGTATTTGGAGCACTTACGTCTCTTTCGATATTTAAGACCATTCCTCCTCAATTCCAACGATATCGTACTCTTAGAAGATCTGTATTGCCTAGCCAGTCTCCTCGTTGACATTCCAATCTGGTTTTTTGCTCTTCTCACCAATTTCTCTGACCTCTGTGCGGTAAATGCACGTGGTATTCCACTTTTTCGGAGATTCAGACATGGTATTCCCTGCTCGCACTTCGCTATTGTTCTATAAATGGTTCTGCGTGAAATATTTTCATTCTGGAATATTCGACAGATTTCAGCTTTGGGTATCCGCCGAACTAACTTGTAGATACTTTTTCTTATATCTAATTTATACGACATCTTAAACCGAAAACTTCATAATAAATAAATCTCAACTGACAGTAAATAAAGTAAATAAACTTTTGTTTTCAAAGGTAACTTGATATTATTTTGTTTTTGTTAAAATTAAAGACAATGAGTTTTGTGCCAAAACTTTTAGGACATACGTTAAGTGTTTATTTTTAACCAAGCATGCGCATTAGAAAATTGACTGAAAATTTTGCCCTACGAACAAAGTTATGACATCTTGATTCTTTAACTAATAACCATAAAAATTACAATGCATGTTAAAACGTTACCAATATGGTAACAGTCCATTTAAATGAGAGCGCCGGGTATCATTAACGGACTGCATGGTCAACATAGTTTTTTTCCTTTTTAAAAACACGACTACAATCGTGACATATTTAATGAGTACGTGCTAACTATCTATTATTGGATTTAAAAAAATAGAGCGTTTTTTCAATTATTGTAGCATGTCTGATAGCTTGTCAGAAAATACAGCTACTTAAGTTCTAAGAATTAAAGGTATTGGTATCTTCAGGGCCGTATAATATGGAGACATTAATGAAGATTATTTTTTCATTACTTACCATATTTTATAGGATAAATAATGCAAATCCTAACTGTCTAAAATAAATAAGAAAATATTTACTCTTACTTTACTCTTCAAGCTTTCACGAAATTAATGCTGGAGTGCCTCAGGGTTCAGTACTAGCACCAACTTTTTTTCTTCTTCATATCAACGACCTTCTTTCTTCCACAACCAATCCCATTCATAGTTATGCTGACGATAGTACCTTTTACTCCACTTTTCAGGTTCCCAAACACATCTCTCAACCCGACTTGGAAAGCAAACGCAGGGCGACGCAGATATCTCTTTCACAGGATCTCAATTTGATATTGGATTGGGGCGCCAAAAATCTCGTTCAATTTAATGCATCCAAAACACAATCATGTTCCTTGTCGCGAAAAAATCATTAAACACTCATCCTTTGCTTATGAGTGGCCAGGTTTGCAGAGCGGGGACACATTTAACCTTGTGGGCGTCACATTTGAGAATAACCTTAACTGGCATAAACACATTGTATCTATAGCCACCGCGGCTTCAAAAAGCTTGGATTTGTTTTCCAAGCCAAAAAGTACTTTTCTCCTTCCAATTTATACACTTTGTATGTGTCCAAATTCGACCCTCTCTGGAATATTGTTCTCATGTCTGGGGAATGGCATCCCCTACAACCCTCAGCATTCTTGATGCCATTCAAAGAAGGGCTGTTCGTCTTATTAATGATCCTTTACTTACTCAAAGACTTCCTTCTCTTGCCCATCGTCGAGCTGTGGGAGATCTATCGCTCTTCTATAGATACTTTTACGGCTTCTGCTCCGACGAATTATCCAGTATAGTTCCTCCTCTGGCAGCTCCCAACAGAGAAACTCGTGGTGCCGCGTGTATGCATCCCTATGCAGTTCAATTGGAGAGGCCCCGAACTTCCCATTTCGTTCGTTCTTTTATCCCTAGAGTTTCTAAACTGCGGAACCTACTGCCAGCGGAGGTCTTTCCTTCCCCCCAAAACTTCAAGTTTTTAAGTCCCGTGTTAACAAACTTTCTCTTTCCCTGTTTAAGACACCCACGGTACGTTTGTATTTAGGCTTTCAGCCTTCGTGGATTGTCCAAAGATTTAAAAAACAAAATTACTATTTATTAGACTGGGCCCAAATTCAATTAGAATCAGGGCCGTATTATCCATTAGGCTGACTAGGCTACAGCCTAGAGCGCCATAAAAAATAGGCGCCAGACAGGGGAGTAATAGGCGCTAGACAGGGAAGTTTTTAGAAAGTTTAGGTCGAGCGGGGATTTTTGGTGACTTATTTCTCTGTGAATAAGGTAAATAGGTGCGAAAAGGAGGGAATGACCTTTTTTTTGGTGGTAGGGCGCCTCAAACAGTTAATACGGCCCTGATTAGAATACATTTTTATTTAAAAGAATTTAAGGGAGTGTAAATTTATAGCTTGTATTTCAAATTTGTTCCACTTCGAATTATATTACAAGTTATGTATTTTTAAGTCGAATGAATGCCTACATCATTTATTTATACCTAAATCAGTATAAACTATCGTATCGTGAAAACTGATTTATATAGTTTTAATCCTCTTAATTTGACATTTAGCATTGGTATTTGTATAAATAACTATTATCTGTGGGTTGAATATGCAGTAAATTATTACTATTATTATTATTATTAATGGTTTATTAACAAAGTTCGCGTTTACTTAGTTGCTACTTCAGAGGTACAAACTTGTTTATATTATTTGCCTGTTACTTATAAGATAAAACAACATAGAGCTTTTTACACATCATCAAAAACTAAAAGTGTTAAATTTGGCTCATTGCATCATGTCCAAAGTCGTGCTGATTCTGTAGGTAAATAATTTTGTTAAAATGGTTTCCATGCATGATTTTTTTTAAGATGTGAGAACAGCCAAAGGAACTTAAATCTGGTGAGAACGGTGGCTGTCAAGGGTGTAGCTAGGATTTTTTTTTAACTAAAGAGTGCGATATAGGACTCAGGATATACAGCAGATCATATTGGCCTAAACACGAACGCTTTTGGTAATTTTGTATTTTGGAATTTGCAAAAAAGTTTTTTGTCGCGTTTCCTCCTCTCCCACCTCAGGGAGACTCCAAGTATATTTTTCGTAAATTTGATCAAATTGTATCGTCAAATCCTAAATTTGGCAAAATTATTTATTGAGTCATATGGGTTTTTGCTAAAAAGTAAAAAAATAATAAAAAAGAAGTCGGGAAATAACATATGTGCTAAACTACTAAATAAACAAAAGCTTTTTATACTTTAATACCACAATATGGTATTACCCAAAGTCGGTCTATATAAGGTCACGACATTCGGCCATATTGCTTTGACGTGTTATGACGTCACATCTCCCATTTTTCGGCCATGTTGTTCAGTGCCGGAGATATACAATTTATTGTATTATTAGAACAACCGTTTACACAACAGTTTTTAGTTATTAATAAGTTTTATTTTCTTTTACTTTAAATAAAAAGCATTTGGAATTACATCTTTCAACAAATATCACTTCCAAAACAATGCAAAATAAAATGCGCAAATTCTAGACGCCACTGGATTGATCATCAGCTTTGATTTTACGTCTTGGCAACTTTTCTCCGTGGAGTGCCCTTCCTTGCGTCCCCGACCTCGAACCGCCTAAAAGTTGAGGATATGTCGCAACCTTATAAATATAAACTAACCTTGGTTTTACCCAACTACTTTATTTTCTTTTTAGTGAGTTTTATTATTGTTTTAAGATCGGTTCATTTTTTTAAACTGTTTATTCTTGATCGATTTTTGGATTACCCTGTATTTAAACGATTCTTAAATACAGAAAGACTAAGTCAGTCAAATAAAAAAGAACATCTGTTCAGTTGTTTATTCGGGTCGTGTCAATAAAGACAGTTGATAAGAAAAAGATAAGTCAGAGTAGCAAAACTGACGAAAAAAACAAGATATAACAAGAAAATCAAATACAAATATGCAAATTAAAAGTAGAAATACGTAGACAATCGAATAATTATTATGCTTATTGTGTTTGTTGTGCGTTCGTTTCGTCGTGAGAAAAGGAAGGATCAATATAAACACTGGATTGCTTTGTTTGAAGAACAGTGGAAACCTGTCTTGTCTCCTCCAGACACAAAAGATAATGGTATTTACTCTTCAATATATCAAGTATAAAAGAACCAAACTTTACAAATTACTATACTCGATGCTTGATAAACACTTATAGGCTATTCACTAGCACTTTGAATAAGGGACAAATTGGTATAAGCAATTTTATGATTAATTTGTAGTCTAAGATCCGAATAGGAAGCGGGCTGCACTTATCTGCTTACCGAATAAAAACTATTTTATATTAGCTTGGTTCGCGGGTCTAGTTATAAACTAATTCTGAACCAGAACCGAACTGGTTTAGAATTGTTTTAAAGCGCATGTCTAGTTATTTATAAGTTCGGAATTTGTATTTACCGCGAACGATGTTCTATACAGTTGATGATGTATTATAACCTAGCCTTTTGGTTACGATTTTTCATGGTTAAATTGGATACTACACAAAAAAAATTAAATTCATACAAACAATTGTTATACTGTCGAAAGCCACTCGAGGTCTCTCGCCGGAAGACGAGGGATTCCCTGCCTCCTCTCGTTTTTGACATAAGTATGTGTATTTAATTAAAGATAAAATTCAAACAACAAGTAATTGTAAAATCTTGTAATATTGTCTATATTTTTTAATTTAATCTTTATTTATTTTATTGCATACATATATTCATACGGAATACAATTAAAAATCCTTTGTTTATATACGCTCAGAATCACAAAAATATTTAAAAAATATTCAACAGGTATATTAACCCGCATAAAAAGTGGCAGAAACAAATAAACTGTAATACAACGGTTTATTTCTGTACCACCACAAAAACAGAAAACAGCTGACCATGTCGACAATGCGCATGAAATTCCGAACTGAACTTTTAGTTCCAACAAAAATCCCAGGACTGCTAATCAGGTTACGAACCGGTAACGAACTGATTCCATTGTAACCCGCGAACACAGAACTGTTACTAAAAATTCAGGATTTTACTAACCGCGAACGCTGCTTTTTTCACTGCGAATGCGAATAGTCCCAGAACCGGTTCAGAATCGAACCCGCGAACAAAGCTATTAAATATCGTATTGCTACATTGGTATTAACCATTTTATGACCAACTGCATCCTCTTTGATTAAGCCATGTATCAGTGGAACAACTAGCCTCGGGTTTTTGAGGGGCTTAAGCCCCAGTCTAGAGAAAATATTTTTCGAAAAACTCTAATATACAAGGTGTCTCTAAAAATGTATACAAAATGCTGCCACAAACTTGGGCCAAAATACATACAACTTATCTAATATAACTTTCCTAAGTCAAGTCAAATACAGGGTGTCAAGTTTGACCTAGTGAATTATTTCTGTTCTCGCGAAGGGAGTTTTTGCGTAATAATAGATTTGTGCTTTTGCTTTGTTAGAAATATTTATTATGTTTTTAAATGTTATTATGAATTAAGTAAGTCATTGACCAAATGACATTATGGTCAAGCCGCGCCTGGACATGAGTCGACAAACATAATAAAAGTATAGTTTGTTGCACCGAAAGCAAACTTTTGCTAAATTTGAAGGTTAAAAAGTAAATCCGATAAATAATTACAGTAATATCTATTCTTCTGCCTACACCTCTTGCCAAAATCTTAAATATCATATTACCAAGCTGCGAAGTTCCCAAGATATCAAGTTTAGCATAATTTGCTTATAAATGTGATTTAGGATTACAAAATTTAGGCTGAAAATATAGTGGAGCGACGAGGATAGCGGCGAGCAAACAGCGCGACATCGCGTAAAAATTAAACCCATAAAATGAAATGCATGCGTATTGTACGTAGTAACACGACTAGTTTAAGGCTCAAACTGATTTTCATGCGATGTCGCGCTGTTTGCTCGACGCTATCCTCGTCGCTTCACTTTGTTTTCAGGCCTAGGCTGTGATAATGTCGGAGCTGTTTTGAGCGAGTTTAGCAGCGCGTTCGCAGGATCACAGGATCCGAAGCATCCTTATGTTACTGTACCATAAAGTTTTTGTCGAGCAGCGCCGCGAAACTCGTTCCTCGTCGAATTCCAGAGAATCATGTATTTTTGAAAAAGACAAGCTATCATATGAAACTAATAAAAACATATTTTTGTTGGCTTAGTTCTGTAATATCCGTATTTGTCATTAATTTTTTTATCTTTAAAGATATGCAGGACACGAGAAAAAGTGGGATTTTGTTAGAATTAAAATTTATGTCGTACGTCGTACCTTGCAGATACGAAATAAAACTATAGCCGTACTGGGCCCCGTGTCAAGTAAAAGTTACGGGTCCCATTGAAACAGAAAAGTCCTCACAAATGTAATTTCCATTACGTACTGCAAAGTAATATTCTTTGCATACAATAGAGACATTTTGCACCTCTTAAAATAACAGACGTTTTTTGGCCTCCTTATGGTTTTCGTTATTAAACATAACGATTACGGCAGCAGTTTTAGACAGAGATTTTGCAGCCTCTTTTAAGTAATATATCTTGCGTCTGCGCCTTCGATACATAACCTTATTTTTGCCTGTGGTTCACCCATTTTAAAGTTAACGAAAAATCAGTATTAACTTTTATTCTTCATAAGATATAAATTCATATTTAAATATATGAAAACACTTCTGTTGATTTCGTTTTTTAAAGTAGATGCAAACAATACAGTATAAGCAAAACACAAAAAGTAAGGTTATGTTTGGTAGTAGAATAAAAAGCAAGTGTGCCAGATTGTAACATCTAAATTAATTATTGATTTAGAATATCCGTAAAAGTGCAAGTCCATTTTAATTCCTTAACACTATTTGATTTTTATTACTGCTATAGGTTTTTCGCTAATTAGAGCCTATGTATAAATGATATTTTAATTAATACGGCATTAAAATTTTAAACTTTTAAATAATTGATATTAAAATTTCTACAATCCGGCAACCACGCAGTTTAACAATAACGATAACAATAAGCTCTTCGGTATTCATCCGTAATTAAAGTAGTCCGGTATGGTTAATAACGATAACGGATCATGTTTGCGTTACTGCGCAGTCTCTGAATAACGTTAACCACAACGGAATTGCAAAATAAGGGGTGCAAAATGTCTCTAATATTTTCATAATATTCCCTATATTATAATGTGTAAAGCCGGCTGTCGATGAGAGCGGTTTTCCGCTCGCGGATGATAATTCAGCGTTGTGATTGGTTAGTGCAAATTTAAAATGCTTTTCCCGCCAATCACAACGCTGAGCTCCCATCCGCGAGCGGAAAACCGCTCTAATAGACAGCCGGCTTAAACCGGCCATTTTCTTGTCTTGGACTTTTATCAACAATCTCCTTTTCCTTGTAACTTTTCTTCCTTTTCCTACAGATTTAAAAGTTTCCTTCACCCTAAATACTTGCCCACTTTAACTGGTAATACTTTAGGTTTAGAGTTTTTTTTATTTTCACCAAAATATTCTTTGGCTACTTTTTTAAATAAATCCTTCTTTTGAATACCTATGTACCTATTAAGAGCTTTGACAAAATCTTTGTAGTTGTCAAACCTGTCTACCAGTTTTATTTTTGTTTATTGATTAATCAAAAATAACATATTTAACAATAAAACCACAAGAAAACTAAATAACCCTTACGACACAGCAAAATACATAATTATTAAGGTTAGGTTAACTATTATTCAGCGATTTTTATTAGTCAGCATAGTCGCCAGATGGCGGCATCTACCAATAAAATAAGTAAAGACCACCGGTAGTAACAAATTAATTGATATTTTCGGCGGCTTTTATTTAGGGGAAACTGGCCTGAAATGGCGTATTCAGGTAAAATGACACACTTCATAATTTTTGAATTTCCCGCTCTAGCAGCGACTTTTTAAACGTGTTGGAGCGTGTAACATGATCACTGCAGTTAGTATCGAAATTACCATACAGGTGCATGTCCCTGATTTTTTTTTGCACGACATTTCATTTTTAATTAACAAACCGCTAATAATTCTAATCAATGGTTTAAAATTTGTGTATTTTTGCGAAGTTACATAGTTTTGTTACAAATTTTGTAATTTGTCTATGTTTGTTTATAAGTATGATTACTATAGGTATTTTTATACGCTCCAAATTTAAGCATGTTGGCTAAATTGTCGTTTATGGGTAAAATGACATACATATAATAGAGAGATATGGGTACTTTGGTTACCGCCTACGTTCGTTATTTACGTAAGGCGCTATTTAAATACCGCATACGATATTTGGTGTTTGTTTTTAGAGATATGGAAGACGCCGTATTACGAACGGTTAATTACACCTGTCTGCGAATTTACAAAATCAAAAACAAATGATCATTTAATGTTCGAATACTAAAGTTTTTCCCGTTATTTCAAACACATTTTACTGTACATGTTTCCACTTTTCCACATGAATTTTGAGTAAGACATTCTATCAGTAAAGCCAGGTCATTGTCGGCCGAGAATCTTAACCTTTTTGTTTCTTTTTCACCTGCGACATTTATCCCATAATAAAAAAGCAAGACTTTATCAAAGATTAGTAGTTTAACTTTACTTTGTGGCTTTATTACCCAAATATTTGTAGAAATTGTCGAAATAAATAATATAACCTTAAAAAATAAACAAAGAAAAATATTGTGCGCATGTCAATTCTATTCGCTATTTTAAATAGCACACGGCGTTATCAGCATGCAAATTACTCCATGCGGTAACGTTATTACCACCAGCGACGGTAAAAATCGAATCGCGCATAACTTAACTGTCATAATAGCGCTTACGTTAATACCGCATGACGTTACAGCACCACCCATATCTCTCTATTAAGTGTAAAATAACACAGTATTTTAACGTGTTCGTTAACGTCAAAACCTTTTGTATTATGCGTTTTCGTTTTGCTTTAAAAAAGTTTTTTATTTTATATTTATCTTTTTTGTAATTGAATTTAAATTAAAAATGTTAAAATGGTGTTCAATTAATAAAAAATGTGTTTTTTAATTTTTGAAAGTAAGTAATGAATAAACCCTAAAACTTGATATTATTTTTACATAATAATATTGCAATATATCACATTAAGCTTGTTATTGTCACACCTTATATAAAAATTATTATTTGAGATACGAACCCAAAAAAATGTAGATTTCGTAATTTTGCTGTTAATTTAATTTGCAGCATAATATTTATTTTTATAAAATCAATAAATATTATGCTGCATGTCAATGAAAACCGATAAAAACTGCATAAATAATATATTCGTATTCATTGCCAGACACCGAGCTGTTTTTATATTTCCATTTTTAGTTAAATATTTATGTATATTCAAGTCACTACAGTGATTAAAATCACTGTTTAAAATCACGGTGATTTAGAAAACACTGTCGCTGTTTCATCGGTTACCGAAAAATCACCGTATTTCGCTATACACTAATGCTGGATTAGGTAGGTAAGCCTTGGCTTATGTAATGACTAAGAATCGACTAAGACTAACTTATAAAAGCACTTTATAATTTGTTAAAATAAATCGCATTATTATTTTTTTAAATATAGGCAAAAATGTATAAAGTATGTCCTTTTAGGCCATTTTCCCCTATGTTAATAATAAGACGGCGGTTTTTCTTCTTATAATTGAACATTTGCTTAGCTAGTGCCAAAGAAAAAATAATTCCGGATGTGCTCACCATTTAATTTATTACTTTTGCAAATAAAAGATAGACTAACTCACACACATCTGAGATGACAACCTTGGCAGTGACCATGGAACACGTGTTGAGCTAGGTCAGCATTCCGCCGACGATCGTATATTGTTTTCATGGGAATTACTCGTTTGCACTAATAAGGAAAATCGGTTTCGATCTTGGACTAATTGTACTCGTTGCCTAAAAATAATAAATTTCTTTTTGTCGTTGATGCATACGTGGAGGTATTTTTATGGCAAAAACGAAAGTGCATTTCAAATCGAAAGTCACATTCAAGGAAGAAGTATTTTTGGCCGGAGTACCAAGGTTATTAAAAAAAAATTAATTGGTTTTGTACAATAAGTATAACTTTTAATTATTTGATAGTATTATGTTGAAGAGACTGGGCAATAGTAGGGAGCCCACGATGTTAAATGGAGATTTACTCGAGCGTCATGGAGACCCAATGGGTTGCAAAGCTTAGATAATAGAGACATTTTGCACCCCTTATTTTGCAATTCCGTTGTGGTTAACGTTATTCTGAGACTGCGCAGTAACGCAAACATGATCCGTTATCGTTATTAACCATACCGGACTCCTTTAATTACGGATGAATACCGAAGAGCTTATCGTTATCGTTATCGTTATTGTTAAACTGCGTGGTTGCCGGATTGTAGAAATTTTAATATCAATTATTTAAGAGGTTAAAATTTTCATGCCGTATTAAGTAAAATATCATTTATACATAGGCTCTAATTAGCGAAAAAATTATAGCAGTAGTAAGAATCAAATAGTGTTAATAAATTAAAACGGACTTGCACTTTTACGGATATTCTAAATCAGTAATTAATTTAGATGTTACAATCTGGCACACTTGCTTTTTATTCTACTACCAAACCTAACCTTACTTTTTGTGTTTTGCTAATACTGTATTGTTTGCATCTACTTTAAAAAACGAAATCAACAGAAGTGTTTGCATATATTTAAATATGAATTTACATCTTATGAAGAATAAAAGTAAATACTGATTTTTCATTAACTTTAAAGTGGGTGAACCACAGGCAAAAATAAGATTATGTGTCGAAAGCGCAGACGCAAGATATATTTCTTAAAAGAGGCTGCAAAATCTCTTTCTAAAACTACTGCCGTAATCGTTATGTTTAATAACGATAACCATAAGGAGGCCAAAAAACGTCTGTTATTTTAAGAGGTGCAAAATGTCTCTATTAATTAGGAACAAAAACTTTAAATTTAATAATAAAATAACAATAAATTAACTACATGTTTTTCCAATGTAAATGTTTTTAAAACGTTGAATGATTCCATTAAAAAAAATGTTTTAATTTACGAGTTGTACGAAATAAAATATAAGAGATTTTTTCTCAGATTTCACAACACATATGAAATAATAAAATAGAGAACAAAACAATACTGTAATTAAAACAGTTTATGGTATGTGTTCTGTATTACTATTTTTTTTATTGTAGATAAATAGGTTTTGTTTCTGATAAATCGTAATATTTTTAAAATATTTCAAATTTCTTGAATTATTTCACGTCCAGCATTATTCACGCAAATATGCGATTTGGTCGAACTGAGATATTTAGAAAACTGATTAGTCTATACCTAATCAGTTTTATAACTCGAACAATCGAACATTTTTATGTTGTTGTCTGTTTTTGTAATAAACTATTTCTACAATTTTTTAAATAATGCAATAATTGCTTAATATTAAAGTTTTAATTATTAAAAAATTATTACTTAATTATGTCATGTATATCAACATAACTGAATTCCTTTATAAACCTATAGCTATAATGCATACAGGTTGTCAAGTTATGAATTTACACCCCTCTACCCCTTAACATTGTTTTATTGTACAAAAATATTATCAGAAATATCAGGCACTACTGTACAAATTATGTGCTACTAGTTGAATTAATAATCGTGGTAAAAACCAAGAAATAATAAAATACCTATGTAGGTCACAAGAGATCTACAGCAGATCTTCTTTCCTTCGTTTCGCACAACTGGAACAAGTCTCTTGAGTTTCTAGGTGAGTCCCAGATCGTTGCTCTTGGTATATCTAAAGCTTTCGACCAAGTCTGGCATGGCATTCTGGCACTTCTTAATAAACTTCCCTCCTACGGTCTTCCAACTAAACTTTGCTCTTGGCTCTCCAGTTATCTTTCTAATCGACGTATATCAGTTATTGTTGATGGCCACTCTTCAAGCTTTCACGAAATTAATGCTGGAGTGCCACAGGGAGTACTAGCACCAACTTTGTTTCTTCTTCACATCAACGACCTTCTTTCTTCCACAACCAATCCCATTCATAGTTATGCTGACGATAGTACCCTTCACTCCACTTTTCAGGTTCCCAAACCAATCTCTCAACCCGACTTGGAAAGCAAACGCACAGGATCCCAATTTGATATTGGATTGGGGCGCCAAAAATCTCGTTCAATTTAATGCATCCAAAACACAATCATGTTAATTGTCGCGAAAAAATCATCAAACACTCATCCTTTGCTTATGAGTGGCCAGGTTTTTGCAGAGCGGGGACACATTTAACCTTGTGGGCGTCACATTTGAGAATAACCCTAACTAGCATAAACACATTGTATCTATAGCCACCGCGGCTTCAAAAAAGCTTGGATTTCTTTTCCAAGCCAAAAAGTATTTTTCTCCTTCCAATTTATACACTTTGTATGTGTCCTAAATTCGACCCTCTCTGGAATATTGTTCTCATGTCTGGGGAATGGCATCCCCTACAACCCTTAGCATTCTTAATGCCATTTAAAGAAGGGCTGTTCGTCTTATTTTATTTATTTACTTACTCATAGACTTTCTTCTCTTGCCCATCGTCGAGATGTGGGAGATCTATCGCTCTTCTATAGATACTTTTACGGCTTCTGCTCCGACGAATTGTCCAGTATAGTTCCTCCTCTTGCAGCTCCCAACAGAGAAACTCGTGGTGCCGCGCGTATGCATCCCTATACAGTTCAATTGGACAGGTCCCGAACTTCCCATTTCGTTCGTTCTTTTATCCCCAGAGTTTCTAGACTGTGGAACCTACTGCCAGCGGAGGTCTTTCCTTCCCCCAAATCTTCAAGTTTTTAAGTCCCGTGTCAACAAACTTCCCCTTACCCTGTTACCCTGCTTAAGACACCCACGGTACGTTAGTATTTAGGCTTTTAGCCTTCGTTGTTTGTCAAAAGACTTGAAAAAAAGTTTTACCCCTAGTTTTGACTTTAGATTTGTGTTCAGAGGAAAAAAAATACCTACATGAAAAATCTTGGTCCAATACCCAGCACAGACCACTTTTTTTTATTTTGTTGACCTGTGTAATTAGTTATGACTAAATAAACAGCAACAAACTAACCAGAACTAACCGGTACCAACAATATTATCCTGGTACCAAGTTGCCGCAATAAAAAGTTCAACATCATTGTATGTGGTTCCTATTAGGCAAGTGTGTTTTCCATTAAATTATTTATTTTAAAGCCCGTAAACCGTGTTTATTAGCGATTTTCTGACTGTTGTAGAATTTCCTAATTTAAATTTTAAAAGTAAACATTACCTTAAGAAAAACAAATTTGAATTAACACTTAGGATTTAGATTTGCAAGTAATGATATTGTTTGAAATTATAAATACAAAAGCAAACATTAGCTAATATTACTAATAGTATTGATATTTTTAAACAAATATGATCAGTGCCGGATTAAGGCTATCTGATGCCCCAAGCAATTCAGTCCTAGAGGTCCCCCTAGCTATGCTACCTTTAAACATTCATTTGGCATTTAAAATTTATGAGAAGCAAAAAATAAAAATAAAAAGGTCCTCACTTTTATAAAACACACACACAAAATTAATTGTGTTTCTTTTGTACTCTTTATAGTGCCCCCCACAATGTGATGCCCTGAGCCAGGGGTGGCCAACACGCGGCACGCGTGCCACGCTAAGTTTTCAACAAATAAAGAAAAAAATAACAATATAATAAAACCAAACAACCAAAACTCACACTCAACTAAAGCAGAAAAAAAAATGTGGGTGTAATTCCAAATGTTTTTTTATTTAAAGTAAAAGAATTTACAACTTAATAATAATTAAAAACTGTTGTGTAAACGGTTGTTCTACTTATACAATAAACTGTATATCTCCGGCACTGAACCACATGGCCGAAAAATGGGAGATGATACGTTATAACACGTCAAAGCAATATGGCCGAATGTCGCGACCCTATATAGACCGACTTTGGGTAAATATGTGTTTTTTTATTATAGATTAAATAAAAATATAAAAAATAAATGATAAAAAATTGCTGTAACAAAAATTAGTGGCAGTAGTGGCACGCCCAAAATTTTGGTATCGAAAGTGGCACAGCATACAAGTTGCCACCACTGCCCTAAGCAATTGCTTAATTTGCTTATAGGTTAATCCAATAAGGAATTGTAGTGTACAAGCAGATAAAATTGGATGAAATTATGTCAAAAATATGTGAAATTGCGTGAAATTGGGGAAAGTAAAGTGGAATTAATTGTGGTGGTTTTTGTTGAATTGTTGTGGAATTGTGATGGAATTATATGTATGTAATTGTAACATTAATTTTACCTCGTTTTTTGCGTTTCTTTAAAGTGCAAGCCCTTTTTGTTCTTATTTTTTTTCTTTATCATATAAAATTACAAAAAAGGCGAAAAAGCGGCTTTGATCCGCCACTTCATATCATCAATTTCCAAAATTAAATTGTCTTGGAATTGTAAGAAATTTGTGATGGAATTGTGTGAAATTGTGGTGTATAGTTTTTTCGCCCAAATAAGCTTCGTCGGCATGATCTACTAACAAGAATAACTCCTTAAAAAGTCGATTGCCTATACAATAAAACGATAAACGATACCCTCACAATACGACCGTGCCCTCCCGACTACCGTTAATCATTTTATTGCCAAGGATATTCCTATCTTTAAGGGTTTATTTCATCATACCGACATAGCATAAAAACTTTAAGCAGACTATACACATTTTCGCCAGTGGTTTACCCCTTAAAACTTTAAATAGACTATACACATTTTCGTCAGTGGTTTACCCCTCAGGTTAATGCGGCACTGATGGCTAAGATTATAAATGTATGCAAAGTATCAGTAAATGCGACATCAACTAAACCAAAACATCATGCTAACATAAATTCTGCCACTAGTACCTTTAATTTATAAGTCACTTATTGGCTGCAACTTCCATTTTAATGAAATTTTATATATCTATGGAGGTTTTTCGGCCGCTGATCATAAATATTTTAAACTTATCCTATTTTCACTATATTCTTCCTTCTTTTTGCATAAAGTTTTTGATTTAAACCTAAAGTGGCACATGATATTTAATTTTTATCTTTAAAACCCCGTTTTTCTATATTTTTTACACTTTTTATCAATTAAATTGCGAAAGTTCACTTTAAAAACGCTGCAACCATGTATACACGGTGTCACCATGGCTTGCTGCGACAAAAAAGATTTAAAGTAAAGCTATGCAATTTAATGCAAAAATTGGCTAGGCTATAATACGTAGAAAACGGAATTTTGAAGAGGTGTAAATTAAATATTGTGTGCATTAAATTAACAATTATGTGCAAAATAAAGGGGAATATAGTGAAAATAACATTAGTTTAAATTTTACGTTTGATGATAGATATTTCGAGAACAAAACGTTAAAGCCAAAAAAGATTCATAATCAGCCCCAAAAACCACCCATACCAAATTTTGTCAAAATCGGAATTGCGGATACTTTTTGAACTTGTTGACTACATCATAGCAACTCAACCAAAAATATGTGCTATAGGTGTTTAGTTTTTGTGAATAACAACTTTAAAATAATAACTTTTAAGAAATTTGGGAAAAAGTTTCTAAAAAAGAAGGAAATTTTCAATAAAAAAGTCCCGACTCCCGGAATTTTATCTCCATCATTTGTAATGTTTTTTAACGCTGAAAATGGGGATCCGAGAGCTCGTTACGGCATTTCATACGGTCTAAAATCCGATATACCACTTAAAATATTTTTTTAGCAATAAATAACAATTTAAAAATTTAAATAGAGATATTTTGCACCCCTTATTTTGCAATTCCGTTGTGGTTAACGTTATTCTGAGACTGCGCAGTAACGCAAACATGATCCGTTATCGTTATTAACCATACCGGACTCCTTTAATTACGGATGAATACCGAGGAGCTTATCGTTATCGTTATCGTTATTGTTAAACTGCGTGGTTGCCGTTAAAATATCCTTTATACATAGGCTCTAATTAGCGAAAAATCTATAGCAGTAATAAAAATCAAATAGTGTTAAGAAATTAAAACGGACTTGCACTTTTACGGATATTCTAAATCAGTAATTAATTTAGAGTGCTACAATCTGGCACACTTGCTTTTTATTCTCCTACCAAACCTAACCTTACTTTTGTGTGTTTTGCATATACTGTATTGTTTGCATCTACTTTAAAAACGAAATCAACAAAAGTGTTTGCATATATTTAAATATGGATTTATATCTTATAAAGAATAAAAGTAAATACTGATTTTCGTTAACTTTAAAATCGGTGAACCACAGGCAAAAATAAGGTTATGTGTCGAAAGCGCAGACGCAGATACATTTCTTAAAAGAGGCTGCAAAATCTCTCTCTAAAACTGCCGCCGTAATCGTTATGTTTAATAACGATAACCATAAGGAGGCCAAAAAACGTCTGTTATTTTAAGAGGTGCAAAATGTCTCTAAAAATTATGGCAGTAATCTAGACAACGAAAAAAACCTCGGTAAGAAAAAGAGTTTAGGTATGTCAATTTTTCAAAAGTTACTCCCAACAAGCAAGCTAAATTTTGGATCGCTTTTCAGCGTGCAGGATGCTTACTCACGTTCAAAGGTCAAAAGACTCTTCTCTTTTTCGCACACTCTTATAAATCCAATAAACTCTAAAAATATGATATCAGCTCCTTTTCGGTATGTAAAATGTCATTAGCATATTGCGACAAAAAGGTCTATTGTATTAAAAGTGTATTGGCCATCGGGAAAAATTATTTTCAACAATGCGCCTCTTTGTTGCATCTGCCAGACCGTGCCTCGGTATACAATAAAATAATAAATAATAAGCTAAATGTACCTGCAGCTCATGTAGTGAAGATTTAAAAACTTTCGTCCTCACGATTGCTGGTGCTGCCTATTTCGGAATAATAATCCATTAGTTGATGGTTCGCAGATAGCGAGTAGTCATTATGTACAGGGTGGGCCAAATTCAACGCTCTCGGATTTCCTATACAGGGTGATCATTTTTAAGTATGTACTATTGCTAACTTCTTTATTATTGGAGAAACAAAGTCGGTTAAATTAGCAAAGTAGTAGCATTTTTTACGATGATTAAAGTGGTGCCAACAGAAAAGCTATTGAACATCGGGCTTTCGATTTATTGCCAAAATTATACTTTTTTAAACACCCTGTATATTATATCACTATTCGGAAGATCTATTAAAGACCATTAAAAAATCATTATGTGTTATATAACAATTTTAATAGTTTCGGAAATATAGCCATCCTCGGGAATTTGATAGTAAACTGTCATTTTTTAAATAAAACACCCTGTATATTGCATCACCATTAAATAGATATTTTAAAGAGCTTGAAGAAAATACGACTTTTGATATGTTTATCTCTTATCGTTTAGGAAATATGGCCATTCAAATAAAAACAAATAGAAGATATAATGTCTATTTTTGTAGTTTTTGGAGCTCCTTGTACAAAACAAAACAAATTTCTCAACGTGAATCTTGTTTTTTTAAGAAGCAAAGCAGTTGCCATACACGACTTTCTTGAAAATTTAAATTTTTGGTCCATTTGTCTATTGTAAAGCCCATTTGTACATACTGTATGAATGGTAAGATGAATAATAATCTATTTCGACTTAATTATCACAATTTTTTGAATGGTAAGATGAATAATAATCTATTTCGGACTTAATTATCACAATTTTTTTCAATGCATTATTTTGGAATTTTAGAGTCAAGATAAAATTATTTTTATATGTTTCCTGTATTTTACATAACTTTACCTTTCAAATGATATTAGAGAAATTTTTCTACGATTTTTCGTTCAAAAGTTATTTGATTTCCGGACGATTTTCTACTACATCGACATAGTGGGGCGCCAGGGGCGACCATACTCGTACACAATAGTGCTAATTATTTTTACACCCTGTATATTAAAAACATAAAAGTAGTAATTTTGAATAGTTTAAACTCTTAGCTAAAAAAGGTACTCATGTTCGATATCGATAAATTGAAGCGTTTTCGAGAAATACAATATTTTGCTTAAATAAGTTTGTATTGAATAATTTTGTATGACAGTTTCACATTGGATCACTCTAAATTTATCTTCTTTCTAAAATCAGTTATATAAAGCTTTTTAGTACCCCAGTAGCAATAAAGTTATTTAAAATTCTATTCTAAATAAATTTTCAAATGATATTTTACCTAAAAATGAAAAATAAAGGTGGTTTACTCTTGGAGACAAATCATGTTTTTTTTTAAGTTTTAGCTTACCCTGTGTATAAAATTAACTTTTTTTTGCAAACAAAAATCTTTATCAACAATTTTTTTTTATCCATTTATAAACCCCATCTGTGTACAGTCTGCATACGTTTCTCCTTTTAATCTACTTAACCGCACCTATATGCTTCTTTCTTTTGGTTTTAATGCATCTTGTATAGAACGAACAGTTTAAAAATGTAAATTCGGTGCTCTATGATAAGAAAAAAATCACAAAAAAGTTTAAAGCAAATAAATCGGCATGCTTGTCTTCGCGGCCGCCTTTGCTATATTTCTTTTATGATATGCCGGTTGATGCAGCTGGTCATCGCACTATGGGATAGAAATTAATTTTTTGGTCAAAATTCTGAAACTTACCAATCTAACTTAAAATGAGGTGCTTTTTTACTGGAAAAAATATTATAAATTATTACAAATGCTTTTGGAAACCTAAAACTTATTATATGTTATTATAAATTTACACCCCCTTAACATTATTATTTTTTATTGTACAAAATAAACTAAAATGTCAGCTTGTTTGGTTAATTCGGTAGTATTTTAATCAGTAATCCGATGATTATTATCTCATATGATATACAGGGTACGACAATAGGTATGATTTTTTTAAATGGAATACCCTGAATATTATATCACCACCAAAAAAATCTTTTAAAATGCTTTAAAAAAATACTACATTTGATGTGTCTATCTCAATTAGTTTCGGAAATATGACCATCCAAATCTGAAAAATAATTTTTAAATTATTCTTAGAAGCGTAATAGAGATACATCTTCCCAACTTTCTTTATTTTTTAACGTATAAAATAAATAAAAACCCTGTTTTGTTGGGTAGATTCTGTAGAATCTATATCTTTCATCAGAATGCTTTTATCTCTTAGGATATACAGTGTAGGACAAAACATATTAAATTTTAAAATGGAAAACCTTGTAAATTATAAAAAAAATCTTGTACCTGTCCTTAGACTCAGTTCATGCAAAAAAAAAAAAGTAGGAAGGCAATTGTAAGTACAAAAACTGATAAAGAAAAAGGTAAAAAATTCTTTGACAAAAGTAGCGAGACTTCGCGAGACTGCATCGGAAACACAACAATAGCTCTTATTATTTAAACTCTTTTACTTATTTTAGTAAATGAGCCTAATAATAAACTAAGTAGATTAAATGTTGTATATTTATGTTTACTTAAAATACATTTTCAAGTTTCTTATTACCCCAATAAAAGTCGTTATATCCTTTTATAATTTTGCGTTGTTGGAGTATCTACTTTGAAATACACAGCATGAGCCATTAAAATTTCAAAGTTGCTTTTTGGCCAAAATAATGGATTTCTATCTCATAGTGTATCGGCGCGTCGCTGTAAAGGATAGCGGCGCCTTTGTATAAAAATATTCCGATTGCAGGCGGCCTTTTTATGTTTTTTGTATTATTTTCAAAGGGTACCGAATTTGCGATTTTAAAATGTTCTTACTATACTGTCATATAAGTGTATAAAAAAACATATTTTGACCACAAAAATACGGCATTAAAATATTTGCAGTGAATTTTAAAACACCCTGTTTAATAAACTCTTATGTAAAAATTTCATTTTTTATCACAAAAAAATAAGTGACACACCTCTTGAGAGACACTTGGTTTAACTTTACCAACCTATATGGTATTTCTTGGTATATTTTATTGGTGTAAAGGAACTTATGACAGACATATTAGAAAACATAAATAAAATAAATCGTTATTGCTACTTTCGCAAATACCACAAAGAAATGAAAATGTTCAAGAACACAATACGTCATAAATCTCAATTACCGTAACTATTTTCAAATCAGATATAATTTTAGTTATTTAACAACCATAAGATATTATGGGGTATTCTACAAAATTTACAAAATGTGCTGTTTAACCTAAATTGAATCATAACAAATTTAAAGCCGTTTTCACAATTTGAATTTATTCTTCTTAAAGTTGCAATTTTTTTACAATAAGTTTTGCCACTTCCCAAATTTAAAAACAAACCAATATAATTATTTTGAAAAAGCCCTAATATAAAAAATATTTAAAACTTTAGTTTTTAATTGTTATTTGTAAAATCCTTTAGCCAACATCACTGTTGGAACCATTTAGCCAAATTTTCTGAGCAAAAGGCAACTTTTTATGCAAGATAGAAAATTTTTAAAGTTTTTTTATATTGAGAGTATCCGCTAATTAATGGTACACAGAAAAACCACAGATTTTTTATGCCAAAATATTAACAATTAACCACAAATACCTAGGTATATCCAAAAGTTGATACTATAAGGTGTCAAAAAAATATATATTTTTAATTTATTTCGATAATTTTTGATACGTTTTAAATATTTTAAAAACTTGGTATCTAAGGGTTTTTTAACATGAGCTATTTACTACGTTTATATCGAATAGTTCAAGCTGGCTTGAAAACAAAGCGGCTTTGAAGCTATTTCCAAGTCTACGTGTTTATTTCGTTGGCTTGAAAGTCGATTGAAAATCGAGGTCAAGCACATTTCAGCCCATCGTCGTACGCATGCGGCAGTTTTGCATCCAACTTCACAGTAGACATCAAATGAAAAGCAAAATTCACTTTTTAACACGCTTTTATTAACTTGGGTTGTAACTATCTATCTATCAATCTGGCTATCTATGTAACGGAATCTTTGAGCCTAATTTTAACCAACTTCCAGCTATTCGATTTCTTTGAAACTTTGCACACTTATTAATGACCCATGACAATGCAATAATCTGCAAAAAGTATCCCGTTATCTTGTTTTTAATCGCCAGGAAAAAAATTCCATTATATTATAAAACAACACCTGGGTTGCCATCTGTTGGCAATATTTCAAACTTTGCCACTGAATGGAGAAGAAATTTTTTTAGTGGGTTGCCATCTGTTGGCAACATTCCAAACTTTGACTGGGTTGCCATCTGTTGGCAACATTTCAAACTTTGCTACTAAATGGAGAAGAAATTTTTAGTGGGTTGCAATCTGTTGGAAACATTACAAACTTTGCTACTCTTGTTCACTAAAATATTTTTTTCGCCATTTTGTCAAGAGTAGCAAAAACTAAAAAATGAAAAATAATTAATAGTTTAAAAAAACTAAAAAACACGCTTTTATATGCAACCGAACTAAAAATTAGAAAATAATTTTTCATTAAAAAAAATATTGTCATTTCATAGTAAAAAGCGTGGGGTGTTTAATATATTAAATGTTATAATTATTATATTTGCCAATATCTATGATGGAAAAGTTATGAAAAAAATAGTAAAATGCACCCCACGCTTTTTACTATGAAATGACAATATTTTTTTTAATGAAAAATTATTTTCTAATTTTAGTTCGGTTGCATATAAAAGCGTGTTTTTTTAGTTTTTTTAACTATTTATTATTAATTTGTCCCGTTTTGTGTGCTGTTGTTGGTGTGAGCGTGTTTTAAAGTTTTTCCACCTGTTGTTCCACTCATATTTTGTATAAAAATGTTAAAATTATCTCATGAACGTTCGAGGAAGCATCTCATCTGAAGTTAGGCAGTTATTAAGCCCGCTTGAATCGTTTATATCGTGTTTCTAATCGGCTTCAGTGAAGTCAACCCTACTTATTTTCAGGCTTGACTTGAATGAGTCAAGTCACATTCAAGCGCATTTATATCGCTTTTTTCAAGCCACTTTTAAAAGCCGCTTTAACACAAGCTAGCTTCAACTATTCGATATAAACGTAGTGATTTAGATCTGATAATATTTTTTATGTGTAAACCAGAGTGGGCTGACTTCACAATCTAAATTTTTATAAAACATCATAACTTTTTTGTGTCCTCACTGTACCATCTAAGTAACTAGGAAACACCCTCAGGGGTTCTACATATAAAGGTATACTTTGTAAAAATGGTTTCTGAGCAAACCAGTTTTCAAGATATTTGAATTTTAATGGTTTAGTGCAACCAAAAATGCCTTTTTAAATATCGTATTAGTCATAACTTCAACTGCCTTATGATAAACGAATGATTTAATGTATTCTTCCATATACTTTTAGTTGCACCAAAGCACTTAAATGCAAATATCTTAAAAACGGATGCTCGGGGCCATTCTAACAAAGTATACTTTTTTTGTGTGGAAAACACAAGGGAGTTAACTGGTTTACTTAGATGGTACATACAGAGTAGCACAAAATACTTGGTAACGTTTTTGAAAAATTTTTTATAGTGTAACTAGCCTCCGTTTAGCTTACACGTCGAAATAAATATCAAATCTGAATAGCCCATATCAAAAACCCCTATTCCGAGTTTCACTAAAATATTTAAAACATTTCGAAAATTATGGAAAGAAATATTTTTTATTTTATTTCGACACTTTATTTGTTCCTTATTTATCAACTTTGTATATAGGTATGTGTGGCTAAATCTTAATATTTTGACATAAGGAATCTGTGGTGCTTCTGTGTACCACTAATTAGGGGACAATCCTGTATATGTATAGTGTTTACTAGAATTAAATAAAAAAATTAAATTTCTACTACAATGTGTTTAAATTCATTTCCGATAACTTTTGGCTCAGCTGATCCTACATGAATTCTTAAAATATTGTAAAATAACAAATTTATTAAAAATATACTTAGTAAACGACGCCAATTTGTGTGCAAAAATTATTTAATATATCTTTTTTTTCACATAACATTCGTTTAAAAATATTTCTTTCTAAAACGAAAAAATATTAAAGCTGGCCAACGCAGTATTAAAATATAAGGGATATTTTCTTTGTTAGCTGTTTACAGCAGCTGTTAGCACTTTCATTTTTTGACAAATCAATGACGTCAGTCTTACAGCAGCTCACAGCGGTTGTTAGCGGCGTCGGGAGATGTCTAACCACTGTCTAACAGAATGAAAATATAAGGAGGGGGAAATACGGCCGAATTAGTGGTTAAAAGTCAAACAAAAGTGACTAAATGTATACTAATAACAATAACAATAGTATGTATGGAAAACCATGTGAAGGATTAATTTACCTGCCATTAAAGATATTGCGCATTTTTGTTTTAGTTTTGTTTTTTAGGTTTTATTATTATTATTTTTTATGTCATTTGTCATTGGCGGTAAGCGCTTTTATTTTTCGATTTACATTATAATGACGTCAGCTGTTAGACAAGCTTGTTAGCAGTTGTAAGACAGGAGAATTGGAAAAATATCCCTATAATTAGAAGAAGAAATAAACATCTTATAAAAATAATAGATAGCAAAAGAATAATTAAAATTTTTTTAATTATTAAAAAAATATTTTATAATAATTGTCTGATAAAGAATTTTTCGATTTCCTAGTTTTTTCACTTTTAATTAAAGAATATTTATAAATACCAATTAAAAAAGTTATTTGTGCATTCATTTAATTGTTTAAACTATTACAGTATAATTAAATTAGTGGTTTTCAAAGTTAGGAAAGTTGGTAAACCTGTCGGATTGTGAATACAAATTGTAGCAGTATATTTTAAACTGTAATACCTAAAAATAAGGCCCAAAATTATTGCAAACAAAACGCTTGTTGTAGAATTCCCCGCTTAAGATTCGAAATTACCGTTTAATAATATATACTTTATTAACGACGATTTAACTAGGTCATTCAACGTACATAGATAATCTCAAAGATTTGTAAACAAACTTTGTTGTTTACGTTGTAAACGCCTTTAGTGCTTTTAAGATAAACGTCTAAACACAATCGAGAAATACCAATAATTACGATTAAGTAGTTATTTAGCTTTTTTAATTTGGCGAAGTGTGTCAACGATATCGTTGGTGTCGTTTTTTTATTTATTTAACAATTATTTGATCAAAAAAGATATTATTATCCACTTTAAAAGACAATTAAAGCAACAACAAAGCGGGATCGATGCGTCCCCGTATCAGGAAATGTTTACATGCAAGCATTATTTGTTTAATCACTACCTATAAGGGCTCTACACCGTCTCTTTTTCATGCATTGCCCATGAACCTTTAAAATTGGCTAAACGTATGTATATCCCTATACCTATCGCAAAATATTGCCACCAATTGCCAATGCTTTACTATCAACCCTTAATAAACACTTAATTGCCAATAAATTTTACATGCAGGCGAATTGCCGGCAAGCATACAAAAATGGCGCATACCAATCCTGATTAAATAAAGCACGCGTTTTTGTTGCAGGCATATAAATATTGGATTTTTGAAGGCAAACCTTCAACGCATATTCATACTTTTCAAACCATAATAAAAATAACATTAGTATTTAACTAACATTAGAGCAATTTTATTAATCTGTTTTATTTATAATGGCAGCTAAACATAATTTAAAGGAAATGGCCTTTTCATAACATTTTATTGTTACAAATCATGTAAATAAAAATTAAGTCAAACAAAATGTTTATTATGTATTTTTGAGGGAATAAAAATAAAATGATGGTAAAATTAGCTTGGTTAATTTCGACCGAAGGTGACAATTTAAAATTTCCCGCTTAGCCGAAATACAAGATTTGACGATTTTGACAGATGAAGCAAAATTGCTTTTGTTTGACCGCTTTGTGCAATTGTTTTCTACGTGTTTTCTAGCTTTGTAGTTTCTTTTTTAAAGAGAAGAGTTTTTTAATAGACATAATTAAGTGTATTCATTACCTAATTAGTGTGTGTTGTGTGATTAATTGGTGATGGCTAGTCGAGAAGGCGAGTTATTCAAGTAGACGGTTAGGAGCTGTAAACATTTTGTTTAAAACCTTTTAAGTTTGTAGTTCCCTAAAAATATATATATGAAATTAGGGAGTTGCCTTATTAAAGTTTTAAAGACGTGTTAATTAAACATATTATATATATTTAATATTTTCTTTTTTGACATTTAACTCCTTTAAAACATTTTTCCCTATGTTTTGGATCAGAAAATTGAGTGTAAGTGTCCCTTGGATACTTACTATTTTAAAGTGATTTCTTTTGATTTACTCTCTTTTTTTTTATTTTATTACATACCTTTAATTTTTTATGGTTTATTGTCTAAAAATTTATATTATGTACTTTTTTTAATGATAAAGTTTTCCTGCCTTTTGTTTTATTTTTTTCGATTACAAAATTCTAAATATGTTATTTAACTTTTGGGACATTCAACTTGCAATACTTATTTAATGATAAATGCCATTATCCTAAACGCATTTTTTTATCATAACTTATTATAATGACGGATGCCATCACATTATCTGCAACACGTGGCCCAATACCGGCCAATTGTCCACTTTCGTGTCTTTTGATACCTTTTGCCAATGCCTTGCCATTAAAGAGTGTTGGCAATGCCAGTAAATTAAATAAACATGGCCGGCAAAATATGTTATATGGGCAGAAGTGTTTGTTAGTGTATGTTTACCGATTTAATAGTAATAATAATAAAATAAAAAGCGAAATAAAAACAGATTAGAAAAAATTAAACCGACATAAAAAAATAATAATAAAACTTACTATAAACTAAAAAATAATTTAAAAAAATATAAAAAAATCGGGTAATAACATATGTGCTCAACTACTCAATGATAATATCAATAAACAAACGCTTTTTATATTATTACCCAACTATTTTTTTTCGTACTGAGTTTTATTTTATTTCTTAGGTCGGTTTATTTTTGTAACTATTTATTGGGAAAAATAAACGATAAAACCTATCAACCAAATATTACAATAGTTCAAAGTCGGTATATATCACTGATCTCGATGGATTGCCAATGTTATAACCTGCGCGAAACAAAAGTTACATTTCATGGGCGAAAAAACCGGTTTGTACGCAAGCAAGATAAGGGTAAACGCACCTGGCCCCAAACAAACTATCCACATTATAGGAAAGAATTTGTTGACGGCGTCCTGGTTTTCTGTTTGAAGTACGGTAGCTAATGAGCGTTGCGTCCCCGACCTCGAACCGCCTAAAAGTTGAGGATGTGTCGCAACCTTATAAATATAAACTAACCTTGACAATAGTTTAAATTAAATACAGTAGAGGCTTTAGGTATTAAAGATAAAAAAAAACTAATAAAATTAAAACGTCACTTTCAAAATATTTTTTAACACCATTATCGCATTTATTTTGTTTACTACTACTCCACAAGTAGCCAAGTAATCTTCAGTAATCTTAGATTCCTGACGGCATTATGAGGGGTTAAATAGTGTTTGATTTAATCCGGATTACTTTAGAAGGCCTCCTACGACCAAAAGAAATACGAGGATTTTAATGCGTTTATATTATTATGAATGTATATAAAGAATTAATTAGCTACTGACTGCTATCAATGGAATTTATTAGTTTTAGATAAATCATATCTGATATGGATGTGATAATTTACCGGTAATACTCAACTGGGAATAGGTTTTAGCCAAAGGTTCACAATAGTAAAAAACTATTTTAATTAATAGCTTAGTACGTCACCAATCACTGATTATTAAAATTCTGACAAAATTGTTCATGGTTTTTTTGTATATAATTTTTAAGGTTGATTAAAATTTATCCATAATTTGCGAGTTCAAACAACTTCACAGTGTTGCCAGCAAAGTCGGTCTATATAGGGTCGCGACATTCGGCCATATTGCTTTGACCTGTGATGACGTCACATCTCCCATTTTTCAGCCATGTTGTTCAGTGCCGGAGATATATAGTTTATTGTATTAGTAGAACAACCGTTTACACAACAGTTTTAAATTATTATTACGTTGTAAATTCTTTTACTTTAAATAAAAAACATTTGGAATTACATCTTTCAACAAATATCACTTCCAAAACAATGCAAAATAAAATGCGCAAATTCTAGACGCCACTGGATTGATCATCAGCTTTGATTTTACCCCGTCTTGGCAACTTTTCTCCGTGGAGTACTCTTCCTTGCGTCCCCGACCCCGAACCGCATAAATTTGAGATATGTCGCAACCTTATAAATATAAACTAACCTTGTTTGCCAATGCCTATGTAAAAAGCACCACTGACTCTTTGTTTGACCTCCGGACAGTGCGGACGTGCATAGAGGACTACAAAGTTCTTCCCGGAGTGGCGGTTAGAGGTGCTGTACGGACGTTTTTACCTCCGGGGATCAAGGAAAGATTTAAGCTAAATTGACGGCATCTTTCTTCTGGATCTAAGCACTGTGAGCGAAGATTCCTATAAGTTGATGGTATCCTGTTTGGTGGTGAACACGAGGCATTTCTCCTATGGCTCGAAATAGATGGGCGTGCCATGGGAACTGTCAGTAGTGAAAGTGAAGGTTATACGTAACACCAGTAGCAGGTCTTGGTTTGACAGCCGACAATTTATGCATTGCATCGATTATAGAATTTTTTGTTTTCTTTTGGAATTTCTGGGAGTTACGAGCTCCATTATCAAGATTTTTCGCCGACGAAGCCCTGGAAAGCATAGTCCGGAAGGGGGAATGTGGTGAATTGGACCTGAAGGGACCAAAACCAAGAAAAAGAATAGAATAGGGTAGAAAAAGCGCAACGCTAAATATATATACCAACAAGGCAAGAAGTATTAGAAAAGGGATGTCGTAGCTTGTATCTTTCATGACGCAAGCACACTCCAAATACCTGCGATAGGTTTTCACGGTATTTTAATAAATATGGAAATTGCTTTTTCTACCCCAAAAAGAAACAAATAAATGTTAAAGGACTAAGAATATAAAAGAACAAATCTGGTATAGTGAATGTAAAAAAATCTTGCTATTCAAATTAATTGTTTATGTTAATTTTTTAATTGTGATAAATTGTACGTAATTTTTTATCTTTAAAAATAAAAGCCATGTTCCAAATATTTAGACACTCAAGAAGGCAAACAAAAAGAGGTGTGTATGCAATGTGTGTTTATTTGAATAAATTTGTATTATTTAAGTTATTTAATGAAGATAACATTATGTTTTCGAGCACGGTTTATTATTACTATATTTTAAAAATAAAATAGGAATTCGGGGTGTTGGTAAATTGGTTCCTAGTAATAAATAGGTAGACGGCTCGGACGACCCACGTCTCAAGCAGGCACCGTACCTGAAAGGGTTTATTTATCTTGGGGTGGGTTTGAGTTACGTTAGTTGGCGTCATATGGGAAACTTTTTTATTATTGATTTTACAAAAACCCTATTCTTCATAAAAAGTTCTGCATCATGATACAAGAATTACAAAAGGTAGGATCAACAGCGATTCCAAATTGGTTCGCTTTGAGCATGACGTAGCAATATAACTTTTTTGGCGCAATATTTAAATTTAGGCGCTAAGAAAGCCTGCACTGTTTGTGAATTTTAATCATTTTTAAATATGGAGACGAGTATAGAGAAATATCTTTCTAGAGTAATATTACTGTTAATCTAAGAATATAATATTTGATTTTAACAAGCTTAAGACGGTAATATGTGCATAAACGGAACTTACGTAATAAACCACTATTTAAAGCACTTAAAAACACATCATCTTATACCTAAATAGTTTTAAAGTCACAAAACTACCAAAAGCAAGGTAAAACGGCAAACAAACTCCCAAAAATACGAAAACAAACGTATGGTTTCAACTTTGTTTACAAATTTAGTCACATTACTACGCCAGAGAAGGTGGTCACGTGATAAACGTAATGCGCAAGATTCTACCTTTTGTATTTGTTGTATCATGGTTCTGCATGGTCTCAAACCTAAAATACAATGATTTAGATATCAATTCTGCCCTGGAAGAGGTGGGTGAGTCTAACAAGCTAACTATTGCCTGGGTACCAGGCCATGAGGGCCACCTGGGCAATGAGGAAGCCGATACACTGGCAAAGGAGGGTACTGGCAGGGCAATGGTAGGCCCCGAGCCCTACTGTGGTATTCCGTCATGTCAAGTAAGGTCATCTATTAGATCAAGAATTATGAGGGAATCTCAAGACTGGTGGTTAAAAACACCAGGACAGTGTCAGGCGAAAAAATTCATAAAGGCATACTCGCCGGATTTACGAAAGACCTTCTGAATTACAACCGGCAGTAAGAATTATAGTGGGTCAACTGACAAGTCATTCCAGACTGGAAAAACTCCTGGAAACAATAGGCCTGGCAGAGGAAAATCTATGCAGGTTCTGCCAGGAAGAAGAAGAAACCGCAGAACACATATGGTGCTACTGTGAAGCCCTTTGTCGTCTGCGGTTTGCAAGGCTGGGTGAGGAAAAACCCAAAGCAGCAAAATTTACCAAGGAGCCACTTTCGAGCTTGTGGAGCCTGATTACCAGCTTGGATAGTGTGCTCTGGCATAGGGATGGAGGATACACAATAAACCTGAGCAGGTTGCAGTGTTAGAGGATTACAATCCACCTTCAAGCTAATCTAATCTCTAATCTTTCTCTACAAATGTCCCTTTTTTCTTATGCTAAGGGGGAGGGGTTTAAACCTCCAAAACCCTTTATATACGCCCATGGTCGTCAGGGCAACTAAAAATATTGGGAACCGATTTACCTAATATTTTTTATTCGGGAACCAATTTCCATGTGTCCGGAATTCAGTTTATATGTAAGAGGCCGTTGGCTTTTTCCATGCAAAATATTTTTGGATTAGAAAATTATTTTATTATTAGTCATTTTTGTATAAATTGAGAAGATTGGTATTTTTAAAATTTTGTAAATTGTTTAATCTTCCGAAATAAAAATAGAAATCTCTGCTTAAATATATTTGCAAAACAAAAAGCTTTTATGTTTAACACATAATAACATGTCTGACAAAAAAACATTTTGAATTTAGTTTCAAATAATATTATGTTACTATTTTAAGTAACAGTTGAATTATATTTTGCTCTTGTTCCAAAAAATATTTATTTAACTTTGTCACTGAATAGGTAATAATAATTTTGTGGCATTTCTTGACTGTTTTCCCACTTCTTTTATTTTTGAAATGTAATAATTTCAAAAAATTTTAGGAGATAAAAGTAATGCCTAAATACTAGGTTTTAGAGTAAAATTGTGAGATGAAAATTTTTAGATTGCTGCTGAGCGCCATGGGCAGTGGCGATACCAGGGGCCAAGAGTGTCCCTGGGCCCCCTAAAAATGCCTGGCTGCCCCCTGTAAGGTGGAATGTAAGAAGCAGAGTGAACCTAAAAGATTTTGGGCTGTATTTTAGGTTTAGAGATGTAACACCTATTTTTGCATTCAAAATTATTTTGGGACGCAAAACAGCATTACAGTTGTCACGAATTCTGAATAAAGATTTTTTGACATGAGAACCTTTTTTTGGTTCTTAAAATTTCGTGTTTGACCCCCCCCTTGGCCACCTTTAAACCGAAAAGCTGGCGTCGCCACTGGCCATGGGTCTTGTAGCCAGGGCTGATTCTAGACCATCGGCCGCCCACGTGCAAATTAAAATTTTCGCCCTTATGAGTACTACACGGGGGGACCACCCTCCCGATTTTATAAAAACATACTTCCTTTGGGGGTTATACATAAATATAATAAACGATTCTTGAAATATGAACAGAAAAAAATTATCCAAAACGCACAGAATATGTATTTTAATTCTTTTTACTAATCAATATAGCCTTATAATTGCCCATACTACCCAATACTTCCCAATATTTCCCCATACTTCCCCATACTTCTCTACAATTCTCTATTCTTCTACATACTTCCCCCTACTTTTCCGTACTTTCCCATATTCCTCATACTACGACTACCATTACTTCTTCATACTTCCCAATACTTCTTCATACTTCCCAATACTTCTTCATACTCTTCAATACTTCCCCATACTTCCCCATACTTCCCCATACATCCACATACTTCCCCATAACTACCCATACTAGGCACAGGTATACTTGTAACATTAATTAGTCAATTTCAGGCTTTATTTTTTATGTGTTTATTGGTGTTTTTATAGGAGTAATAAGAAATATATTCTTTAACATATAAAAAACAATGTCACCCTGAATTAAGAGGTAATAATTAATAACCGCATATAAAAATAAAAAATAATAACTTTACAAATTGTAAATAAGCAAAATAAACAAAATAATTAGTATTTTATGATTGGTAAAATCGTAAAAAAATGCATAAATTTGTTTTATGCTAAACAAAATTAAACATTAATTTCTAGTAGTTCATAAAATACCCATAAGCCTAGTTTACACCAAAGTCGATTGATGAGATAAGGTCACGACATTCGCCATATTGGCTAGTGCGGCTGTGACGTCAAGTCGGGCCATTTTCGGCCATGTTTGATTTTAGGCAGATCAGTGGCGTAGAATTAAGGAGAAAACAAAAAAGAACTGTATGTTGTAAACAAAATTTATTGGATTATTTTAATAGGCATAACCTAAAACAAAAACATTAATGTGGTTTAAATATTGAAAATTAAAAATCATCAAAGCGACGACAGGACGATGAGGTACCTGGCAGAGCAAAACATTTTCCATGGTTCCGTAAGTCAAAAACCATTTTAAAAACTTTGTATATAAGTTGTCCGCTAATGAATGGTACACAGAAATACCACAGATTCCTTATGCCAAAATATTAAGGTTTAACCAAACATACCTAATATCCAAAAGTTTATAATAAGGAAGATACAGAGTGTCAGAGTAAAAGAAAAAAGTAAATTTATTTCGATAATTCTTCCCCCTTTTTAAATATCTTAATAAAACGGAATCTCGGGGTTTTTAAACATTAGCTTTTCAGATCGAATATTAATTTTTGTGTGTAGACTAGAGGGCGATGGGTACACTATTTAAAATTCTCTAAAATTACCCAATTTTTTGTTACTACTTTGTATGTATGTAAACTAGTAAGCTTCTCTATGCTTCCTGCACAAAAAGGTATACTTAGTAAGAATCGGTCTTGACAACCGTTTTAAAGGTATTCACGTTTTAGTTGTTCAGTGCACCCGAAAGTATGTACCTTCAATAACATTGTATTAGCTATAATTACAACTGCTCAGATATAAATAGCTGATATCTAAAAACTCCTGGATACCGAGTTTTATTAAAATGTTTAAAGCATATCAGAAATTATCGAAATTCATGAATAAAAAATATTTATATCCGTTTAACACTCCGTATCTTCCTTATCATTAAATTTTGGATATAGATATGTTTGTTTAAATCCTAAATGGGTATTTTCGCATAAGAAATCTGTGGCTTTTCTGTGTACCAATAATTAGCGGACACTCATCAGTATCATATGTATATAACAACACGAATGACTGAAAACTATTTGACTAAACACTATCAAAATCTCTAAAATAAAACGAGTCCGAACCAATAATATGTGAAGTCTCTAAACTAACGAAAACATTAACAACTGGAAATCCTTGCAAAATATACAACCAAAAAGAAAATGGCAAATTTCCACAGTTTTTACCAAACAAAGCTTCGACAAGGCACGACTCTGTCATCAGCTGATAATGCTACCAACTTTGAACAGAACTACTCAGAGGGCCTCTTGGAGTTGAGAGGTACTTCCTGTTCCATAGAATAACCCTTCCTAATTTAACACTGTATTGTATTTAGGGCCCTACTGTAGTTTTTTTGCCCCAGGGCCCCTGCAGACCTAACTACGCCACTGTATTTACACCAGCTTAGTATGTGAAACAATTTAATCATGATTTAGGTTTAGTGTCCAAATTAAATTTGGGTAACACATTTTAATACTTACATGTGAAAATTTATCGTGACGTCATTTAGATACGTTTTTTAAGTTTTAATAAGTGGAATTACTAATTCCACCAATAAATAATAGCCATATTCTGTTAAATAAATCTTAATCTTAAAAAGTTAACATAAACGGGTTCTTCTAAGAAATCAATAATTAGTATTCTTTTTATGCTTTATATCTTATACCGTTCTTTAAATTTTTTTGTGTAAATAATTTTAAATACAAGATTAAAAACGTATTTTCTCAAGTGTTTTATGAGAATGTGATCAGTTCCGAATTAATCTATAAACAAAGTAAGCAATTTCTTCTTAGGGCATCCCGTTGTAAGGGGCACCACAAAGGGGCACTCAAGAGTAGACGAGAAAGAAAAAAGTAGGAACGTCCCGTTTTTGTATAAAGTTGTTTAGAAAAATAAAGACCCTTTTTTTGCTCTTCAAACATTTTTGGTACAAAACTGTTCTTTTTGAAAACTTTTAGCAAAGAAATGTAAATAGTTATAGGTTTTACGAAAAGTGAGGTCCTTTTTTTTGCTCTCCAATAATTTTTGGTAACAAATTGTTTTTTTAAGAACTTTGGACAAGATACTTGTTTCTTTGGTTGCATTGGAGCATCAGGAAGTCTCAATCCGGCACTGAATGTGTTATATAAACACAATAGATCAATAGACAGGAGCTTAAAAATAATTTATTTAATCACATTTATTTTTATTTACTGACAGCTCTGTTTGATGATGACAAATCAGTATTTTGTAATTTTTTTATTTACTAACAACATGTTATGACCCCTAATTTTTTCTTTTTTTTTTTTCCGGGCGACAACCTACCAAAGTCTTAATGCCCAAGTAAGAAAATACTTCTAAAGTATTCGAATACAGAATCCCGAATACTAACTCAAATAAGTATTTTGCCGAATACCAAACACACAAAAGTATTTGAAAAGGATCTCGAATATCGGCCAAATGTATTCTGAATACTATTCACAATACTGAGTATTCAAATACGACCCAACTTTGGTTAAAAATGCCTTTAATAAATAACGCAAATATTATTACAGTGATGATTATAATGCTAATCGCCACTTCATTGTAGTAAAAGTCATAGGAAAAATTATATTACTAATAAACTGGTACGTTTATTTGTTTATTTTTTTGTTCTGGTTGAAAAGCTTTTTTTTGCAAGTCACCCAGTAATAATTAAATCTTTCTGGTTTTTTTCAAGTCCATCATAATTATCTCTGTGTTAGTAACAACTATTGTTATGAAAATTATTAAAGAAAAATTACATAATATACAAATAAACTTGGTGAATCGATATTTGCGGTAATAATTTTAGTAAATCCATAATTTAATTTTAATAAACTTTTTGATTTAATTAACACATTGGTTAAATTCTTCATAGAAATTATATTGTTTTGGGATTAATTTAAATAATTTATTTTTTAGCAGTGGCGAAAGAGCTTTAATAATCTATGTTTATTAGACTGGGCCCAAAAAACACAAAAAATTTTTTAGGATACTGTAAAAATATTGTTTAAGACGACCAAAAAAAAAAAACTATCCTAGAATTTTTAGCCCTTAAGGGGATGTAGCAGCACGTCAGAATGAGCTAAACCGCTTGCTGCCGTTTTTTAAATATTTGTTTGGAGAAAAAGTTGTACATTGAAAAGTTTCTTAAAATGATCCAAAGATTATCGGAAAGTTGGTTATTTTTACGGTTTTGTAATTTTGGGAAATTTAATGTGTTAATTATTACCATTGCCAAAAATCAATTAACTTTCCGATAATCTTTGGATCATTTTAAGAAACTTTTCTATATACAACTTTTTTTCAAAACAAATATTTAAAAACGGCAGCGAATCGCGTTTTAGCTAATTTAACGTGCTACGGGATCCTCTTAATATTAACATTAAGAGGTGCATCATTGAAATTATTGATTTTTCAACAATTGTTGCATTTTTTCATACAAAACCTCAGAATCAGTCAATCTTGAACCTTCGACCAACTTATATTCTTGAAGGAAATTAAATTCTCACAAAAAAGCTTTCCCTAATAAATTTCCGTAGATCGAGCTGTTTTTTCGTAATCGCGCTTTAAACATTAATAAATTTTTTCTTTACTTACTTAGATTCTGGATTTTTAAACTACCATAAATATTAATATTTTATAAAACAAATATTTATTCTTAATGAAAATTTTATGTTCTACAAAAAAGGTTCAGTAATATTTTTTGATAAATTTATTCATTTCCAAGATATTCAATGTTAAAATAAATTTTGGTAATTTTCTAGAAGTACTGCGGCAACTCCGATTTTCAACGAAATTATTTGGTATACGGGCGTTTGAGGCTGATCACGAATCTGAAAGATTTTCATTGGCGGAAACGTTTCATTTACGAGATATTCATCATCAAAGTTCAAATTTGAACTAAGCTTATTTTCACTATATTTCCTTCTTTTTGCACACAATTCTTGATTTAAAGCTAAAGTGTCACAAAATATTTGATTTTCACCTTTTAAAACCACGTTTTTCTACGTTTTTACATTATTTTGCATTAAATTGCGTGGCTTTTCTTTGATAATGCGACAACCATACATACACATAGGGCTTCATGGCACACTGAGATTGAAAGTATAGCTATGCAATTTAATGCAAAAATAATGTAAAATACGTAAAAAACGGGGTTTTAAAAGGTGAAAGTTAAATACTGTGTGCCACTCTAAGCTTTTAAATCAATAATTGTGTGCAAAAGAAGAGGGAATATTGTCAAAAATAAGATTGGTTTAAATTTCAAACTGATGATGAATATCTCAAGAACGAAACGTTTTCGCCATTCTTTCAGATTCGTGATCAGCGCTCCAAAGACCCGTATACCAAATTGCGTCAAAATCGGAGTTGCCGCAGGTTTCTAGAAAATTACCTAAATTTTCAGTTTGGGAAGCCATGCACTAATCTATTTTTTTAAGTAGATTAGCACCCCGGCATTCTTGGTCTAATCTGTACCCCTTAGTGTTCCACAAGCGTTATACTGTATAATTTTCACGTATTGCCTATAAACCTTTTATTTTCTTGCTTTTGAAGGTTTAGCCCTCCTGTTAGACAAACCATGCACCGTCACTGAAACGGATTTAACGTATTTGCATTCGTGCAACGAATTTAAAATAATTTTTAAAAATAAAAATGCTTTGTCATAATTTGTATTTATCGGATTAGTATATAATTTATTATTTTTTAAACATCTAAAGGTGCCTTATCTCAAAAATTAATGACGCATTTTACCTGGGCAAAAGATATTTATAATCTAATTAATTAATTAGTTAGTTTTATCAGATACACCCCGTTACCACGAACATCGAAAGTAGATATTCAAGTTGACTGGTACAAGATGGAATCTCACGGTTGCATGAATAAGTCTCATGCTATCAAAAGTGGTAACCCAATCCACACCGTGCCTGGAGGTGACTCTCGAGTCAAAACAAACTATAGAATGGTTCATTGGATACCTGCTTCTAGATTAAAACTGAATTTGGTTCCGATTAAACAGGACCGTAATTACTTATTTAATTTTGGTAATTTTCTAGAAACCTGCGGCAACTCCGATTTTAACGAAACTTGGTATACGGGGTTTTTGGGGCGCTGATCATGAATCTGAAAAAAAATTTGACGGAAACGTTTCGTTCTTGAGATATTCATCATCAGACTTGAAATTTAAACTAATCCTATTTTACAATATTCCCCTTCTTTTGCACACAATTCTTGATTTAAAGCTAAAGTGGCACACAATATTTGATTTTCACCTTTTCAAACCCTGTTTTCTACGTTTTTACATTATTGGCTTTTCTTTGATAATCCGGCAACCATACATACACATAGGGCTACATAGCACACTGGGATTGAAATGATTCAAAGTATAGCTATGCAATTTCATGCAAAAATAATGTAAAATACGTAAAACAACGGGGTTTTAAAAGGTGAAAATCAAATATTTTGTGACACTTTAGCTTTAAATCAAGAATTGTGTGCAACAAGAAGGGGAAATATTGTAAAAATAGGATTAGTTTAAATTTCAAGTCTGATGATGAATATCTTAAGAACAGAAACGTTTCCGCCAAAAAATTCTTTCAGATTCGTGGTCAGCGCCCCAAAAACCCCGTATACCAAATTTCTGTCAAAATCGGAGTTGCCGCAGGTTTCTAGAAAATTACCTAATTTTTAACACAAATTCATAAAAAGTTATACAGAGTGTTGGAGAAATAATGTTCGTAACTTTAAGAGATGATTCCTTGCGTTATTCTAAGCAAAAATTTCATATTAAATTATGTCCAAAAATCCATTTTTTCGAGAAAATCTAGTCGTAAATAATTAAAATTTTTCAAACATTTGGCAAAATCGCAACATAACAGGGATATAAGCGCACGAAGACAGCAACTGATTCATTGAATTGTTATTATTTTTTATTGAATAACGCCTTCAGTTCGTTACATTCTTCCGTTCCTTTCTAGAGTACATAATCAATTGCCTAATTATAGTATAAACCTACACACTGAATTTTGTTATTTACTAAAAATTTAACTAAATTTTATTTAGGAAAAGGAAATCTGTCAACACTTTGAGGATTTAGTAATGATAATTATTTTAATAAATAATGCTCCCCATTTTAAAAAAGAACTTTTTAGTGTCCTTTGAAAATCAAAAATGTGAGGTGACCATGGTTACTGAGTTGGATGCTGACCAAACTTAACAGTAAATTAATTAAAAATACACGTATTAGCCTAATTGTAGATAAAAAAAATGCAACGAATTTTAATGCATCATTTTGAAAAAGTCCCGTAAGTCCAGACCTGTTTAAATCTACTCGACCAATATCTGAAAACCTATAGAAAACATATTTTCCTATTAGCCCCTCAAAAATAAAAAGATGGGCGCACCAGACAGAGACAACAATGAGACGAGCAACTAAATGTAAATAAATTATCCGAGAGAGAGATAGCTGCTGGGCCTTCCTTGTCTGTCTTCAAGGCAGGTAAACGCAGATGGCGCGTGAGTCGACTTTATCGTTTGCCCGCCAAATTCAAATTATATAGCTGTGCTATTTTTGCCCTTAATGTTAGGTACTTGTTTTTGTTTCCTATTAATATAAAATATTGGGGTTTAGTTCAATAATTACACACCTTATTAAAGATGTCATTTATTTGGTTTTTATAAAGATATTTTCTTACAGATAACCATGTCAATATTACCTTAAATTATCTGTTGAAAAGCACAAATTTAATATATACACTGTGATCACTAATAAAACTCAATATTCAAAGTTCAATTAAAGTGTTAAAAACCACGAAACACAATAAATCACAGAAAATGTAAACAAACTGTCCAAACAAATCGGCCATTGAAAAATATCAAACACAAATATCGATTAACATTTCGGCGTGACTGCCTGCGGCAACGTTTGTCAAGTTAAAAATATTAGATTCATGGTATATTTTCTTTCTCTTAATTAGATGTGAGCCAAAAAAGGACATTAAAGTTTACATGCAGAAATTGTAAACAACTTGGCAACCAGGGCAAAGCGATGATTGCTCCATCTACGATAGCCTGCCGTGATGAAAGACAAAGACATATTTATTGGAACTTGCGTTAAACCAGAAAGAGATAAATACAATGGACACATTGTTAGGACCAATTACTCGTCTCATTCTTGTCTCTGATATTTTTTAAAGTCGGTTAAAAACTCAAAACATGCTTTAAAAGTCATACAACAATCAAGAAAATACAAGCTTTTAATATCATAAGTGTATTGTCCCACTGAACACTTCCTACTATAACAAATCCAAATAAATACAACACACAATACTCCATATTAACACATCTCGAAATAGAAAGCAAATATTTAGCGAAAACCGTAAACAAACACTGTGAAATATCCAACTCATTATTATTTACCATATAAATTCATGACCATTTACATAATAAGTTAATTGAATTAAATAAACCTACATATACGAGTGCACTTGATGAATGGAAAAGTTAATTCCTATTTCCTTAATTAGGCATCCTGATATTAATTAAAACAAATGTCTTGATTATGCCACAACGTTGTATAAATAATTATTACAAATCTGCAGCGCGTTGGTCATTTGCATATCGCGCGTGTTTCTCAGATTAATTGGCCAACTAATTGACCACTAATTGAATGCAAATAATTAAGAGAAAATTGTACTCTAAAGAAGAATTTATGTGAAAGGTGGTTAAGACATTTCTTTTGGGATATTTACTGTTTTTGTCAAGTGTGTTTTAACGGTTAATTTTCAAAGAGAATGGACAAGGGGAGAGAAACAGTTGATTTACCTCCACCAATTTAAAAATGGCACACACCTGCGACTTGTGATTGTGTTCAGCGACCGAAAGAGCTCGTCAAAGTTTTATTTTATTCTTGCTTACAGTTGTTAAAACGCACGTGCTTGGTTAAAAGTATGGATTTATTTATAATTTTTTGTTTCAGTACGCACTTTTTACGTAACATTTTTGTGTCTGAATCAATACTATCAGCCAAATATCTTGCGAACTTTAATCGGTTTGATGGTTAACTTAACACAGCGGGATTACTCGTCATGCGCATGAGAGGTTCTTTTTTCGGCTTGCTATTGGCTGTTATAAATGTCAAAACTCTTGACTTTCAATATGTTCAATATGGCTGATGTTTTGTGATTGTTGTGGCTGTTTATTTGTTTTGTGTTTTACGTGTGACCTGTGTTATAAATATAAATTATTGAAACAACATTTGTGTAAATTTATTGGTTTTTAAATTAATTATTTTTTAAATTATTTACGTTGTTTTTTATGAATAAAAACAAATTAACACCTTATGTAAGATTCATTTTTTGAACAATATATTATATACATTAATATTTTACATAAATACGTAAAATATATTTAATGAATATCTTGCTGGAGGTAAAAACACAATGAACCAATAGAGGATTTCTGTGTGCGTCACTCCATATTTACAATATTTCCTTGAACTGTAAGACAGACAAATGACCAGTTTAAAAAGTATTAATAATGATAAAAAATATACCAAAGCGTAAAAATAAAACTAAATAACTGACCCAATTGAGGTACAAACCAAGATTAGAGTGTGTCTACTTAAGTTCGTACCATAAGGCAAACTATTATTAATTTTACGAAAAAATTCAACCATCCCATATTAATTGTTTTCGGTGGTAGGTATATGAAATATCTTAAAAATTATGAATTTTCTTAAGAGGAAAGTACACTTATTTTTGTCAATATCAAAAATTTGTGGAAAAAAAAAATGTTTAGGATTAAGATTTTTTTCTGCAATACCGAGCATTTTTGAGCTTTCTTTACAAAAGTATTTTATTTCAAAATAAGTAAGTATCAGTATTGTGGAAACTTAAATTTTCATTGTTAATTAAAACCTACAATCTTTATCTGCTTTCTCATACCTAAAAAAACAAATATGTAAGAATAAAATGGACCAAGCACAGTGGCCTATGGAAACTGAAATCCTACTACGCTTTTCTCAGTATAAGTAATATTAACTTATACACTATAATACCTTTGAACTAAATAGGATCAAAATAAATCTAAAATTTATTTGGTTGGTAAATTTAAGCGTGCTATTTTCATATAGTTCTTAAATTTATACACTTCTTTTACATTTTACAACCATTCTTTATGCTAAATATGTAATTTCACAATAAAAGTTTAGTTTTTAAGAAATAATTATATTTAGATTTTCATTTTTAGTTCTTATTTCCCTAAAATTTATATATATTTTTCCACATTAACCTATTCCAATCTACGAATAAAATAGACTTCTACCAAATACATTTTAATACACCATTAGCACTAAATTACCAATATTTAGTCATTAAATTATTAATAAATTTCAGTATTAACCACATTTCACACTTTTTATTAATGTTTTATGTATAGTTACTCAATAAATCAATGTTTTTGAATATACCGCCCATTTTCACATTAGAGTGCATATGCGCATGCCCTGCCATCCCGCAGACCCTTTCTTCAAATTGTGCCACTTTTCGAAACGGCGATTGATCCTCTATCCTTGTCTATTCTCTTTGTTAATTTTATTGTATAGTGCACTAGAATTGATAATTAGACAGCCTTGGTAACTGAAATTAGGCAACGTTGCCTTGCGTCAGCACCACCATCGGAAATTTTTTGAACCATAACGAGGCACTATGACATATTTTGCTTGCTGTTGTTGCTGTTAATATCGATCGCTTATTTAAAATATTTTCTATGCTTTATTGGATGAATACAATAAAAAATAAAAAGTTTAATTGGGCAAGTAACTGACCACTAATTAAATACAAATAATAATTAAATAATTATATCAATATAAAATGCAAGGTTATTTATTTTACATTAAAGTCTTTACCTAATAGTACATTTTTTTCCAATCTTCTTTTTGCTTCACTGGTATTTTTCCTATCCCTTGTAATAGTGCTATATTACAGAACTAACCAGAACTAGCTGTAGTTTTCATCTAAAGATTAATTCATTATACAAAAACAATATAAAATCTACTAATAGGTATTTCAATAACTTTGAAGTATCAGGTGAACACCTGCATAACCTTTATAAAATATTAGTCGTGCCGCGTCCTACTTCGTTGGGCGTCAAAATTATTTTTTTCTTGGGAAAGTGTTTTTATAATCGGTTTAGTATTTCCGAAGATGAGCCCTTACATTAAAGTTACAAACTTTACCGCTTTAAATTATTAGTTTAGATGGTATAGATGAATATCGAAGAAAAAATCTGCATTGGCCGGGAATCGAACCCGCCTACGGAGCATTTTACCACTAAACCATGGTTTGGATATGAGAGCTAGTTGTCATAATTTTTCCCTAAACTATTACTTTAATCATAATAAAATATAGCCTGATTCTGATTGTGAAAGAATTTTCATGATCGGTTTAGTATTTGCATTTGCATATTTGAGGTTAGCCCCTATAAACCAACAAAGTTACAAACTTTACCTCTTTATAATATTATAGACCGGTGAAGAAGCCTTTAAAAAAAAAGTAAAAAGTGAAAAATATATATAGTAGGATGAAACCCACTGAAAAACGTAGAAAATATAACAAAATTTATGGAAAAAATAAATTCTACTCGATCTGAGGTCGGGAAGGGGGGAGGATGGAGGGTTAAAGTGTAAAATACGGTTTTCCAGATTTTCGGCCAAACTACAAGCTTAATGGAAAAAGTTAAAGTAAAGATGTACAACTTTTGTGTTTAGATTTTTTACATAACCTTACAATTTATGTGAAAATTTTTAAAAACCAAGTTTTGTTTTTATTTTTATCTTTACAAAAACAATATTTTTTCCACGAAATTTGGTGAAAACGCACCTTTATTTGTCCCAAATATACTGTAAGTTTTTGGTTCTAAATTATTTATTTTTATACATTTTTTGAATTAATATTTTTAAAAAATACCCATATTTTCAATCGAAAATTCACGTGTCAAACTGTCGGCATTTTCCAAAAAGTCGAATGTCGTTTTGTTCGTTAAAATCTCTACTTTCTAATGGTGTAAAAAAACTATACATTACAATGGTAAATGTTTTCAGAAAACGCAAAAAATTTGGATCCGATTTTTTAAAATCATTATTAGACTAGGGTCGATAATTTTTGAAACCAAAAAAATTATATAAGGATGAAACCCATTGAAAAATATAAGGTTTGTTCCAGCAGGCTGTTAGAAATGTTTGCAACCGTTCGGATTCTGCGCAAGTCAAATTTGTCGTTCCAGCAGTGCCATGTTTGTAACAGTATACAATTGTTTGTTGTTCCAGCAGTAGTTTTAAGATGTTGGAAACATGTTGGAAACTGTTTGAAAAGTTTGCAAACTTTCTTCAAACATTACTGACAATTTTTAACATAACCTTTCTTGTATTAACGTATAAGCAGTATGCACGTTTTGTTTATTTTTCGTTCCAGCAGAAAACTGTTGCCAACATTTCTGATTAATGTTTGTAACAATTTCTGCGTTTTAAGATTGTTGCTAACATGTTTCCAACATTCTGCTAGAACAAACCTATAATTGGCCAAAAAATGGTGGTGTAAAATTTTGACATTAATTATCCATCGTGTAAAACAGCTCTAAGAGCAGTAAAAATATTCATAACATTTCACACTTGACCTGGCTCATCTGCAAGACACTAAAGAAAAACAAAGAGGAGATCGTAAAAGGAGAAAAAGAAAAGATATGAATAATTGGACAGGGTGTTAAGATGACTGCACCAGTCGGCGCATATCCCGCGGCCATCCTCAACGAGCTAACAGAAATACTTCTCATGAAGGTCATTCGTTGGTTCGGCTTTTTCTTTTCGTTTTTTGATACTTAGTTTTGCATTTTGAACGCGATAGGTATCCTTTGTTATAATTGGATATTATCGAAAATTTTACATTTATCGGATATAAAATCAGAACTAAAATTGGATAGTTTTTGTGATTTAAAAGTCTTGAACAAGAACTACCTAAGCAGCAAGCTGACGTCAATAGAGAAATATTGCACAGTAAAATAAGGCCAGGCACTAATAATGCCGGCCTTATTTTGACATCTAAGCGTGCGCAGATGCATGGTGGGATAAGGACTTCCTTAATAAGGATATTGTCTGGCTTTATTTATGTCGGTTTTAGGTCGTGCCTTATTTTGGTCTTATTTTAACTTCGGCTGCCGACCACAAAATCCAAAAGTTTTTAGAAGTAAAAATACTTTAAAACCTTGCTTTTTCACATGTAATTCTGTAATTGTGTAAAAGAAAACCCTTCAACGCAAAACAATAAAGAAAAACAACTAAAATTTTTGCCTCTTTTTTTTTGGATTAATATTACTGTCAACATGATTTGCAATAACTCTAAATTATGGGCACAAGCACTATTTAAATAAGGCCGATATTAATAATACCCGAGCCTAATAAGGCAACTTGCAATAATTCTCTATTTTTTAGTCATTTTTGGTAACTTTTGGCCGTAAGACGTCATCGCACCAAAATTATGACGTCAATTTACTGACGTGTTTTGACATTTTTTCGCTCATAAAAATCTAATGACGTCATTGTTAGGAAACCCGCCAGAAAAGTTTTGTAAAATGATTCGTGTCAAAATCCAACCGAAAAATTAGACAGTAATTTTAGTTGTCATCAGGCGGCATAACACATCCATCCAATACACTCTATATAGCAATTAAATCAAACAAAATCAACCACTGGCGTAAATAAGGGTGGGAGGGGAGGGTAAATGGGGTAATTACCTACCCCAGAAAGGTGTGTGAATGACAAAATTTTTGCACCGCATCCCCCTACATTTCACCAGGGAAACGCACGGCCACGGGCTCGTTGCGGTTAAGTGAGGACCGACCTTATAAATGTGGAAATAGAACAAATATAACTTAAATATTGACCGCATACCGTATGTATAAAATGGTGGGAATTTTCGATGGGGACCGCATAGTACATACGAGAAAGGCGAGTCAGCGAGTGGCCGTTCAAAGACACCGCCGACATCGTCAGGTCTAGAACGGCGATCTTTGTTGCACCGAAATAGGAGAATGCGGCCCCAAAAAGAAGAATCAGGCGGGGGCGGGATCACCCCTCGCCCCGCCCTGCCGGCCGACTACGGATGATGGCCGTAGGCCAAATTAATTTTGAAGATGGTTATGAGTTTTAGATGTTAAACGGAAATGCCACTGAGGTTTACGGTAAGATGATTGGTCCGATTAATACCGAATTATGACCTAGACCGAAACATACAAACGTTTTACCTTTGTCTGTATGTAAAACTTACTGTTACCCTAATTAATTCGCAAAACCCTGTAACTCTAGAATTTATTGATTACTAATTTGACAATAAACTAATACTACCCGGACACCTCATACCTCCGTCGTAATATTATAACTATTTCGTAGCAATTATTCAAACATTCCCAAATTATTTAACATGTCACGTAATTTTTTTCTTTTCTCCTGCAAAATTTTTAATTATGATATAATGTTTGCGAATTGGGGTAACTATATTGTTACCCTAATTCGCAAACATCGTATCTACAAAACTTCTCCTTTATTCTATTGTTTGGAATAGTAATATTAAATAATAGTTAGTGATGCGTAGCAATTATTGAAACATGTTAACATGTCACCTAATTTTCTTCTTATCTCCTGCAAAATTTTTAATTATGAAGATACAAGGTTTGCGAATTAGGGTAACGATATTGTTACCCTAATTCGCAAACATCATATCTACAAAACTTCTCCTTTATTCTATTGTTTAGAATAGTAATATTAAATAATAGTTAGTGATGCGTAGCAATTATTGAAACATGTTAACATATCACATAAGTGTTTTCTTATCTCCAATAAAAATTTTTAATTATGAAGATACAAAGTTTACGAATTGGGATAACGATATTGTTACCCTACTTCGCAAACATTGTATCTCCAAAACTTTCCCTTTATTCTATTGATTGGAATAGTAATATTAAATAATAATTACTTATAAAATATTATGACTGGAGGTACCTGGGGGTTTTCGGGTAGCATTTATTTAGTGTCACATTGGTGGATGGCGCAAAAACCTCAACTGCGATTAATTCTGGAGTAACGAGGTTTGTGAATTAGCGTAACGATATTTGTCACTTAGCTTTTTTGTCATTGTATCGCATTGTTACAATGCTGTTAATTAAATAAAATAATATTTTCTAGACAGATTTTAATGTAGTGAATGCAAGTGAACAACATCTGCCAGCATAGGTCTGCAACAATTAATAATAATTAATTAATTAATAGTTAATTTATTTATAATTGTTACCTTTACATGTTAATTGCATAAACCAATGATCAGCGGTGAAATAGCTTAGTTGGTTAGGTAGCAGCCCGATTTAATTCAATTAAATATGGTAAACATAATTATGCTTATAGACAAGGGAATATAAAATAGAAAAAAATGTTACCCAGTGCGGCAACCCAGAGTGTCAACAAGACATGCACTGCTAAATGCTGCTACCTAACCAACTAAGCTATTTCACCGCTGAACATAGGTTTATGCAATTAACATGTAAGGGTAACAATTATAAATAAATTAACTATTAATTAATTCATTAATATTAATTTTTGCAGACCTATGCTGGAAGATGTTGTTCACTTGCATTCACTACATTAAAATCTGCCTAAAAATATTATTTCATTTAATTAACAGATGAGGGTATATTTTCTTAATGCCGGAACTTAGACTATCATAATCAACGGTGTAAATTATAATAAATAGTTGTTTTTTTAACAAAAGGAAAATCCGCTGTAGGGTATTATTCGTTATTATTAAAAAGATTGAGGAGGTTCTTCAAAATTATCCGAAAACTGTGTAATACAATTTGCCCCCAAACATTAATAGCTACTTCTCACGGAATCACAAAAACGAGACCAAAAATTAGCATGTTTAGAAATGCTATATATTTCACCTTTTTTGTCTGGTCTAGAATCTGAAACAGGTAAAGAAAGTAATGGCAAAATTTACGATAACTTGATGAGGCCGGGACTCCCCTCCCAGGGTGTTGCCAGGCCCCCCTAGGCCCCCTACAGGTTTAATGGCTGGTTACGCCTATGCCAATTATATAGTCTAGTGGTGTGCATATTCGAAAGATTTCGATATTCGAATATTCGTATTCGGAAGGTTTTAATATTAGAAAAATCTTTCGAAACATTTTATATTTCATTGAGAAAGATCTTTCAAAACATCTTTCAAAACATTTCATATTTCAATGCAAAAGATCTTTCAAAACATTTTATATTTCATTGCCAATAAGCTTTTATTCTGTCGAAATACCGATTGAAAGATTGTTGTTGCTATTTGCGGCAACGAATATTTCACATCTTATTCCGAGTGTTTTCGAGTTTTGGAGCTATTTAACCATAAATTATACAGCTGATATTCTTTGTTTGTTTGATTACTAATGGTTTGGGGTATGTTTTATGGGTTGTCTATATTAAATGCCTAGATATAAATATCCCTTATCATTCATTCGGTATCTTTCGTATTTGTGTTCGGTATTTACGAATATAAATTCATGACTGATCGTTCATTAAATATTTCACGACGAAATACGAATATTCGAAGAAATATTCGAAACATTTCGACTATCTCGATGTTCGAATATCATTTAGAAGATTATTTGAAAGGTTCCAACCGTAATACAGTCGTCTCCTTCTAACTTCTGAACCGTTTGGTACACGGAAAAAAATTCTGGTAAATATTCATGCAATTGTAACCTACACAGTTACAATGTGTAGGTATTTGCTATTTTAGCAGGAATTGTGCAATGGTTCCCATGTGTAGCACTATAGGCCCCAGGTACACGTTATAGTAAACCTCGCTCCGTTTTTGTAGTAAATAATATGAGTAGTTTTTAATACTTTTGTAGCAGAACTTCATGTTACCGTACAAAGTGATAAACCATAATTGTAAGACGTAATACATTGCTACAATCATATTGTAAAATGATAAAAACAAATTATTTACCATTTAAAAGGTTATTGAGATTTACCACATGTTCAATACTACTAAAACATAGTCAAGATTCATATTTGGTTACTGTTGTTAGCTACTTTCATTCACTTACAAAACTTTAGGACTCGTTGATTTTCATAACAGAAAATTAATGACAAAAATTATCCTTAGAACGTCAATAATAAACATATTTAACAAAATTTTTGCTCTACACTCTTATAGCACACAACGCTTTTCGATAATTTTCCGTGTATATTTTGATGAAACTTGGAACGATAATATATGATGACCAAGGTCTGCATTTTTTGACATATCAGTGGCAGCTCTAAATGTCAAGGTGACAGCTTTAATTGTCAAAGTCAGCAGCTAGGCGCCAACGCAATCGCTACCGCCAGCTAGACAGCCGATGATCTACCTGAAAAAGGAGGGAGAACAACAAGATTATAAATGTGAATTACGCTATCTATTAAACTAATAATATTAACAAAATACCTGATAAGCACAAAAGTAAATAAGAAAATTGGCGGATTTCTGTAAAAAGTTAAAATTACCAGCTTTTTTTCCGAATTGTCACGGATATGTCACTTCTTTACCATGGCTGCCAAAAGCCTAATGAAATTTTGATATTGTAGTCACGTGGTACCGGACTTTCGAGGGTTCCGCAATATTTTTTCGTACATGAGGATTAGGCATAAGGACGATTTGGATTACGGATTCGGACATTCCGGATATATATTTCTGGTAATTTTCTAGAAACCTGCGGCAACTCCGATTTTGACGAAATTTGGTAAACGGGGTTTTTTGGGGCGCTGATCACGAATCTGAAAGAATTTTTGGCGGAAACGTTTTGTTCTTGAGATATTCATCATCAGACTTGAAATTTAAACTAATCCTATTTTTACAATATTCCCCTTCTTTTTGCACACAATTCTTGATTTAAAGCTAAAGTGGCACCCAATATTTAATTTTTACCTTTTAAAACCCCGTTTTTACGTATTTTACATTATTTTTGCATTTAATTGCATAGCTATACTTTGAATCACTTCAATCCCAGTGTGCCATGAAGCCCTATGTATATGTATGGTTGCCGCATTATCAAAGAAAAGCCACGCAATTTAATACAAAAATAATGTAAAAACGTAGAAAAACGGGGTTTTAAAAGGTGAAAATCAAATATTTTGTGACACTTTAGCTTTAAATCAAGAATTGTGTGCAAAAAGAAGGGGGAATATAGTAAAAATAAGCTTAGTTTAAATTTGAATTTTGATGATGAATATCTCGAAAACGAAACATTTCCGCCAAAAAATCTTTCAGATTCGTGATCAGTGCCCCAAAAAACTCCCGTATACCAAATTTCGTTAAAATCGGAGTTGCCGCAGGTTTCTAGAAAATTACCCATATTTTTGGCACATGATGTTTAAAAATTGCATGTAAAAATTCTGGTAAACTTGTCCGACAAAAAAGTGACGCGTTCGCCCAGTTTGACATCCGAAAAATTTGACATTGACCGGCTGGGTTAAAACGCCGCCTCCATATATGGCGGTATGAATATTCGTGATAGACTTGGCAAAAGAAACCCCTAAAAAGGTTTTAAAAGTATTTTTATCATGATGTCCATTTTATTACTGACCCATGCACTATAAATAATTTTGACCCAATATAGGTATCATAATCTAAAGCTTGTTAATAAACTCTGCCTGCAGCTTTTAAAACAACACCCAATCTGTAGAGCAAAAGTATTCGACGAGGCAAAGGATTATTTCGCCAGTTGCATAATAACAGGGTAGAGCAAAAATAATGGCTTCACCTTGGTCATAATAACTTAAAGCAAAAGAAGAACGGGGAGTAAGTGTGTTCTGCCTTCGGCGCGATAAATTAATAAATAAATTGAAAATATGAGCCAACCCGTCAAAAACGTAATTACCTCGAGAATTTATGCATCCACACCCGGCTATTTTCTCGAATTAAAATACAGAGTTAAGTGACATCGAGAACACCAATTTGGGTATAAGGACTACTTCAAAGTGTTTCGTTTGATGTAGTCAGTCATGGGTGGTTTATTTTAGGGTGTACTCGAAATGCTAGATGCTGAAAAGTTGATAACAAAATTATGAATTGGGGGTGCTGAGTTGCTAGACCAAGATGTACGAATTGATAGAAAAACATTAATAAGTTTTTTTAATATTTAACACACCGTAGTTCAAAAACTAAGACCTTTAGATCATATGTTTATATGAAGTTTTTTTCTTATTTTCTGTTGTAGAATCGCCCCGTTAAGTTTGTCGGTTAAGTTACTGGATTACTGTATGTATGTAGGTAATTTGATTGAAATTGATGAAAACTTTGATGTCTATTGGTGCCTAAACGGTGAGGTTTACCTTATTTTTTGATTGTCTATAAAATTGCGCCCCCACCTTTGCGATATCTGTCAAAATAAACAAGTTATGATGTAAATTAATTTTAAGTTTTAGGTAAAGTGCCCTCTGGCGGTATTTAAAAAAGTACTTTTATCTTAAAATTTTAGAATCTGCAAATTTAAAATACTGACTGGCAATGCAGTACCCTTATTTTTGGATTCTTAAATTTATTATAATACATATTTATGTGAATAACAACAAAGAATCATATAATCTTATATTGCGCAAATACAAAATTTTGTAGTATATGACATACCCGATTTCTTTGATTCCAAATACTGGGTCCTGGACATTTTGAATTAACTGCACTGTAAAGATTATTTTTTTATTTTATATGGGAACCATAACACCTAAAAAAATATAAGATAAATTTGATAACTTTTTTATGCTGTACAATGAAATAGTTTTAAAAATTTTCCGAGTTTATTGACTTTCCAAAATAATATTTTTAAAAGTCAATTTTGAGCCCCTGTACTACATATGTATATTATATGAAGATTTTTATGAACGACATTATTTGATTTTTTTAATCTCAGAAAGAATATTTTCATATTTTACCCGTAGAAGCACATTGCAATAGTTTTTTGAATTCCTGCCTCAAGAATAAAACTCTTTCATTAAAAAATCAGTGAAAAATGTATTGAAGTTTAAATCGATTGTATTGACAAGAATTAAACTGTCATTTTTTAAAACTAATTTGCAAACATATATTGGAATAAATATAACCTCAATGTATAGAAGGAACAGTTTAAAAATGTAAATTCGGTCCTCTTTGATAAGAAAAAAAATCACAAAAAAGTTTAAAGAAAATAAATCGGCATGCTTGTCTCTTGCGGCCGCCTTTGCTATATTTCTTTTATGATATGCCGGTTAATGCAGCTTGTCATCGCACTATGGGATAGAAATTAATTTTTTGGTGAAAATTCTGAAATTTACCATTCTAACTTAAAATAAGGTGCTTTTTACTGGAAAAATATTGAAAAAAAATATTATAAATGATTACAAATGCTTTTTGGAAACCTAAAACTTATTATATGTTATTAAAATTTACACTCCCCTTAACATTATTATTTTTTATTGTACAAAATAAACTAAAATATCAGCTTGTTTGGATAATTCGGTAGTATTCTAATCAGTTATCCGATGGTTATTATCTCATATGATATACAGGGTACGACAATAGGTATGATTATTTTAAATAGAATACCCTGAATATATCACCACCAAAAAAATCTTTTAAAATGCTCTAAAAAAATACTACATTTGATGTGTCTATCTCAATTAGTTTCGGAAATATGACCATTCATATTTGAAAAATAATTTTAAATTATTCTTAAAAGCGTAATAGAGATACATCTTCCCAACTTTCTTTATTTTTTAACGTATAAAATAAATAAAAACCCTGTTTTATTGGGTAGATTCTGTAGAATCCATATCTTTCATCAGAATGCTTTTATCTTTTAGGATATACAGTGTAGGACAAAACATATTAATTTTTAAAATGGAAAACATTGTAAATTATAAAAAAAAACTTTTATCTGTCCTTACACTCAGAAGTAGCAAAAAGTAGGAAGGCAATTGTAAGTACAAAAACTGATAAAGAAAATGGTAAAAAATCTTTGACAAAAGTAGCGAGACTTCGCGAGACTGCATCGGAAACACAACAATAGCTCTTATTATTTAAACTCTTTTACTTTTTTAGTAAAAAGGTTAATAATAAACTAATTAGATTAAATGTTGTATATTTATGTTTACTTAAAATACATTTTCAAGTTTCTTATTACCCCAATAGAAGTCGTCATATCCTTTTATAATTTTGCGTACATGTAGTTTGGAGTATCTACTTTGAAATACACAGCATAAGCCATTGAAATTTCAAAGTTGTTTTTTGGCCAAAATAATGGATTTCTATCCCATAGTGTATGGGCGCGTCGCTGCAAAGGATAGCGGCGCCTTTATATAAAATAGTCTCTTTGAGGCGGCCTTTTTATGTTTTTTGATAATATTTTCAAAGGGTACCGAATTTGCGCTTTTAAAATGTTCTTACTAAAATACAAAAACAAAAGAAAAGGAAAAAATTGTTCTTTTTTTTTTCAAAAATATTTGTCACTGGACAAAGTCGACCCGAAATTTACAACCGGCACCGTCCAAAATACCTACTTATTAAACAAATAATTTACCTGTTCAAATAAAACCCTAATATAAAATGTAAAACAGGTATACACAAGTCTCAATGGGAAGGTGTGGGTATTCGAGAATAAGTGGTTTTCTCACGAAGCCACAAATGACAATACTATGATAATTTTATAGACCTTTTAACATACCGCCAGCCATTGTACCTAAAAGATATCTAATAATAATTATCGGTTATTTAGTAACAGTGCAATAAAGTAATAAATAAAGTTAAATTATGGTAAAAATACTTGTTGCTGAATGAACCGGGCAACGGGCAACCAACGGGTTTTACTCTAATGAGATTCCTTGTTGTTAGAAAAACAAATGGGCAGATCATTATTTAATACTAATGTTGTTAATTAGTATTGTGTTTTCTCTCTCTCTCTCTATTTTTTTCTTGGTTTTGGTCCCTTCAGGTCCAATCCACCACCAGGGCCGTATTAACTGTTTGAGGTGCCCTAGGCTAGAATGCCCGGAGCGACTATTTTTCACCAAAAGAAATTTTCAATAGAAAAAAAAGGTCCTTTCCTCCGTAGCGCCTATTTTGACTGCAAAGAAAACATTCCCTTCTATTGCACGCCTATCTCATTCCAAAGCACCTTATTCACACAGAAATTAGTCACCAAAATCCCCACCCGACCTAAACTTTTTAAAACTCCCTGTCGGGCGCCTATTTTTTCATGGCGCCCTAGGTTGTAGCCTAGTCAGCCTAATGGATAATACGGCACTGTCCACCACTCTCCCCTTTCCGGACTATGCTTTTCAGGGCTTCGTCGGCGGAAAATCTGGATAATCGAGCTCGTAGCTCCCAGAATCGTACGGCACCTCTAAAAGAACTTTGTAGTCCTCTACGCACATCCGCACTGTCCGGAGGTCAAACAAAGAGTGTGTTTTATTATTTTAAAAAAACATAGCATTGACGACTAGCTGATTCGTGCCCACTTCGTTGGAGGTTTATTGTATTTTCTCTAACTTTTTGTTCAATCATATTAAAATATAGCCTATAGCACTCTTGAATAGTGTAGCTTTCAGATTGTGAAAGAATTTTTATGATCGGTTCAGTATTTCCAAAGATTAGCCCCTATAAACAAACTTCACATTTTATAATATAGGTATACTGCCGTCTTACGGAAGAACACCGTATGTTATATGGATTATTATATGCACATACGGTGTTTATCCGTTGGACGGCAGTATAGATATATGAACTTGACGTCTCTAACGTTGCTGCACATAGGCGCAATTTGGGGGGCTAGGGTGGGCTTAGCCCCCAAAAAGAAATTAGACAAAATTAGCCCACCCCAAGATTCCTAGTATCCAAGCCGAAACTTATGTAACTAAAACCCGAAAGCGATAAAAGAAAGCGATTTTTATGTGAATAGTGCCACTTTTACCTAACTGAAAGTCATTTTTGTAGCAGTAATGACAAATAAGTCACTATATCTTTACCAAATTTTTTGCAAAGTTTCGAAGCTTGCCTCTCATACCTTTCGGGACTTTTTTATCTTTGGACAATCCACGAAGGCTGAAAGCCTAAATACTAACGTACCGTGGGACTTAAAAACTTGAAGAGTTGGGGGAAGGAAATACCTCTGCTGGCAGTAGGTTCCACAGTCTAGAAATTCTAGGGATAAAGAACAAACGAAATGGGAAGTTCGGGGCCTGTCTAGTTGAACCGTTTATGGATGCATACGCGCGGCTCCACGAGTTTTTCTGTTGGGAGCTGCAAGAGGAGGGACTATACTGGATAATTCGTCGGAGCAGAAGCCGTAAAAGTATCTGTAGAAGAGCGATAGATCTCCCACAGCTCGACGATGGGCAAGAGAAGGAAGTCTTTGAGTAAGTAAAGGATCATTAATAAGACGAAAAGCCCTTCTTTGAATGGCATCAAGAATGCTGAGGGTTGTAGGAGATGCCATTTCCCAGACATGAGAACAATATTCCAGAGAGGGTCGAATTTGGGACACATACAAAGTGTATAAATTGGAAGGAGAAAAATACTTTTTGGCTCGGAAAAGAAATCCAAGCTTTTTGAAGCCGCGGTGGCTATAGATACAATGTGTTTATGCCAGTTAAGGTTACTTTCAAATGCGACGCCCACAAGGTTAAATGTGTCCCCGCTCTGCAAAACCTGGCCACTCATAAGCAAATGGTGAGTGTTTGATGATTTTTTTCGCGACAAGGAACATGATTGTGTTTTGAATGCATTAAATTGAACGAGATTTTTGGCGCCCCAATCCAATATCAAATTGAGATCCTGTGAAAGAGATATCTGCATCGCCCTGCTACCAGTCCCCCCCTAAAAACCGAAGCAAATGCGCCTATATGCACTTTTTTTAGTCACCTTAAACAATATTTTTAATATGTTTAAAATAAAATAGTCGATTTTTTGCCTAAAAACGGATTTTAGATACAAAACACCATATCAGATTTTAGCGATTTTGCCATGCATTAAAATGGCTTTTATATTTTTTACTAAAACCGTTCTTTGTACTGAAAAAATATCAAAAAACCAAACTAAACTTTAAAGTAAATGATTATTTTATTAAATAATACTTAAAAAAAAACACGTTTTTATATGCAACCGAACTAAAAATTAGAAAATAATTAATCATTACAAAGAGTTTGTATTACAATAATAAAAAGGTCAAACAATGAATCATAATTATATACCTTAAAATAGAATTATAATTAAATTTAAGATAATAACAGAATAATTCAGTTCAGAATAAAAGCGTGGGGTGCTTAATATATTAAATGTTATAATTATTTCATTTGTAAATATCTATGAGGGAAAAGTTATGAAAAAAAGTAAAATGCACCCCACATTTTTACTCTGAAGTGAATTATTCTGTTATTATATTAAATTTTATTATAATTCTCTTTTGAGGTATATAAGTATGATTCATTGTTTGACCTTTTATTACTGTAATACAAACTCTTTTTAATGAAAAATTATTTTCTAATTTTTAGTTCGGTTGCATATGAAAGCGTGTTTTTTAGTTTTTTAAACTATTATTTATTTTTTATTTTTAGTTCGATATATCAATTAGTTTTCTGCGAACATGTGATATTGAAATGTTTCACGAACTATTTCGTAATCTAATCATTTCATTTAAAGCTTCACTGTTGCATGGGGTTTCAGAACGCAACTACTCCGAACAGGTTTCTGTCAGCTTTATGCTGAGAGTACGTCCGAAACTGCACGCATGCGCAGATCGCGCAGTAGCTCTTTTTCTGTTACTCTCCTACAGAAAATCTATAAAGGAATTTATTTATCCTGGCGATCCTAATCAGGATAACGGGATACTGTTTGCAGATTATTGCAGTGTCATGGGTCCTTGATACGTGTGCAAAGTTTCAAAGAAATCGGTGAAAATTAAGCTTAAAGATTCCGTTACATACATACATACATACAACCCAAGCTAATAATAAAAGCGTGTTAAAAAAGCACTGGCGTACTACTTTTTTCTTGAAAATAAAATTAAATACAAACTTGTACCCCACTGGTAATTTTTTTTAACCTTTACAGCAAAAATATAATGTAATGGTTAAAAGAAGTGTACCAAATTTTTTGAACATATCTGGAGTGGTAGAAAAGTTATGATAAAAAAGCATTTTTTTCGGAGACGAAGAATTTTTAAACATAATTTTGTTTAAAAAATGTTCTTATTTTCTTGCCTTCTATACTGTGTTGAGAGGAATATATCAACTGAAAAATAACCCTGTATATTTGTATGCTCAAAAATTTTAAATGGTTCACTAACAATGAAAATTCTAACAATCACTTCCCTATAAAAATCGGCAACATGCCCAAAAATATCAAAAAGAATCAAAGAATCAAAAGGATCTAGGGTTGTAAATTATTTGAGTCTTTCAACTTACCACAAGCCCTATTGTTAATCGATCCCTATTCGTAGTGACACAAAAGTTGTCACAACTGTTGTTGGTCATCCGAAAGATAAATGAATTTTATCAGCACACTCATTCATACAATATTCTTTAAATGCCTTTGGGAGATCGCGTGTATTTGATAAAATTTTACTACATGTCATTGAAAAATATGCGAATAAAGTGACATTTAAACGAAGATTAATAAACTTTGTGATAGATCACTCTGTAGGCTCTTTATACAGTGTAGTCTAGTCGAGAAGTTGATTTCCTGCCAAAAATAGTTACAAGTCTCTTAAAAATATGGTTGATGATTTAAACGATCCGTTCTTTGTAAAGTAATGGAAAAATTAATTAATTCACAAATTCTTAAGTACTTAGAAAAACACAAAATTTTGCATGACAGGCAGTATGGATTTCGCCACAAAAGATCTACAGCAGATTTTCTTTCCTTCGTATCACACTGTTGGAATAAGTCTCTTGAGTTTCTAGGTGAGTCCCAGATCGTTGCTTTTGATATATCCAAAGCTTTTGACCAGGTCTGGCATGCCGCACTTCTTAATAAACTTCCCTCCTATGGTCTTTCAACTAAACTCTGTACTTGGCTCTCTAGTTATCTATCTGATCGACGTATATCAGTTATTGTGGACGGCCATTCTTCAAGCTTTCACCAAGTAAATGCTGGAGTCCCTCAGGGCTCAGTTCTGGCACCAACATTGTTTCTTCTTCACATCAACGACCTTCTCTCGTCCACAACTAATTCCATTCATAGTTTCGCAGACGATAGTACCCTTCACTCCAGTTTTCAGGTTCCCAAACCCATCACTAAACCTGACTTGGAAAACAAACGCAGAGCGATGCAGATATCTCTTTCGCAGGATCTTAATTTAATATTGGATTGGGACGCCAAAAATCTCGTCCATTTTAATGCATCCAAAACACAATCATGTTCCTTGTCGCGAAAAGAGTCATCAAATACTCATCCTCCATTTATGAGCGGCCAAGTTTTACAGAGCAAAGACACCTTCAATCTTGTGGGCGTCACATTTGAAAGTAACCTTAACTGGCATAAACACATTGTATCTATAGCCACGGCAGCTTCAAAAAGCTTGATTCTCTTTCGAGCAAAAAGTATTTTCCACTTCTAATTTATACACTTTATATGTGTCCCAAATCCGACCTCCTTGGAATATTGTTCCCATATCTGGGGCATGGCGTCCCCCACAACCCTAAGCATTCTTGATTCTATTCAAAGAAGAGCTATTCGTCTCATTAATGATCCTTCACTTACAGAAAGGCTTCCCTCTCTTGCCCATCGTCGGGCTGTGGGGGATTATCGCTTTTTATAGGTACTTCCATGGCTTCTGCTCTGAAGAATTGTCCAGTATAGTTCCTCCACTCACGGTTCCCAACAGAGAAACTCGTGGTTCCGAGCGTATGCATCCTATACGGTCCAACTGGACAGGCCCCGAACTTCTCACTTTGTTCGTTCTTTTATCCCTAGAGTTTCTAGATTGTGGAACCTGCTGCCCGCGGAGGTCTTTCCTTCCACCCCAAATCTTCAAGTATTTAAGTCCCGTGTCAACAAACTCCCTCTTACCTCGCTTAAGACACCCACGGTACGTTGAGTATTTAGGCTTTTAGCCTTCGTGGTTTATCCCAAGATAAAAAAAATGGCATTTAGAAAAAGACGTAGTTTTTGTTTTCTTTTTCCTGCAAAAAATACAATCAATATTAACAAGAAACTGAAAAAAGCCCTCCAGCTCTTTGCCAAAATATAAAAAGTATAAGTGACAAGCTTAAATATTATAAAAGTTTCTGAAAGAGCAGGAAAAAGTTTTCAATTCCCGAAATTGTCCTCTCTTCAAGACGATTACAAAAAATTTTTTATACAGTATGCCACCAATTTACGATAGAAAGCTGTTGATAACTTTTTAAATTGAAACTTCGTTTTTTTTTAATTTTTAATGTGTCTATTAAGTTATATAGGGTGTTTCTTAATAGCAGTAAAAAATCAGCTTATTTCAGAGGTAATTCTATAAAAAGGCAGCTTCTACTAGTGGAAATATGAAAAAAGTTTATATAAACACACGCCCGGAAATACATTGTTTCCAATATACATGGTATTAAAGGATAAAAACGTAATTTTGATTACTTTCTTTTTTAATTTCTGTTAATATACTCACAGTGTGGTTAATTAAGTATGAAACAAATGGGAAATTTGTAATTAGTTCAAAAATACTTCATATATAAAATAAATGAATAAAAATTATCTCATATTTTTTAATGGACCATACTGTATATAACAGGGTGTTACAGTAAAAAAATTCAAGGGGGTATTCCTTAGCCAATTTTATGAAAAAAAATTATACAGGGTGTTCATTTAAAAACTTTCCACTCTAGTTATCTTCGAAACGAGACAGATTTGAGAAAATCGCCGAAACACGTCAAGATATTCATTGAGGGGAACGTTTTTACAAAAATTGGACGGCGCCCTTTAACCCCTTAACCACCAGGGCCACCAACCCAAAATTCTTAAATGAGAAGGCAGGTCAAGTGATACATCATTTTAAAGCTCTGACGAGTACTTTATAACCCTAGAATATGAAGTCAATATCTTCACCTATTACAAAATGGCGGTACTTTCAAAATTACCTAAATACCTGATTTGGATGGCCATATTTCCGAAACTAATAAAGTTAGATGTACCCTAATGTGGTGTTTTCTTAAAGCTCTTTTAAAGGTCTTTTAATGGTGATACTGGTAGTAATATACAGGGTAAAGAAAAAGTTCATATTTTTTATTTAAGAACCCATGTTTTTACCATTAAAAAGATCTTTAAATGAGCTTTAAGAAAATACCACATTAAGTACATCTAACTTTATTAGTTTCGGAAATATGACCATCCAAATCAGGTATTTAGGTAATTTTTAAAGTACCGCCATTTTGTAATAGGTGAAGATATTGACTTCATATTCTAGGGTTATAAAGTACTTCGTCAGGAGCTTTAAAATGATGTATCACTTGACCTGCCTTTTCATTTAAGAATTTTGGGGTGGTGGCCCTGGTGGTTAAAGGGTTAAAGGGGCGCCGTCCAATCTTTGTAAAAACGTTCCCCTCAATAAATATCTTGACGTGTTTCGGCGATTTTCTCAAATCTGTCTCGTTTCGAAGATAACTTAAGTGGAAAGTTTTTAAATGAACACCTTGTATGTTTTTCGGATGAAACATCTTAAAACACATCTTTTCCGTTTTTTTTAATATTTTGACGTAACCTTATCCAGGAAGACGCCCTTCAATTTTCTTACCGTACTTAGGAAACACCCTGTATACTAAGTTTATGTAAAATAGTAAGCATTTGTATAGTGCTTAATAAAACCATTACTAAAAACTATTTAAAACACTTTTACAAACGAAGCTGGATTTTCCCAAAAAGCCAATGGGGTTTAAAAAACAGTGACTGCATCGAAAATTGTGTTTTGTTAACACAAAGAGTTTTAGGGTTTGTTTATAGGGTTGGTGTAAACAAGACTACCTGTCAAGCAACCCCTTATTTTCTTGTCTGTGCTATGACGAATCTAATCTTTTGCTCTTTTTAGCTACGGTGTATGTTTTCATCTACCTGAAAGCCGAGGAAATGCATACCGACTTTAGAAATAGCTTAAAATTGCCTATTTCTATTGTGTTATGTATCTTCCGAAATGTTGAGTTAAAAAGTAATTTTCAAAAGCTAGAAATTGATTTCACGTGTGTCACTTAAAATTTAGGACAAAAAGTCAAAACATTTATTTTTTGATTTTTACACCTTTAAATATTTCTGATACCTACTTCTTGGAGTTACAGATACACACATACGGTTAGGTATTTCTTCGAAGTGTTTGTATCAGAAAAATTGAAATAATAGCTTTGTTCTGCGGGTCTAGTAATGAACCGATTCTGAACCAGAACCGAACTGGTTTAGAATTGTTTTAAAGCGCATGTCTAGTTATTTATTAGTTCGGAATTTTTATTTACCGCGAACGACTTTCTATACAGCTGAGGATGTATCCCAACCTAGCTTCTTTTGGTTAGGATTTTTATGGTTAAATTGGATACCAAACAAAAAATTAAATTCAAACAAGGGGAGGGATTCCCCTCCTCCTCGTTTTTAACATAAGTATGTGTATTTAACTAAAGATAAAATTCAAACAACAAGAAATGGTAAAATCTTCTAATATTGTCTATATTTTTTAATTAAATCTTTTTATTTATTTTATTGCATACATACATTCCACATCGAAATACAATTACAAAATCTTTTTGTTTATATACGCTCAGAATCACAAAAAATATAAAAAAATATTCAACAGGTATATTAACCCGCATAAAAAGTGGCAGAAACAAATAAACTGTAATACAACGGTTTATTTCTGTACCACAAAAACAGAAAACAGCTGACCATGTCGACAATGCGCATGAAATTCCGAACTGAACTTTTAGTTCCAACAAAAATCCCAGGACTGCTAATCAGGTTACGAACCGGTAACGAACTGATTCCATTGTAACCCGCGAACACCGAACTGTTACTAAAAATTCAGGATTTTACTAACCGCGAACGCTGTTTTTCACTGCGCATGCGAATAGTCCCAGAACCGGTTCAGAATCAAACCCGCGAACAAAGCTAATGATGGGTATTTTTTTTACCTTGGGACATTTTTCTAGGGCTAAAAGTTTAAGTTTTTAGTGTTTTTTCTTTAAAGATCCAAATATTAAGCCTAATTCAGGAGTAACAGCACTTATATCACCTAAGGAAGGTATGTGGTCGATATACAGGGTATTCGGAATGTCAAAGATAATATTGAATGTGCTAGTGAGGAACAAGTGCATAAAGTGATACTTTTTTACGACTGAGAAGTTTGACGAGTGCGGCAATCCCATGAGTAAAAAGACACTTTATGCATGTGTTACATACTATATTTTTTCCACGACCCTATAAAAATTTCCCAAAAATACCATTTTATAGAATTTTAATTTATCTAAACTTATTAATTTTAATTTTGACAGCACAGGCATTATATTTCAACAAAAAAATCATAGCCTCCTTAATTTTTTAAGAGATAATTATCCTCTTCATAACTATGCACTTATGATTTAATTTTAGAAAATTTTTATGTGTACTTACTTATATAGTATATCAATACCAACAATTCCCGATTTGTGACAGATTATTTATTTATCGGACATACCGGGTGATGCATCGCCGGGCGGGACATAGAAATCCAATGTAATTTTTAATGGGACTCAACTATTGGCTCCCCTAATTATTTTAGAGAAAAATTGTATTGAAGTTTATTGAAGAGCATGCAAATCTACGTCCATGGTAAAAACTTTAGATCTTTCGGTTAACCGGTTTGATAGTTAGATGCTAATATTTTTTTTAAATTGTTACATTATTATCGCCTCATATTTATGAACAACAATAAAAATACCAGTTAGCGTGACATAACGTTGTCATTTTGATATACAAGGATAAAAATTAGTCTAATCTAGATGAGTTATAAAATACTATTTCTGCAGAATGCAATAAAATTTCAATTTACCAATTAGCCAATGTAAGAAGACAATTTTATGAACGTCTGGTTTTTGTCTAGCAGTCAATGGAGGAATATTTGAAAATTTTCTTAAATCTTAAATCTAAGTTTATTTCTAACATATTAATTATTGTAATAATATTAACGATTTATTGAAGTATGTAAATATTATAAATGTCATAAGTTCTTGAAATTTGTTACTCTAGTTTAGTTTAATCTTAATTCGTTTGTATAAATACAACTTTATTCTCTTCACTGTACGATTTTTTGATAATAATAAAGCACTAAATTCTCAAAATGACAACGTTATGTCACGCTAACTGGTATTTTTATTGTTGTTCATAAATACGAGGCGATAATAATGTAACAATTTTAAAAATATATTAGCATCTAACTAGCAAACGGGTTAACCGAAAAATCTAAAGTTTTTAACATGTACGTAGGTTTGAATGCTCTTCCATAAACTACAATAGAATTTTTCTCTAAAATAATTAGAGGAGCCAATAATTGACCCCATTAAAAATTACATGGGATTTCCTATGTCCCGCCCGGCGATGCATCACCCGGTACCTATAATAGCCTACTGCAATTTTTTAATAAATATGATTAATTTTAATATTACTTCGTATTAATTTCCTATTAGATATTTTGATACTAAAATGTGACTAAAATATAGCGAATTTGGCTAAAGTGTCATATTTAAAAACGAGCTTGTCGAAAACATAATACAAATCATCGTATTTATGTATTTTAAGTACCTTATGACACCCGTGGGTAAGGGATGTGGGTAATAAGTCATATTACCTATTTAAAATCACAGTAATAAATGTATATTTACATTTTTTACCAATGGTAAAATTTTTATTTTTAATTGTATCATGTTACTTCTTTGTAACAAAAATGTTCTTTTAGTTAAATTTGAACCTGTGTCACTCATTTCATTCAACCCGTTACTCTAAATCCTTCAAAAGGTGTTAAATGCACCTTTGTTGAATAAGGGCCAGGTTGTGTTTATTTGGGCTTTTGTTTTATTTCACTTTATTTGTCCAACTTCCTTACTTTTGTTTGAAGTCGGACGAATACTCGGAAATTTTCTGTTTCATCCCGACGAAAAATCTTCAGGTAAATAAGAAAAAATGTATTTTAATGACAATTTGGAAGTTTTACAATTTATTTATCATCATAAACTTGACGGTAATTATAAGACAACAATCATAAACCATGGTAAACCCCGACATAAAAAAAGGTGACAACATTTTATGTCATTGTTTACCTAAGTGGATACTTATTGCTGGTAATACACAATTTTACAATTTGGTTGGTGGTTTGACCACAAAATAACATATCGGGTGTAAAACTAATAACTATTAGAAAACCCATAAGTTGTCATCTGATGATTAATTAAATTGTTTTTCTCCAAAAAAAAACATTTATTTTTGTCCGATTTATTTTTATAGCACTGTATTTAACGGTCCAGACGAAATAAATTTCCATATATATTTTCAAAATTCTATCTCCACTAGTTGCTGTGATATGGACAACACCACATTTTCGATAAAAAGAACAGTATATACAGGATGATTCAAAAATCAATCACGAAACTTAAAGGGGGAATTTACTTGACAAAATAAGGGTAGAGCTTCATTTAATTTTTTTTCAAAATGTCGTTCGTTTTCGAGTTACAAGTCGTCAAAGTTCAATTTTTTATTTTGGTTTTTCGCTATATTCCTTTTTTAACCAATCCAGTTGATATTTGGCACACAAATCGAACTTTGCAGATTCTAAAATTTTAAGACAAAAGTTCTTTTTTAAATACCGCCAGAGGGCACTTTACCTAAAACTTAAAATTTATTTACATCATAACTTTTTTATTTTGACAGATGTCGCAAAGCTGAGGGAGCCATTTTATAGACAATCAAAAACTTAAAAAATAAGGTACTCTTTATTAAAGTCGATAAACCTCACCGTTTAGGCACCAATAGACATCAAAGTTTTCATCAATTTCAATCAAATTACCTACATACATACACTGAAACACCACTGAACCCAATAATCTTAATCTAGGTAGAGCTTTAGAAGCGCCTTATTACATTAACACTAAGTGTACCAAATTTAATCTAAATCTGTTAAAGGATTTTCAAGATATATAAAAAATATCAACTTTTTTAAAACTCCGTTTATCTCAGAAATGAAGCAAATCCGGGCATATGTTTATAGGAACTTTTTTCATAAAAAAAACATAGGAAATCAGCCCCTTAAGTTCCGTACCGTAGTAAGAAACACCCTATATATTTAAAAACTATATACTGCATAACATAATACTGCTAAAAAAATTGGACAAGGGACCCACACCAAAAATATTTCATACAATTTTTTTAAAGAAAAATCGGTCACCAAAAATATGTCGTACAATTTTTTAAAGAAAAATCGAAAGTTTAACAAACGCACAAACGTTAACTTTGCCACAGAATATTAGTTTTTCTATTTAACGTATAATAAATGGTTAAAAAGTGGAAGCCAGCTGTTAGACTATACAGGGTGTCTAGATCCTAACCATACCTTAACACGTATAGCACAAAGAAAACCAATCAAGTGTCATAATTCTAATAGCGGCAAATACCCAGTCTTCCTAATCCCACTTGCAATTTATTAACTTTTAAAATAACCCAATGATCCAGTCCAAACCCAGCATGACCCGAATAGCCCCCTTCTGCACTAGAAACGCTCTACCCGAATCCACACTCCCACCCCAAAACATAACACCAAAACGCAAAACCGAGTGAAATGTGGCGTAATATACTGTTTTAAGGTTGCCCAGGTCAAGATATCTAGCCATAACCCTCAAAGAGTAACATGCCCTGTTAAGCTTCTTACAAACCATTTCCACCTGGGCTACCCAGTCTAAGTGCTGGTCCACCTCCATACCCAGGAATCTGGTACTTGCGCTAAGTGCAACAGCCCGCGACTGAAGCTGTACTTCCTCTGGGATCACCACAGCCCCATGCTTTGGTCTAAAGCAGACATAGTGAGTCTTATCCTCATTTAACAGCAGTCTATTTCCTGTAAACTATTCCTGAGCCGCCTCCAGACGCTCATTTGAGATGTCCAAGAGTCTATTTAGAGTTGAAGCGAGCACAAGTATATTGCTGTCATCAGCAAAGTTTACCAGACAGGAGCCATGACCAAGCATCTCAGGCGCTAGGTTGTTAATGTAAAAAACAAACAGCAGTGGACCCATCACACTTCCCTGAGGAATGCCAACATTTAGGTGGCCCTCCTCAGAGAAGTTTCGTACCCCATCCCGATCTATCACGACTCTCTGCCTGCGGTCCAGCAGATAAGACCTTACCCAGTCCAACGCCGGGCCTCAAACACCATAGAGCTCCAGCTTGTCAAGCATTATGGAGTGATCTAAGCTGTCAAATGCCTTTGACAGATCCAGAAACTACTCCCATAGCCAGTTCCTTATTCTCATGCCCTTCCAAGATCCTATTTATAAAGGCATATACCGCTGTCTCCACAGATTTTCCCTTCAAATAGCCATGCTGTGAGTGGCTCAAGAGCTTTTCAGATTAAAAAAAACTCAGCAACCTGAAACACATTGCAATTTCAAAAATTTTAGAAAAAGTTGGTATTAAACTGATGGGTCGATGAGTGCCCTAATAGAGCTCTCTAAAACAAGTTCCCAAATGCCCGAATCCAACCGAACGTTATTTTACAGACAAAAAATAAAATATTTTTTTACCTGACAGGTTGACTTGTTTTGCTATTTCATTCCAAGTTCTTTCTGTGTTAGTAATCTTTTCGCAAATATTCTTTTAAAGTACAATTATAAAATACAGAACGTTTTTAAACTCGTCCACCAATCTAATATAAAAAAATCTATCTTTGGTACAAAAATTTTCTTGACGAAACCCTAATTTTTCCGTGTAAAAACCAGTCACAATCATATGAATCACACACTGTAAACAAAATACAAAACGGTTCTGTATTGCATTTTTTACTAAAGGACGTGGATTGCTGAGATCGGACATGCTAATATGCCTACGTGCTGTCGATACCTGTAAAAACAACGTTCTCGTCGCTGTTTTACCGACCCATGTGCGGAGGGCCTTAATATAAGGACTTATTGATAGTTTGATGGTTAAACATATTTTTTTAGGTAGAGGAGATGATGAGGAACCTATTATAACCCACGGCCGAGCCATGTGTACCGATATTTTATTTAAAGACGTAATTTATGCCATCAGAGATACGGCTTTCGTAACATCCGACTATCCAGTGATTCTTTCCTTTGAAAATCATTGTTGCAAAAGTCAGCAGCTGAAGCTCGCAAAGTACTGTGAAGATATTTTTGGTGATTTACTTTTAAAGGAACCTTTAGAGGATTACCCTCTAGAACCAGGTAGGACAGTTTAATTTCTTTATTGGACACAATTTTCTTATTGGTCTTAAATCTGAAGGAATTTGCCGTGGCTATAGATACAATGTGTTTATGCCAGTTAAGGTTACTTTCAAATGTGACGCCCACAAGATTGAAGGTATCTTTGCTCTGTAAAACTTGGCCGCTCATAAGTAGAGGATGAGTATTTTGACTTCTGACACAGAAAAATTGGTTTCTAGGTACCTCTAAAGCATGCCTTATTAAAGTTTTTGTAGCTCTACAAAAAAGGTTTCTTCTTCGATAAATTTAATCATTAAAAAGAAATTTATTATTAGAATATCATTATTAAAAATAATTATTGACAATTGAGTTTCTACTATTTCTATTGAAAATTAAACGCTCTACCTCGTATACTTTTTGCTAAATCCAACCATTAAGATGATATTAATGCTTTGTAAAGTAATGGAGAAATCCATTAACTCGCAAATTCTTAGGTACTTAGAAAAACATAAAATTTTACATGACAGGCAATACGGATTTCGTCACAAGAGATCTACAGCAGATCTTTTCTTCGTTTCACACAACTGGAACAAGTCTCTTGAGTTTCTAGGTGAGTCTCAGATCGTTGCTCTTGATATAGCTAAAGCTTTCGACCAAGTCTGGCATGACGCACTTCTTAATAAACTTCCCTCCTACGGTCTTTCAACTAAACTCTGCTCTTGGCTCTCCAGTTATCTTTCTAATCGACGTATATCAGTCATTGTTGATGGCTACTCTTCAAGCTTTCACGAAATTAATGCTGGAGTGCCTCAGGGTTCAGTACTAGCACCAACTTTGTTTCTTCTTCACATCAACGACCTTCTTTTTCCACAACCAATCCCATTCATAGTTATGCTGACGATAGTACCCTTCACTCCACTTTTCAGGTTCCCAAACCAATCTCTCAACCCGACTTGAAAAGCAAACGCAGGGCGATGCAGATATCTCTTTCACAGGATCTCAATTTGATATTGGATTGGGGCGCCAAAAATCTCGTTCAATTTAATGCATCCAAAACACAATCGTGTTCCTTGTCGCGAAAAAAATCATCAAACACTCATCGTTTGCTTATGAGTGGCCAGGTTTTGCAGAACGGGGACACATTTAACCTTGTGGGCATCACATTTAAGAATAACCTTAACTGGCATAAATACATTGTATCTATTGCCACCGCGGCTTCAAAAAGCTTGGATTTCTTTTCCGAGCCAAAAAGTATTTTTCTCCTTCCAATTTATACACTTTGTATGTGTCCCAAATTCGACCCTCTCTGGAATATTGTTCTCATGTCTGGGGAATGGCTCCCCTAAAACCCTCAGCATTCTTGATGCCATTCAAAGAAGGGCTGTTCGTCTTATTAATGATCCTTTACTTACTCAAAGACTTCCTTCTCTTGCCCATCGTCGAGCTGTGGGAGATCTATCGCTCTTCTACAGATACTTTTACGGCTTCTGCTCCGACGAATTGTCCAGTATAGTCCCTCCTCTTGCAGTTCCCAACAGAGAAACTCGTGGTGCCGCGCCTATGCATCCCCATACAGTTCAATTGGACAGGCCCCTGCTGCCAGCGGAGGTCTTTCCATCCCCCCAAATCTTCAAGTTTTTAAGTCCCGTGTTAACAAACTTCCTCTTACCCTGCTTAAGACACCCACGGTACGTTAGTATTTAGGCTTTCAGCCTTCGTGGATTGTCCAAAGATAGAAAAAAAGAATTAAAGGCAGTCCCGGATCTAGGGGGAAACGGAGATGTCTGCCCCGGGTAACACCTTCAAGGGGCGGCAAAATTGCAAAATTTAGGGATGACCGACGTGCAGTGGTCGGTGACCAGTTGGAGCATCTGGATTTATGATACCTAGGGCCGGAAGTGATGGAAAGAGGACGCGATTTGAAAGGCAGGTCCTCCTTTTTGCGCTTTAGTTTTTATTTGGGATTGCAGAGGGCGCCAAGTGATGACAAGGGGTGCGATTTGAAAGGAGGACCTTTTTTTGCCCTTCATGTAACACGCTAAAAAAAAGCCGGGGGCGGTAGAGGACAGTTTTTGCCCCCTCCCCACCTAAAAAAATGAAAATCCAGCCCTGATTCAAGATCAGAGATTTATGAAAGAGTCTTTTTATATTAAAAAAAATAGTATGTAGTTTATTCAAATATTAATAAAGGATTTTTTTCATATTAGTTATTAAAAATGGCGACTCTACGCTAAATTCTTCTAGGAAGGTCAGAGCGCGAGACTTCCTAATCTGCTGGCATCGGTTCTAGTGATTTGAAAATCAAAAACTATTTTTTTTTGTGTTTATCATTGTAATAAGTTGTCGATGAACGTAAAAAAGTTTAAAAATAAATAATTTCGCGAAATACAATACTTAAAAAAATAAAATGAATTATTGGCTCAAATTTTCCATCGTTTTTGCTTTAAAAAAGTTTTCGGAATTTTGTAGGCTTACATAGAAAGTACTGTTGGTGAAAAGATGTTTGCAAAATTTCAGGAAGATCGATCAATAACTTATCGAGTTATCGTATCCGCCAATTTGAAAATAGAGTTTTGAGAAAAGCTCGTTTAAAGTTTGAATAGGTACATAAAAATTTAATGATTATAGGGACTTTTCGACTCTGTAATACAAGAAATACTGAACATTATGTTCTAAACTTTTAGTGACCTGTTCTTAAAGGACTAGACTTACAAATTATAAAAAATATATATATTTTACAGGTATCTTCCCCTTTAATAAAAATTATGATTTTTCTATGTGTGTCTGTGTTTGAAATAAATAACAAGTTTTAAATAATAAGTTTAATTTCGATCTAATTCTGTTATCTCAAGTTTTAAGTATTTTTGTAGGTGCGCCCCTACCACCTCCATCGGCCTTAAAAAGAAAAATTTTAATTAAAAACAAAAGACTAAAACCGGAAGTGGAAAGGCAAGAGTTGGAATTATTTAAGCAGGGGCAGTTCGTTATTGAAGATGAAGAGAAAGAAGACGCTAATGCTAGCGCAGATCGACCGATTCCACCTGATATATCTGCAGAGGTAGGTTAGTTCTTAATTAAAACAAAATTGGATATTTCTATTAACAATTATTTATGTTCTGCAAAAACTTTTAATCACCCTGTAGAATGTATTGTTAACAGTAAATAATCAACGGTTACGCCAAAGTTATAGCTTTACCTTTCTTTAATATATCTTTTTAAATTGTCGTGATAACCTAATTGTCAAAAGAAATATGGCTATTATTGAAGCTCTATCGGAGCAAAAATCGAAGCATATGCGTAATTTGCGAGTGTGTAGTAATTTCAATACGGGAATGAATTAAAGTGTAATGATGTATCGTGGAACATAACTTTTGCAGATTTTTTTGTATTAAAACAAATTGATTTTTTTCTTAAGACGCCAGCTACTGATGTATCACCAGGAGAAGGAAGTGAAATAACTCCAGTGTTATTACCCAGGTTCGACCACAAGCGTGCATCCATTCTTGAGTTCCATGATAAATTATGCGCAGCCAATTAAGTTTCAAGGATTCGACGTAGCTGAACGTAAGCAAAATCTTACTATTTAACTTCTTTGTCTAGAAGAAAGATGGTGAGGTGCATTATTATTCCTGTATCTATAGTACCTATATTATGTTTCACTATTTTTATAAGTAATAGGACTAATAAAGTTTATTTATAATTTTTAGAAAGAAATATTCATCACAATATGTCAAGTTTTTCCGAACCAGTGCAGGTTTAAATTTACTTAAACAGCAGGCTATCGAATTTGTTAATTACAACAAAAGACAGATGTCACGTATTTATCCCAGCGGGGCAGAGCCAATTCTTCAAACTACATGTTGGCTCAAAGTCAATTTTTTTACCTCTAAAAATTTGGCCTTATTTCTGTGAGATTGCATATTTATATAATTTCCTTATATCAGAAATTTAACATTTTAGGTTTTCTGGAATGCCGGTTGTCAAATGGTCTCTCTGAATTTCCAAACGTCAGATTTGCCAATGCAATTAAACCAGGGTAAATTCGAATATAACGGGAACTGTGGTTATCTCCTAAAACCGGATTTCATGAGAAGACCGGACCGCACCTTCGATCCTTTCGCCGAAAGCCCGGTAGATGGTGTGATTGCAGCTCAATGTTCAGTTCAAGTTATCGCTGGACAGTTTTTATCGGACAAAAAGGTAAATTTTCATATTTTGCACATTTCAGAATCAAAAAGCACAAAATTGGTTTTACAGTAATTTTGATTTTGAAATTGTATTTAATTCTAAACTTACAGTTATGAGTCGTTAACTCTGTAAAATAAACTCAGAAATTGAAATAGTAAAATTTATAGTCATATAAAGATATAGTTTGTAACATCTGTATAAAGTGATACTTTTTTACGAATGTGAGACTTAACAACACCCGTCGAGCGACTTAGTACAAAAATTACTATTATATTGTTTTTTTTAATTCATATTTTTAGATTGGCACATATGTAGAAGTGGATATGTACGGCCTTCCCACTGACACTATACGAAGAGAATTTAGGACGCGCATGGTACCCGCAAACGGTTTAAATCCGGTTTATAACGAGGAACCGTTTCTATTCCGGAAAGTAGTCCTGCCGGATTTGGCCGTGTTGCGGTTCGGAGTCTACGATGAGAACGGAAAATTATTGGGCCAAAGAATTTTACCTCTGGACGGCTTGCAGGTAAGATATTATGACTATGGATGGCTTTAGTGTTTCTACGTAATATTTATACAGGGTGTTTTAAAATAAGATGCTGATCAAGGTGTGAATCCCTAGGTGATTTTAAAAGAGAAGTAAAAATTAAACTATGTGCTAAATATCTTAACATTTGAGATACACGGAGATAAATTTCTTTAAAAAGTATGTGTTTATAATATCTATGATACCACTCTTAAAATGTTAAGGAAATTTGGTACACAGCCACTATTCAAGAGGTATTTTTCAATTTACAACATTTTTCTTTCAATAACGTTCGTGCGGGTTTTCAACTATTATTTTTAAATAAATATGGTTAACTTTTTTCACAACAAAAATAATTTTTATAATTTTCATTCACTTCTGATTAAATTGATCTCTTAATATTTCGGCCGACGCGACCTATGATTTTTGCGTAAAAATAAAAAGGCTTTTTTCTGCATGGTCATATGGCTAGGCTAGCCTGAGTGAGTAAATTACCCGGTTACCATACAGGTTTAAATCTGCCTGTCACTTGTCCGAGGTAGTAATTTCACTTGCCTGGTGCACTATTTTTGCGGCCAGTTACCTCCAATTATTTAGGTTCAAATCTGCCTATCTACCGACCAAAGCAGTGCTCCCACTGGCCTTGTGCACTATTTCCCGGCCAGTGCATTCATAGTTTTTAGGCCGCCCAAGGTTGACCTACTGGCAACAGTACAATCGCCTCGTCGATACATGTCCTGCGTGCCTGAGTGAGTTAATTACCCGGTTAGCATAAAGGTTCCAATCTGCCCCCTCCTGTCCGGGGCAGTAATTTCACTGGCCTAGTGCACTATTTCCCAGCCAGTGACCTGTTTTTGTTAAAGTCCGGCACCGAAGGTACTCAAGCGATTCAGGAAAGGCAATCTGTACCGAAAATTTGCATAATTTAAGGCTATAAGACGGTTACCATAGAGAATCACCGCCGACCGTATATAGTAGGAAGTCTAACTAATACTTTATTTATTATCAGGCTGGATCTTTATCATATTTTTCAAATGCATTTTAGTATGTATATTTAGGTTAACACGACCGGATTTTATTTTACTGTTCTTACCGTAACTCTGTGTTTTATTTCGTAGCATAGTTAATTTGGACTCTCCCCGTATATTTGAACCTAGGAGAACTTTTCTCTAATGTATGAAAGCTATCCGAGAGGCAAAGTGGTGGCTTTACCACTATAAACAACTAAGGTTGGCGCCCGAGATATAATTAATAACACGCCAAGAACTGTAGTTTTTCGAAACCGCGGAAAATTACCATTACAACTTTCCCATACTTCCTCATACTTGCCCATACTTCCTCATACTTTACCATACTTCCTCATACTTCCCCATACTTCCTCATACTTTACCATACTTCCTCATACTTTCTTATACTTCCCCAAACTTTCTTATACTTCCTTATACTTTCCCATATTTCCCCATACTTCCTCATACTTCCCCATACTTCTTCATACTTTCCCATACTTCCTCATACTTTTCCATACTTCCTCATATCTCTTCATACTTCCTCATACTTCCCCATACTTCCTCATACTTTTCCATACTTATACTTTCCCATATTTCCTCATGCTTTCCCATACCTCATCAGTTATGAAAAGTTATGAGTTATTTTCTTAATTCCGTTATCCGTCATAGAAAATTACCGGTACTTTTTGTATAGTAAGTAGATCGTGGGGATTCTGTTTTCAATTTTAAATCCGGTACGTAAAACCGCGAAATAATTAATTTAGGAAAAACAAAATAACCGTACTACCGAATATAGCGTCAGAGATGCAGTCCCACCGCCGAAAAGCCTGACATGAGGCGTAAAGAGTGGGAAATTCGGGACGTAAGCCTCTATGCGCGGTAGAATCGCCAGAACCTCACGTTTGCGAAAAGGGGCAGCGGCAGCAGAGCAGTCCCAACAGTACCAGCGAGATCAACCGATAGTACCCGAGACATAACGAGCGTTGGTAAGACTAAGTGGATTCTCCTGGACCTGAATCGCCTTACGATAAGATTTTATTCGCTTCTTCTATATATGTCCTGCTAGCTAGACCATGGTAATTGGTAGAAGATGCCTTTTGCTGTTGTAAAGACCCTCTTGTTAAGTGATTTAGACGACGGATGGTACCGCTCCTTTAATTTTTACGTAATTTTAAGGTTCACAGTTGCTTGAAATTAATTTCTTGTTAATTCTATTAAAAAAATCACCTAACTTTTTTTATGATCCTAACCTAAAACCGATTACATGCGATTAAAATATATTAAAATTTTATTTTATTTCTTAATAATGTCAACAAATATTTCTGACATACGTTATTAATACAAATATATAATTTAAAGAAACCTTATTAGGTATTAAGCCAGATACATAAGCTGGGTTAAACAATCTATTTTTTTTGTTCAGGCTGGTTATAGACATATATCATTAAGAACCGAAGCTAACTTCCCCATGTCGTTGCCAATGTTATTCTGTAATATTGAACTGAAAATATATGTTCCCGATGGTTTTGAAGATTTCATGGCAGCTCTCAGTGATCCCCGAGGTTTTATGGGAGCCCAGCAGAAACAGAATGAACAAATGTCTTCTATGGGCATAGAGGTAGCTACACTCCGCATTTATTTTATAAAATGTTAGGTTTCTAGTTTAGTTAGAGCCAATTTATTGCTTTGCTAGATGTCGCTAACGCCATTATTTTACTGCTTTTGAGGGCCCACAGACGATCAATATTATTGCGCAAAATAGTGTTGCTAGTCGTCCCCAAACAGTGCAATATATTTGCGCGATGACTACATTCGATATACAGGGTGTCCCACCGGGAACTGCCGCGATCGATTTCTCCAAAAACCTTAAAAGTCAATTTTTTCAAATGAAAACCCCCATATTTTATTACCTTATCCTATTAGGCATTAAAAATAAGGGTAAGTTTGTATAAGAATGTCTATTTTAAAAATTTATAGTTTTTGAAATATTAACGATTTTATATTTATCTATTCTAACAATGCATTTAAGTACGGGTAGGCACGGGGTAGTTGGCTGTGACGCTGCATTTTGTTGTCAAGGCCAACTGGAAGCCAAACTAAGCCGTACTTAAAAGCATTGTTAGAATAGATAAATATTAAATTCCTAATATTTCAAAAACTATAAATTTTTGGAATAGACATCCTTATAATATAAAATAATCATTATTTTTGATGCTTAATAGGATAAGGTAAAAAAGATAGGGGTTTCCATTTAAAAAATTGACTTTTAAGGTTGGCACCTGTATTGTTGATATGTACAATACAAGTTTTGTTTTGTAACTACTGATTAAAACATGAATAAGAAAAAAGTAGCTTCTTGAAACATATTTGAAAAAAAAAGAAAAGAACCTTTATTTCTTCTTCTGTTGCTTTTAAACCCATATTTGTTTAATTGTTTTTGTGAAACAAATACTCTTTCACAATAAATCACTATTGCACAATAAAAATTACACTATTTTTAATTCACACGATATATTGTACAAGCTCTCAATATAAACAACAAACGGTCAATATTATTGTACAATACAATATTGCGCAATAATATTGATTGTCTGTGGGCCGCTTTAAGTGAAATTGCCATTATTGACAGCAATTAATGTGTTTTTGTAAATAATATTTGTTTATATAAAATTTTCGCTTAACTAGGTAACTGATCAAAAAACAGCAGACAAACAAATTAAGAAAGAAGAAAAGAAAGTTGGTAAGTTTTATGTTTAGTTTCAATAATACCATTACGTTTTTATAACTCTAAGTAAACTTCTTGTGATAAGTTTTATTAAAATTATGGCTTATATTGATTTTACTAAATTATTTCTGAAACAACAAAAATAGTTTAATAATTTATTATTTATTATTAGTCATTATTAGGCCCCAGAATATACCTCCTTTTATTTAATTGTAAATAGCTGCGTATCTACATAACTAAAAATATTTTAATCACTTTTTTTAGTATAACTCATACTTTGCGCAATCAATCATTTTCTAAGTTTATACCTATAGAGTAGGAATCGCCCTGTACGTAAAATGCATACATATTTATTATTCTTTCTTTATAACTTGCGAATTTGTCATTTAAGTTTAATTAATTGTGTTACAGTTATATTCATAAAAAAGTAGCACATAAATTTAAGGATAAACATGGAAAGTTTCTGTCAACTAACATCGGTTTATTGTCGTCGAATTGTTTACTTAAAAGCATTTGGAAAAAACATGTTTTCTAATTATTGCGGATATTTATTATCACTCATTGGATCTCGTAACCGAAAAACGTATTGGACTGGCATCAATTTTTTCATGTCCCATATACCGTATTCGATAAACTTTTTCGGGCGTATCATAACCTTTCGGCGGCGTTGTCACATGTCAGTAACAGCATATTTTTCTTAATTATTTATTAATTACTCCTATTACAAGCTCTGAAGGTCGGATTTGAATTAGCCAAAATGTTCAGAATTGTTTTTTCTTCCGTTGATACAACTTTCATTGAAATCTGAATATCAGTTTTTGTGTAGTAAAATAAAATCTGCGATCTCCATAAGGCTCAATGTTAAAAGCAATTATTTTATAATATTTATAACTTTTTTCAGTTTTCTGTAGACCTTAAAAAATTTAACTGGTTGATATTCTTATTATAAAGTACCAGTATGCTAAGTTTCATAATTTTCCGAACATTAGTTCTTACACCGGTGGTACTACCTTAAACTGTTTAATGTTTTAGAACCAATTGTGTTTGAACCGATAACAATAGAATCAATTAAGCAAGATAAGGCGTTTCAAAAGACAACAAAGAAGCATCAGAAAGACTACGATACGCTAAAGAAGAAGCAACAGAAGGAAAAGGCGGCAATACAAAAGTCTCAGTGTGCAGCTATCGATAAGCTGATCAAAGGAAAAAAGTAAGTTTTCCGTGTTTATTTTATTTTTAAAGTATTTAATTTATAAGCGAAATAGACTATAGGCATAATGATGTTTTTTTTTAAGCTGTTCTATGATGTGGAGAAATATGTGCCTTTTTCAAAAAAAATTGAGTCCCAAACCACTTAAATCACAGTTTATTCTGTTTAACCACTCTCTCAAACCTAATTCACCTCAAATTCGCGTCTTTAACCAACCGATCAGACCAAAACCAACTGCAAAATATATCGGCATAGAGTTAGATGCCAAACTAAACTTTAACCAACATACCAAAACTATTAAAAGTAAAGCAATTGGTCGAGCTAAATACTTTCGAGCTCTAACTTACAAGAATGAAGGAATAACCATAAGAACAGCGACAAAAATATACAAATCAATATGTAGACTAATCTTGGAATATGGACACACACTATTTTTAAATCTTAGAGGGCCAGCAATCAAAAACATATCAGTTGCAGAAACTTCCTCTATACGAACCATAACCAAAATGAGACACCCACAGAATAATTTACACAATCCAAGTAATGAGCTTATGTATCAAAAAATACACATACAACCAATACATGACAGAATACAATTACTTAACACAAAATGTGTAAAGAAAACACACAATATCGAAAAAATGGAACCTCTTTGCAGAACTAGGGGAAACAGGCCTACAAGATATAGATTCCCTATAGAAACTATATTTGAAAAAATTGTCAATCCGCATAATTTTAATTAGTTCCTTATATTTTGATATTTTTAATTACTGTTAAATAATTTTAGTCTAAGCGTTACCTTAACATAGAATTTTTTTTTTGTGTCAAACAGGATTATATTTTGTATATATGTTATAAGTTTACCAAATAATTATTGTAATTTAAACAAAAATTGTAAAATTTACCATGTCTGAAGGACTTCGGTCGAGGGCCATTTGGGAAACCAATAAAAAACGTTTAAATAAAAATAAAAAATAATTTAAAAAAAAGATACCGCAGGTGGCGCCCTCTAAAGTTAACAATAAAATTAATAGCAGATTATTATTTCTCACCTTCCAAAAGCCGTTTTAGTCAAATATTGTGACAATACACTTATAATTAACAAAATTATTTATAAAAACTAAAAAAAAACATAAATTTTTAACACCTCGTATCACCGAAATCATCCACTTTTGGAATAAGGTAAATTGGGTTAAATCGTCATACAAAAAAGCTTCCTCAGAAGTGTGTGTGTTTTTCCGCATCTTTTAGAGATACCCTGTATAGAAGTGACCTCACCAAAAAACGGGTGCGTTTCCCTTTTACAAAAGCTGGACAAGGCAAGCGGCAACGCTACCTCTAGTAGTTAACTGTATGCTCTATGTCACGTGAAATGACGATCTTGAGATTGTGATACTGAATGCGCTTTATCTAAGTCAAATTTTCTTGCTAACTGTATTCGTCTCACTGGTTCAAACCGTATTGGAAAATTACAATATAAATATGAGAATCAAGAAAATGTATGTTTTTCAACCGTTGCGTCAAAGCCCAATAAACTTGTAGGTTATGATTATGATTTTTATTTTTTATGATTACTTAGTACACTCTCAAAATGTTAATTTTTCACTTGCCATGTACAGCTACGTAAAAAGTTGAAATGAACTAAACAAAGTTTTTAATGAGTACGATGCATATGCCTGCCGGACAAAGATAACTATATTGTTTTTAAACCATTGTTCGGGATGTATTCAAATACGGTTAAATACGCGACATACATGACGTCACCGTTTAACAAGAAAATGTAATGTTTTTAAATTGTTTTGAACCGTATTAACAACAAAAAATGGCTCTACTTGTGACATCATTCGGTCTGATTGGTGTTTCCAGGGTGGCTTTCCAGTGACGAAAATTTTTGGGCTTCACGCTCCAGGGCTTGAAGCTCTTGAACTGCTCTAAAAGTTAGTCACTGGAACGCATCCTTAGACAAGGAAAGATAGATACTTTAAGAAATTTTAAAATTTCGTTGTTTTTAACCTTTCTTGGCTTTATAATAATAATCTCTTTTTCATATCTAATTCCATTTTAAATAAATAATTTTAAAAAATCCATCCTTAATCATAAAAAAACACGTTTGAAGCACAAAAACCAAAAGAGGGGTTGGTGCATGAGGGGCAAGGGAAAGAAAAACGGAGTAGCTCAGGTGCATAACACTTTCCGTCACTGGAACGCCATAAAGTAGAACGAAATGCTCCTGAGCTACTCGGGAGCGCTCTATTTGCGTCACTGGAAAGCCACTCAGAGTGACGCAAATAGAGCGCTCCCGAGTAGCTCAGGAGCATTTCGTTCTACTTTATGGCGTTCCAGTGACGGAAAGTGTTATGCACCTGACTGCCGTTTTTCTTCCTTGCCCCTCATGCACCAACCCCTCTTTGGTTTTTGTGCTTCAAACGTGTCTTTTTATGATTAAGGATGGATTTTAAAATTATTTATTTAAAATTGAATTAGATATTAAAAGAGATTATTATTATAAAGCCAAGAAAGGTTAAAAACAACGAAATTTTAAAATTTCTTAAAGTATCTCGCTTTCCTTGTCTAAGGATGCGTTCCAGTGACTAACTTTTAGAGCAGTTCAAGACTTCAAGCCCTGGAGCGTGACGCACAAAAATTTTCGTCACTGGAAAGACCCTCAGATTTATGCCGGGCTTTTGATTTTACAGATTTATTTTATGAAAATTAAATATCACTTTTAATTATATTGTTAAAATAAACACGTTTTTTATTAGAAGTGATCTAGTCAATGATCCAGCAGTCCGAAAACTAGTAACAGAACAAACACTGGAATGGAGTAGCCTAATGGAAAGACATAGAAAACAGGAATGGGAGTTTTTAAGGAACCAGTTAGATGATCAGCGGGATCTGTTGAGGAAGCACATGGAAATTTTGCAGGCCCAACAAATGCGCCAGTTGGAGGCCAAACACGATAAGGAGATGAAGGAAATGAATAGCCAACAGGCCAAGACGGCAGTTGAGACAGCTAAAGAGGTTAGTTTTTCTAAGAATAGTCATTTTTTCAGTATTTATTACAATATTGATGGATATCATTTTTATTATACAGGGGGATTTCGAACAGCAGTGCCAAACGACAATGGTTAAATCTATTCATCAAAATAAAAAAAAGTTCATATAATAAACATTGGTCCGCAAATTCCTCGTTCTCAATATACAGCTACTAAACTTAAAATATCTTAAATATTCTCTCTCAATTTTCTTTTTATTTAGCAATGTTATTTATTGCATTAACAGGAAAATTTATCACTTACTTAACATTACCTATAATAAGTCTAGTGGCGCACTATAGGATGTTGAAAATTTTGGACAAAATTAGATATATCAGGAAGGATGACTCGTAGATTTTTGAATTTAGCACGAATTTGTAATTATCTATCAAAAAAAAAAAATAGTTTTCATAAAAAATCATAAGTACTGTGGTTATAATCTCATTAGAATCTAAAATTTTCAAAAAATAATCTTATATTGCACTAAAACACCTAAAAATATTGCAATCCGAGCCAAAAGTATTTTTCTCCTTCCAATTTGTACACTTTGTATGTGTCCCAAATTCGACCCTCTCTGGAATATTGTTCTCATGTCTGGGGAATGGCATCCCCTACAACCCATTCTTGGCATTCTTGATGCCATTTAAAGAAGGGCTGTTCGTCTTATTAATGATCCTTTACTTACTCAAAGACTTCCTTCTCTTGCTCATCGTCGAGCTGTGGGAGATCTATCGCTCTTCTATAGATACTTTTACGGCTTCTGCTCCGACGAATTGTCCAGTATAGTCCCTCCTCTTGCAGTTCCCAACAGAGAAACTCGTGGTACCGCGCGTATGCATCCCCATACAGTTCAATTGGACAGGCCCCGAACTTCCCATTTCGTTCGTTCTTTTATCCCTAGAGTTTCTAGACTGTGGAACCTGCTGCCAGCGGAGGTCTTTCCTTCCCCCCAAATCTTCAAGTTTTTAAGTCCCGTGTTAACAAACTTCCTCTTACCCTGCTTAAGACACCCACGGTACGTTAGTATTTAGGCTTTTAGCCTTCGTGGATCGTCCAAAGATAAAAAAAAAAAATGTTATCAAATCAAAAGCTGGCTTCAAAACCTTTTAAACAATAATTATAAAAATGTTTTTAAGTCCAATAGTGAGGCGTGAAAACTAGACTGGTTATCATCAATTTTTTTAAATATACGAGGTTATTTTTAATTTGATACTTTCCTTGTATACTATATAAAATTCAAGATAATGGGAACATTTTTATACTAAAATTATGCCCGAAAACGCTTTATTTTCGAGCTACAGGGTGTTAAAGTTTTAAGATACCTTTTTTTATCATAGCTGTTCTACCAATCCAGATATTTATTTTTATATTTTTAGCTGTAAAAGTTTTTAAAATATTTTTACGAGTGGCGTTCGAACAAGATTTGTATTTAATTTTTTTAAAGAAAAAAATAGTACTTATGATTTTTTTAGATACTATTTTTTTCTTGAATAGATAATTACATCGACTAGATTTTCGGGCAAAAATCGAATATCTACGAGTCATCCTTCCTGAGATATCTATTTTTGTCCAAAATTTTCTCAAACATCCTATACTGTGGCGTCCCTAGCGGCAACTGAAGGAATATTTCTAAAGCTGTTTTAACAGATTTCTTGTTACAATTTTTCGATCTGCACACGCGCACCTTGCAGCAATTTTTAAAAAGCAATCAATACGCATGCGCAGATCGAAAAATTGCAGTAAGAAAAAATTGCATGCAAGAAAACTTTCAAACTGTAAAAACAGCTTAACAAAAAAGGTACGCTACTGACTGTGGAAATGTGTGTAAAATGTTTGTGCTTTCTTTAGATAAGGAAAAATTACCGCTTTCATGCTTATTTATTTTTAATTCCTAATAAAAGAAGCAATGGGAAAGCTTTTTTCTTTTAAAAATTAGGTTTTATAATTTTTTATTAGCAATTATGTAACAACAATAATTACTTAGTTAGTTAAGGTTCATATCCAGTCTAACAATTTTTACTAAAATAAATGTTTTTGAAAATTTTCAGATTTTTGAAAAGTTTTACACCTTGTAGCTTGAGAACGAAAAAATGTAGACCCATCTTTATTTATAAACTTTTTTTAAAAATTTAATGAGAGGAATCTGCCATAGGACTTTTGACACGAGTTTTTAAAAACTGTTTCAACGCAAATATCTTGAAAATTAAAATTTAATGGTATTTGTTTCTGGGGAAACACTAGTCAAAATCTGTTAAGCTCTGTTTTTATTTTGCAAAAAAGAGCTATAAGAACTATTTGCCAAATCAAATCTAGGGAATCTTGCAAATCTTTATTTATTAACCATAAGATATTGACACTAACATCTATTTTTATATTAGAAACTGTTTGTTTAATATCTTAAAAATATTGGTGTAAAAATAGCGAAAACTTTTTATATAATAATTTTAGAAATAACTCCTGCATTGATCTACTTATACCACATTCAAATATGATTAAAAAATCTATGAATTATGAATCAAAAAAGATATTTAATCATTTACTAAATTCTATAAAAAATATTAAAAACATTCATGACAATAAAGCTTATTATTATTATTATTATAAGCGATAAATTTTTAAAAATCTTTGGTTATAGATTAATAATGACAAAACCCTAAAAACGAAAAAGGACAAAGAAAGAAGATTAAAGGAAAAGCAGCAGAACAACACAAAGAAATTCATGGAAGAAAGAAAAACGGCACTAATCAAACAAGGAAGGGAAAAAGAGAAGTTACAAATCACACATGACAAACAGCTGGAAATGCTGTCACATGACATACAAAAGATGATCGACATGTATAAGAACGAGGAGAAAGAGTATGATATGTCGTCTAAAACCGAATTTTTCGCCTAAACTGATTTAGTAGTAAACTAGTCAATTTTTTTCTGTGGTAGTAATCTCAAATTGTGAATTTCGCAACAACATGGCTGCATGTTGATCAATTTATTAGTTCTTCAGATAAAAGAGATCTTTTTATATCAAAAAAAAATATATTTTAAACATAAAGTGGCAAATTATTGAATACTTTCACAAATCAGTTGCCAACTTAAATTTAATCTACAGATCCGTTAATTGGATAGTTTTATAAAAGTTGCATCATTTTCAAATACACAGACATACATCAAGGATTTCTGTTGAATATCGAGTAGGGCGTCAAAAATGGGATTTTATATCATAACTAAAGGCACTGATATTTCCCTTATAAGTAGACTTCTTTTCAAGATAGCCAATCAAAATGTGTCAAAATATGTTGTTGCATAAATGAGGGTTAAAAGTGTCAGTGGTAAGTGTACATCATTGTTAATTTTCGGTGATTATATACAGATCCAAAATCGGCAATATTATTTCGTACTTTCCTTTGGCCAAGTTTCTGGTTCTCTCGATGAAAATGATTTTTATTTGTCTAACTAAATAAACCTTTTATTTATCGGTAAATACATGATTTATTTATAAATTTAAATCTTAACTTACCTTCTTGATGTATACGTATACAGGGTGTCCGATAGTTAAGGGTACTCAGAGAAACCACAAATTCCTCATACTAAAATATTAAAATTTAACCAAACATACCTATATCCAAAAGACGATAATAATAAAATTTTTGACGTGTTTTTAAAATTGTAATGAAACTTGGTATTTAGGTACTATTCAGATTTGATATTAATTTTTATGTGTAAACTAGAGGGCACTACCTACATTACTTTGAATTTCTCTAAAACTTTGCAACTTTTTTGTGCTACTCTGTATGTACCATCTAAGCAAACCAGTAAACTTTCCTGTTCTTTTCACACATAAAAGGTATACTTTGTGAGAATCGCTCTGAGCAACCGTTTTAAAGATATTTGCGTTTAAATTGTTTAATGCAACCAAAAAATACTATTAATTAACGCATATTAGCCATTGATAATAGAGAATTATTGCACAGTGAAATAAGGCCAGAGACTAATAATACCGGCCTTATTTTGACATCTGAGCTTGTGTAGATGCAAAGTAGGATAAGGACTTCCTTAATAAGTACGTAGGGTGTTCGAAAAGTTTTGAGATATACGTACATTTATTTGTTTTTTCAAAATAGTTTTCACCACATTGCATACACTTTTCCATTCTAACCAACCAGTCACTGAAAATAGCTTTCCACTCTTCATTTGAAAATTCAGCGCATATTTCAGTTTTAAACTTTGGTCCTTTCAGTTGGCTCTTGACAAAAGGAAACAACCCAAAGTCACACGGCGCCAAGTCGGGGCTATAAGGCTGATGTTCCAAAAGTCTGAAGCCTGTATCTGTCAAAAATTGACTGGTAAGTTCAGCTCGATGAGGTGGGGCATTGTCATGATGAACGTACCAGCTAGCGAGTTGCGAGTTTGGGCGAATCACTCTTAACTTTTCTATAACTTTTGAAAGGCATACTGTAGTGTACCAGAGAGCATTTACGGTCTTCTGTTCTCGAAGCACAACACGTTCAATTATTCCTCTTAAACCAAAGAAAACAACTATCATTATTTTTTTTACAGGTCTTGATTTGCGAACTTCGGTCGGCGTTTCTTCACCTTCGAGAACCCATATCTTATTCTGTTGTTTAGTTCGAACGTCGTAATAATAAAGATAAGTTTCATCTCCCGTGACGATCGACACTATGTCTTTAGATTTAGCCTCCTGGAATTTGGACATCATTTTTTACACCAATTCACTCTTTGTGTCTGCTGCTCGGGAGTTAACTTGTGTGGAACCCAAAGAGTACTAATTTTTCTAAAACCCAAGTGCTCATGTATGATCGTGTGTAATGTTGCTAAACTTATGTTCAATGTCTCTTCTAACTTTCGATAGGTAATTCGTCGGTTTGTTTCTATAGCTTTTTGACGGCAGATATGTTTTCTGGGGTAACTACTTCACACGGTCGACCTGAGCGTGAGGCGTCTTCAAGCGAAAACGAGCCCCGCTGAAATTGTTTGTACCATCTGTATATGATCGCACGAGATGGACAGTCATCACCAAGTATAGGCTTCATTTCTTCTAAACACTGTTCTTGAGATAACCCACGTGAAAAGTTGTATTTCAAAATTGCACGGCACTCGATAGTCGTCTACGACGCCATTGCGCTAAAATCGCTGGACACGAACTGGCGTAAAACTGAGAGTTTACTAATAACTATGTAGGACTACGACATTTCATGACATGTACAAACAAAAAACATCAATGTTACTTTCCTGCGCCGTTTAGTTACAAAGTATCTCAAAACTTACTGAACACCCTACGTATAGTGTCTGGCTTCATTTATGTTGGTTTTAGGTCGTGCCTTATTTTGGTCTTATTTTTAATCTTCGGAACTGTTCGGCTAACCGAACAGCTGCCGATCCACAAAATCGAACAGTTTTTAGAAGTAAAAATACTTAAAACCTTGCTTTTTTAAATGCATTTCTGTAATTGTGTTAAAAAAATACCTACAACACAAAACAATAAAGAAAATTCACTAAAAATGTTTCCCTTTTTTTAGGTTAATGGAACTGTCAACATGATTTGCAATAACTCTAAATTATGGGTACAAGCACTATTTAAATAAGGCCGGTATTAATAATTCCCGAGCTTAATAAGGCAACTTGCAATAATTTTCTATTAGCTATAATTACGACTGCCACATCATAATATACGAATGGTTAAATGTATGCTTCTATATAATTTTTGAATTCATTAAACACTTTAAATGCAAATATCTCGAAAACGGTTGCTCAGAGCGATTCTTACAAGGAGTATTTACTGGTTAGCTTAAGGTGTACATACAGAGTAGTAAATCTGAATGGTACATGTCAAAAAAACAATTCATGACACAAATGTCAAAATATTTTCAGTTTGCAATACTAAAAAAGCCAAAAATAGGGCTGAACAGGGTCAGCTCGTATACCCTGGGACCTGACCGAAGCGGTCCCATTCTTTCCAAGCGTGTACCCAACAAAAGGCCATCCAATAAATGAATCCGCCTAACCAATATAGAGCATATCTTCAAAAAATACAGTTATAAAGACCCCACAAGCGTCATACAAAAAAGACGGCAATTATTTCTTTTAAACGCGTCGTTTAAATAGTGTGCGAGCAACAAAAAGGGGAATAATTTGAAAGTGAGACATAACTGATGACGGCGTGGCTTCTTTACTACTGACGTTTACTTTAACAAATATTATCGAAATAAATTAAAAGTTTTTCTTTTACTTTGATATCCTGTCTTTTCCTTATTATTAACTTTTGGATATAGGTATGTTTAGTTAATCCTAATATTTTCGCATAGAAAATATGTGCTTTTGTGCATTATTAATTAGCCGACACCCTTCATATTTGAACGGTTTTCGGAAATGAAACAGGAAATCTTAAATTTTTATTAAATTATAATGTAAATAGCTTCGTTTCATAGAATAAGCATATTGCCTAACTAGATATTCTTGCACTGAGCAGTTGCCGATGCCTTTTAAGATAAGTAAATATCTGTATGTTTTTATACAGGGTGATTCAAAATCGATCACGAAACTTAAGGGGGTGGTTCTACTTGACAAAATAAGGGTAGAGCTTCATATAATTTTTTCAAAATGTCATTCGTTTTTGACTTACAAGCCGTCAAAGTTCAATTTTTATTTTGGTTTTTTCGCCATATTGCATTTATTTTTTAACCCATCCAGTTGATATTTGGCACACAAATCGAGCTTTGCAGATTCTAATATTTTAAGACAAAAGTTTTTTAAATGCCGCCAAAGGGCACTTTACCTAAAACTTAAAATTCATTTACATCATAACTTTTTATTTTGACAGATATCGCAAAGCTGGGGACGCCATTTTATAGACAATCAAAAACTTAAAAAATAGGGTACTCTTTATTAAAGTCGATAAACCTCACCGTTTAGGCACCAATAGACATCAAAGTTTTTATCTTAAGTTACTGGACGCCCTGTATGTATGTAGGTAATTTGATTGAAATTGATGTAAACTTTAATGTCTATTGGTGCCTAAACGGTGAGGTTTATCGACTTTAATAAAGAGTACCTTATTTTTTAAGTTTTTGATTGTCTATAAAATGGCGTCCCCAGCTTTGCGATATCTGTCAAAATAAAAAAGTTATGATGTAAATGAATTTTAAGTTTTAGGTAAAGTGCCCTCTGGCGGTATTAAAAATACTTTTGTCTTAAAATTTTAGAATCTGCAAAGCTCGATTTGTGTGCCAAATATCAACTGGATGGGTTAAAAATAAATGCAATATGGCGAAAAACCAAAATAAAATTGAACTTTAACAGCTTGTAACTCGAAAACGAATGACATTTTGAAAAAAATTATATGAAGTTTTACCCTTATTTTGTCAAGTAGAATCACCCCTTAAGTTTCGTGATCGATTTTGAATCACCCTGTTGTGCGTCGCCGAGCGAAACATCCATGTAAATTTTAAGGGGGTTAATTATTGGCTCCCCTGTACATTTTATGGAAAAAATGTGAGATAACTTTTTAAAGAGGCCAATCTGATAAACCCTTGTGCCAAGTTTCAAAAGTAATTTAATAAGCTAATCTTGAATTATTCCATTATATGTAATTCCAAATTACCAAATTTTCGATTCAGGTAAAACCAATCAGACAGCAGCCACCCGCAAACAATTTGTTATATGGTTGTCACTGAATTATTAATACTACAAGTACCTAGACTAAAAGAGATAAGAGAAGTGGTATTGTATCCAAAATCAGGATTTCGTGACACTATATTATAATATTCCAAAATTTGAAAGTGATACATTTTTCATACATGACAAGAAAATAAATTTTCTTGTCACCCAGAATGTATATTAATAGTTTTATTCTTTTGAAACCTATGTGGCTAACTTCATTCTAAATATTTTATTAATATTTCAAATTACACTCATCAAAATAATCTAGGGAACAAGAATTAAAATTGTTATAAATTTTGTAGTACCCAATAAGTTATCATGAAAATTACTGAAAATAATAATTCTACACAAGGTCAAACAAAAGTAATGTTGTTTAAGTTTATACACTTGTCAGTAAGTAGTGTGACCTCCCCGTGCATTAATGACAGCCTGGCATCTGTTTGGCATGCTTGAAATAAGGTTGTCAATTTCCATTTGGGTTGTATTATTCCATAAGTCAGAAAGACAATTGAACAGCTGTTGTCTTGTTTGCAAGTGCATTTGTTGATGGAAAAGCCTTCGTCCCATTGAATCCCAATTGATGGCATTTAAAAAGCACTCTAACAGAACGAGATCAGTTCTTCCTCCGACACGAATTCCGCCCCACACCATAACTGTGCCACCCTGGTAGCTGTGAACTTCCTGGACGGCAGCAAGGCGTTCCACATTTCCAGGTCGTCTCCACACACGAAGTCGGTGTGAATCAGGATGAAAACCGAAGCGAGATTCGTCCGTGAAGAGTACATTACGCCATTCTTCATGTCGCCAGTTTCGATGTTCGTGTGCCCATTCCAGTCTCATAGCGCGGTTGCCTCTTGTTAACGAGGGAACACGGAGCGGTCGACGAGCAGAAAGGCTGTCGTGTCGTGCAATCTGTTTCTGACAGTTTGGCTGCTCACAACAACATGGTGTGTGCGTTCTAGCTCATTTGCTAACTGACCTGCAGTAACTGTTCGATCTCGTAAAGCCTGTAATCGAATAAAACGATCGTGTACAGGGTCGGTAACTCTCGTACGGCCAGTATGCCGTTCTCTTACATCTCCGGTCTCACGGTATCTTGTCATTAATCGACAAATCACACTTGCTGATGTGTTAAGGGCGTCTGCTACTGCTCTATAATTTGAACCCGCTTCAACCATCCCTACTGCTCGCAACTGCTCTTCGCGCGTAAAATGTCGTCGTTCCATTAGGATAATTAAACTAAACACTAATTCAAATACCGAAAGTCACGTTTTTACTTCTGTAGAAGCAGACACCAAAAAGAAACTGATACGATATTTTAACAATAGCAGTACAACTTTTTTATCCACATTCCATAAACTGATAAAAATTGAAATAATGTGTATTGTTAACAACAACAGTATCACAAATATACACAGAAATTTTCATGATAATATATTGGGTACTACAAAAGTTATAACAATTTTAATTCTTGTTCCCTAGATTATTTTGATGTGTGTATATTTGTCACTTGGTCAAGAGATTATGACTACTTACTTGCACCTAATAGAAGTGATAATTATTTAAAAGAGTATAGCTAATATTTGCTAGTCTAAAAAGTGTAAGCAACTGTTTAGTTTATTCTTAACTATACAGTGTGGCCCAAATTAAACTTACACACTTTTTAACTAATGATCACTTTTTATCTGTTGCGCCTATCTTTTTTATTTTTAAAGGGCTAAAGGGACTCATATTTATTTCATTCTGAAAGCGATTCCGCCAAGTACACAAAAAATGATAAAGCAAATAAACCCTTTTGTGAACAATGATTTATTGCAGCAAAAAATATTCAACCCGACGACTACGCCATGCGTTACAGGTTTTATGGCACGCCAGAGACGAAATAAGAGGATGTTTTTAAGTACGTGCTACGTGTTTACGCAATATTTTTATTATTTATCTAAAAAAGGTGAAAAAGTCCCGTCAGTCCAGTCCTGTCTTACCAAAATTGGCAAACCCAAAGAGAGAACATCTACCCATTAGCCTTCTAAAAATAAAACAAATAAATAGTTGTTAGGTAAAAAGTGTGCAAGTTTAATTTGGCCCACACTGTACATCCAAATAATATTCAAATATTATATAAAGGGGATTTAAAAAAATGTTACATTTTATTCAGGACCAAGATAAAAATTAGAAATAGTACTATAGTAGTTATTGTCTATTTAAAAATTTGGGACCTTTTATTAATGCTTTATTCAGAGTTTATGCGAGTTCGTCAGTAGTTCTAAGATGTTAGCGCCCTCTACGGCAATAAATAATTTATAAGGTTAGCCAACAATTTAATTTATTAAAAAATATAACAACGAAGTGATAATTTTCATATCTTACGATTATGTTAAAGAAAATTATTAACATATATTTATTGTACAGGGTCACCCAAAAGGACTAAACGAGGCCATATTTATGGTTTTTCTTGTAACTGAAAAGATTATAAAATATTTTTTTATGTATACAGGTGTTTTGGACATGTGGAATTGAATAGTGATATCGGCACTGTTGCCATATTTCCTAGACTTATGTTACACGTATTTGTTGTATTTTTTGTACATGGAATGCCCCATTTATATTTATAGCATTAAATTGGGCGGGTCAGATTTAGTAAGTTTCTAAATTTTTAATAAAGTTTCTCGTATATGTTGCTCAAATATGATACACTACATTTTCAGAAAAAAGTAATTAAGGACCTGAATATGTTTAAAACCGCTAAAGCTATGTTTACAAAATTTGGTATTTAGGCAAAGGTTAGTTTATATTTATAAGGTTGCGACATATCCTCAACTTTTAGGCGGTTCGAGGTCGGGGACGCAAGGAAGGGCACTCCACGGAGAATAGTTGGCAAGACTGGGTAAAATCAAAGCTGATGATCAATCCAGTGGCGTCTAGAATTTGCGCATTTCATTTTGCATTGTTTTGGTAGTGATATTTGTTGAAAGATGTAATTCCAAATGTTTTTTATTTAAAAGTAAAAGAATTTAATAATAATTAAAAACTGTTGTATAAACGGTTGTTTTACTAATACAATAAACTGTATATCTCCGGCACTGAACAACATGGCCGAAAAATGGGAGATGTGACGTCATAACACGTCAAAGCAATATGGCCGAATGTCGTGACCTTATATAGACCGACTTCTGGTATTTAGGGATTTTTTTGATCAGTGATATCATCATTGTTGCCAAATTTTAATAGATTTGCGGTGTTGGCGTATCTCGGTAACTGGTAATAGACTAAATTTTGAAAAATTGGAATCTAACTGAAGTTGGCACGCTCTTTAAATTGCAATTAAAATAAATAGGGCATTCCATTTAAACTGCCAAAATATTACATGTAGCGCAAAACTGGAAAAATCTGGCAAACAATGACAGTAATCACTGTTCAATTCTACTGTGCCCATGAAACCTTTAAATGTCGAAATTTGTAAACTCAGCTTAAGTAGTTTTAGAGATATTTGAGCGCAATCTAAACTTTTTACCTAAAATGCGCTGTTGTCATATCTTGACAGCTAGTAAAAATTGAATTTTGAAAATTTGTGGACGTATTATATTCGGCCTGCGCAATTTATTGCAATGACTATTCACTGGAGTGTTTAAATCCGTTTTACAGTCGGCAAGTTCTTTCTGCAACTTGCAAGAAACTTGTGGTAGGCATGCGCAGTACGCGAACAGCTGATTTTTGGCAGCGTATTCTGCAACTTTATTGCGACTTGCAACTTTACCAGTTGGACCGATTTTTCTTGCAGTTGCAACTGCAAGTCTGGGAAAAATTTGGTTATTTTAGTGGTACCAACCCCACCCAAAGTTACTAGTTGAGTGACCACCACCTTCTTGCTTTTTTTCTTGAATTTTCATCCCCCAGGAGGGTAGCGGCAGCAATAATGAGGCAAATTGTAGCCGCGGTGGCTCTTTTTCGTTCGATTTTTTCATTTTTAACAGCTATTCTAAATACCGGTCAATAGCTAGGTTAGGTTCTAACTTTATTTTCACATTTTTGCACGTTGGTACCTTGCCCTATTTTTGCAATATTAAAAGCGAATTGCCGACTGTAAAACGAATCTGCAATTAACTTGCAGCAAGTTTATTGTTGAAAGAAAGCTGCTGCAACAAAATTGCAGGAAAAGAACTTGCCGACTGTAAAACGGACTTTAAATTTAGCATGCGCAATTTATTGCAATGAATATAAATGAAATATTCCATTTAATTTATAAAAAGATACGTGTAGCACAAAACAGGAAAATCTCGCAACGATGCAGATATTACTATTAATTTTTATGCCCGATACCTTCCAGATAAATTAGGTAAATATAGCGGTTTTAAAATACTTAAGAGTTGCAGTGTACTTTTACTAACCCCGTATGGCCGTGTCGTATTCCACATTAAATGATCCCTGTACTATTCTTGCTTACTATTTAGTCATATGTATTATGTTATTGGGGACTATAGAATGGTTAAGTGGATGCCGTCGCTCAATTGAGCAAACGCGATTCGCTGTCGTTTTTAAATATTTGTTTTGAAAAGTTGTATATAGAAAGTTTAAAATGATCCAAAGATTATCGGAGAGTTAATTGAATTCTTGGTAATGTTTATAAATTAACACATTAAATTTCCAAAAATTACAAAACTGAAAAAATAACCACTTTCCGATAATCTCTGGATCATTTTAAAAAACTTTTCTATATACAACTTTGTCCAAAACAAATATTTAAAAACGGCACGGAATCGCGTTTTAGCTCAATTTAACGTGCTACGGCATCCACTTAAGTGGAAAATAGTTTTGGAGAATGAACCAATATATTGAGAGAAATTTATATTTGTAATATTTAAGTGATCTTGCCATTAAAAAAGTCATATAATTATAATTATTTTAATTTGTAATGTTATTATGAGGTGGTAAGAAATTGTTATTATCATTGAAAACAAAAACATACCATAGGCAAATTATAGGCCACATATTGTCTCTGAGCAAAGTCTCTACGCAAATGTTTAAAAGTAAATTTAGAAATATTATGATTATTAACAAAAACTCAAAAAAGTGTCAAAAGTATTCGGTTTTATTTTACCACCTCCTGATTTTATTTAGGCGAAATACTTTATATTTCAAAAACTGTGATTATCAAAGGTTGTGGGTTATACCCCATGTTTTATTTGCAATTTTTAAATTTTATTACATAATTTTCTTCAGAAGAAACGTTTATATATTTATGTAGTTTAATAAAAACCAATATTTATGTTATACTAACCTTTAGTTTATGTTGAAGAAATTACCTGCGTTTACTTGTTGATGTCTGGTCGGCATTCTTTTACTGAAGTTATACAGGGTGGCCCACCATATTCGATACGGTCTATAGCTAGATAACCATAAAATTTTAAAAAAAAGTAAATTGTGAATCTATAAAGGTCGGATGAGGCCACAGAATAAAATTATTTTAGACTATAAATGGTGTCCCAAAAAAGTGTGACATATAAAAGTTATTACATTAAATGGAACGCTCTGTATATCATAACGGTTTAATATTTTACATAAAAAAATACCTAAGTTTATTAATAGGATCAAGTGTCAGTGTCTACTTTTATTAGTTTTAGTTTTTTAGTTCGTCTTTTTCAAAGTGCAGTGGTGCAATTAAATTAATTTTCTTTTTAACACTACTTACTTTTAGAAATTTATTTTTACGTTAGGCAGGGTCTGCTACGTCATACGTACGTCATATGCAAGGTTAGTTTATATTTATAAGGTTGCGACATATCATCAACTTTTAGGCGGTTCGAGGTCGGGGACGCAAGGAAGGGCACTTCTCGGAGAAAAGTTGGCAAGACTGGGTAAAAATCAAAGCTGAGATTAATCCAGTGGCGTCTAGAATTTGCGCATTTCATTTTGCATTGTTTTGAAGTAATATTTGTTGAAAGATGTAATTTCAAATGTTTTTTATTTAAAGTAAAAGAATTTACAACTTAATAACAATTAAAAACTGTTGTGTAAACGGTTGTTCTACTAATACAATAAACTGTATATCTCCGGCACTGAACAACATGGCCGAAAAATGGGAGATGTGACGACGGGCCTTAAAGACGAGATGCTACCTGACCCACCTTTACGTTTGAAAAAAAAGTTTCTGGTGTCCTCTTGACACTACACCACGTGACCGGAATTCTTTTATGCCAAAAGTAGTTTAAGTGACACCCTTTTACCCAAATTTTACCCGATCTCGATATCTGCCTTATTCAAAAGATAAAGTTGCGAAGGATTTTAATCTCCTCACTGTATATTAACCAAAAAAATAACATCCACAAAAAATTAAGACACATTGATAATAGCCACTTGATAATTATCTTATTTAATTTAACACGTCAAAGTAATATGGCCGAATGTCGCGACCCTATATAAACTGACTTTGGTATTTATAATGTTGCGACATATCCTCAACTTTAGGCGGTTCGAGGTCGGGGTCGCATAGAAGGGCACTCCACGAAGAAAAATTGTCAAGACGAAAAATGGGAGATGTGACGTCATCACACGTCAAAGCAATATGGCCGAATGTCGTGACCTTATATAGACCGACTTTGCGTTATATGGAGATTTTGAGCGTGATATGAGAAATTTTGTACAGGGTGTTTCATTTAAAATAACAGAGTTATTGCTATTTAATTTCCCGAAAAGTGAATATATATTTATTACAAAGAGAAGCATTAAATTTTAACAATATAGAAAATTATCCAGGCTGTTCTATTTAAAATAACAAGGTTGCCCTAAATCGGCAAATCGACCATTTTGTTTTTGTGCTAAAGGAATGTCAATACAAAATATGCTAAAAAGCTTTTAAAAGTAACGTTTCCTTTGAAAATCGCTTCTGAATAACTTTTTGCTCTAAAGTTATTTTCTATCAAAATGGGTAAAAAAATATGGACGGTCGCCCAATATAAGCGTGTAGCCTTAGAAAGTAGAGCCTACTATTTGCTTAATAATTGTTAATTTTCTTTCGTTTAGATAATTAAAAAAAAAATGCACTAATTCAGTGGTGTGCATGTTAATTGTTTATACAGGGTGTTAGGAAAATAATGTTCGTAAGTTCAAGAGGTGATTCCTTGCATTATTCTAATCAAAAAGTTCCTTATAACATATATCTGATCCGATCAGTCGTTTCAGAGAAAAAATTCTGAACCAATTTCGTTTTAGTCATAAAATAAATTAATATTTACTTATACATTTAACGCCCAGTTGTACACAGCAGGTTTAAACTTTAAACTCAGTTCTACTGAACTTTTCGTAAAATCTCAATTTCTTTCAATTTCTTGACACTAACGCGTCGATGATACTAAGAAGCAATTTTGCGTCCAGAACTCTTCATTTAACTTAGAATCATATAGAAAAAACTATCAAATATCGAAATAAAGGGCAAACGGGCTAATTCAATTTGTTTATAATTTGAATTTGACATTCGCCGTGTTTTACACTCAATGGGACTAGTTCCGCAGAAATTAGCCTAATTTCCTCTTCCACCATTCATGTCAAATTTAAGTTCATGAGAACCCAGCAATATTGAGATGTTACGAAAAGTTTAAAGGCCTGACCTTAGTTTAGTATAACTGAGTTTAAACCTGTTTTGTACAGGGTGGGCCAAATTCGACGCTTTTAATAGGAAAATCATCTTCCTGTATTTTTACACAAAAACTGACCCCGTTTGCGAGGCTCAAATTTCCAGCCAAACTTACTGGTGAAAACCGCAATTCGCTATCTTGCGTCGTTTACTCGCTACAGGGTGTTTTTCAATTTCTGGTATTTTCTTTATTCCTTTTTATTTATAAAGATTTTTTGTTCTGTAAAAACATTTTCACAGCAACTTTTTTGCGATTTCAAATATGCTTTTTGTTTTTTTCTAAGATGACGAATTTTTGACTTATTTATTTATTTTTGGAAATTTTAAATGGAACACCCTGTATATTATTTCAATTTTAAAATGAGCAAAAATTACCGTTTCAAAAATGTATCACACTTTGTATTTATTTTCAGCCGTTTCTGAGATAAATGGCTTTTTATGTTTTTAAATATTTATATTGGGTAGAAAGTAGGCCACGAAAGGAGGAAACATGTTTATTAAAAACATTTTTTTTTAAACAACCTACTAATTTACTTACTTATAATAAATGTTCAAATTGCCTGCCGTTTTCACGTACGCACATCTGACATCTGAACCGTGTGCTCTGCATTGCTGCATTTATTATTTCAATATTGGAGAGGGAATTAAATGCTTCGAGTAAAGCTGCTTCCAGTTCCTGTCTTGAATTATGGTTCTGGCCAATGGACTGGACCTTGATTGCCCATCCAGTTGTTACCAAATTCTTGATCCAAAAAATTTGTAACAATTCTGGAATTATGTGGCGGTGCACCATCTTGTTGAAAAAATGTTAACGCCCTTTCAGCCAATGGCAAACTATCTATCAATGGTTCAATAAATTGTTCTAGGATTTCCAGGTAGTTCTGTGAATTCAGAATACCATCATAGATATAAGGGCCAACCAACCTGCCTCTAAAAATTCCCACCCACACGTTAAAACTATATCGTCCTTGATTAACCACTTCTACAGTTACATGTGGATTCTCTCGTGCCCAGGTGTAACTGTTGTATCTATTAAAAATTTCAGAACTACTAATTGACGTTTCATCAGTCCAAATGCAGTTGATTGGAAAATTCTGGTTTTCCTGACATTTGGCAAGAAACCATCTACTAAATCTTATGCGATGTTCATAATCGGTAGGGTATAGGTGATGAACCTTGTTCGAAAAGGCTTAAATTTATGTTTTTTTAAAATACGTCTTCCGGATGTTCTTGCTACACCAGTAACTTCCTCCAAACCCCTTGTTGATTTATGTCCATTATTTTCAATTTCTCCCAAAACTGTAATTTCTTCTAACTCTCGGTCTCTTTGACTTTCATAATTCTTTGGCCTCGGTTGGATAAAGCTGCCATAATTTATTAAATTGTTCTTAAACCTATAAAATATAGTATTATGCGGTTGTCGTCTTTCCGGTTAGTTAGTTAAATACAAATTTTCGGCACGTTCAACATTTTCATCGCACCGTAAAAAACATTTTAACATATCATATTTTTCTTCATTTATGTACATTTTAATAAGGTAGCAACAACGAATAGCGGATTATAATTTAATGTGTTAGCCATCTTAAAGCCTGATTTATAGTTTCAGTAACGTAAGACTTAAGACTTAAAACTTAGGCGTTAAGACGTAAGTAAGCAATAATGACAAGTCAATTTATAGTTCCTTAATTTAAAGTATCTCCTTCCGGTTTTTAGGTTATGAATATTGTTGTTGTCATTTTTAAAAATGTATTTTATAAAATATAATTTAGGTAGATTGGCTCTTTGCTGTTTACAAAAGACATCAACGACATCAAAAATAAAATTTAATGCAAAATGGCCCATAAATAACGAAAATGTAAACATGATGCTGCCGATTATCGGCGAAAACGACCGATGTCAACCGAGCCGTAAGACTTAAGACATGAAAATGAACCATTTCTTACTTCTTACGTCTTACGGCTTAATTCTTACTGCTTAAGTTTTTGGCACTATAAATTATCAGGTTACCTACTTGTCACACGTTCATTTTTCTTACGGCTTAACGTTAAGTCTTAAGTCTTACGTTACTGAAACTATAAATCAGGCTTAAGAAGTCAGAAGCTTGCATTTGTTTTCCATGGCCACCCATTGCTTACCTGCATAATGGAAAATAGTGTTGTTTTCTGCAATTATTTTAGATATAAAATATTGGCCTGATATATATTTAAACATGCTCAAAAGTTCTTAGGGCAAAACATTAATAACATAATTAACTCTTCTTTAAATTATTAAATTATTTATTAAAAATAGGTTAGTAATTTTGCGGTATAGCAGTAAATAAAATATAACAGATAAATTAGAGCATTTATTATATAAAGTATCTTGGTTGTTTTAATGGTTTTAAAGTTGACAAAAATATTTTTTATTGGATAAACATATATAGCTTTTAAAGTTTATATAATACATAAGTTAAGTTAGGATTTTTTAAAGTAATAAACATGTTTGCTCCTTTCATGGCCTACTTTCTACCCAATATGAATAATTAAAAACATAAAAACGCCATTTATCTCAGAAACGGCTGAAAATAAATACAAAATGTGATACATTTTGAAATGGTAATTTTTGCTCAATTTAAAATTGAAATAATATACAGGGTGTTCCATTTAAAAATTCCAAAAATAAATAAATAAATCAAAAATTCGTCATCTTAGAAAAAAACAAAAGCATATTTGAAATCGCAAGAAAAAGTTGCTGTGAAAATGTTATTACAGAACTAAAAAATCTTTATAAATAAAAAGTTATGAAGGAATAAAGAAAATGCCAGAAATTGAAAAACACCCTGTAGCGAGTAAACGACGCAAGATAGCGAGTTGTGGTTTTCACCAGTAAGTTTTGCTTGAAATTTGAGCCTCGCAAACGGGGGTCAGTTTTTGTGTAAAACATACAGGAACATGAGTTTCCTATTAAAAGCGATCGAATTTGGCCCACCCTGTACAACTGGGCCTAAATGTAACATTATGTGATTTACAAATGTTGTTTTTCTTTTTTTTTTGTGCATCGCATCGTTTTAAATAATAAAATCGACTAATAATCGTGGATATTGATGGTGTGTATCGCCAGGTATTGGTAAGTACTGTCATTTTTTTGAGCCACAAAAATTGCATAAAACCATTTAGTAATTTAAGGCATAATTTTTGACAAATATATCAACGTAAACAATTTGATGAATCAGCGCTCGTATCCCCGGTGTGTTGCAACGTTGCCAAATGTTTGCGAAAATTTAATTATTTACGACTCAATTTTCTTGAAAACCATTTATTTTCGGACATAATTTATTATGAACTTTTTGCTTACAATAATGCAAGGAATCACCTCTTGAAGTTACGAACATTATTTCCCTAACACCATGTATAAACGCTTTGTCTCAAAATTACTTAAAAAATCATCTATTAAATTGGGTATAATTAATTAACAGCCTATATAATTAGAGCATTACGAGAGAAAATTAAGAATATTTAAACAAAAGAGCAAATCCTTTATTTATGACACAAAATTTTTGTATTCATTAAATTATTCTCTATGAGTTATATCGAATTGTTACATAATAATGCATAGAAAAATGTTTACACGGTAAATTCCAACTCTAGAGAAAGAAATATAAAACAGAAAGGATTTAAAAACGGATGGACGGAAGTAGCCCCCAGCATAGTTTGACTGTCTGTCTTGATTTTTATTGTTGTTCAGAAAAATACTGTTGTGTTTTTAAAAATTATATTATTTCAAAAAAAAAAATCGGTTGTGTTTTATAAATATATCTTTGTTTAGTAATAAAAATGTGTTTTTCTTTTTGTAATACAAACCTAACCCTTTATTTTCCTTTTCTGAAGTTTTAGCTCTAGAGAAATAACGTTACTAAAGGGTTTACGAGCCCTCAAAATATCTCGACTCACCCGTCGGGTATAGATGGTTCCATATTTAATTCATTCTGAGAGCGATGCCGCCAAGTACACAAAAAATGATAAAGTTGAAGTTTAAAAAGAAAATCGGGGTTTTAATAATATCTTAAATATGCCTTATCCGATTTAAATAAAATTTGGCAGTGGTATTTGGTAAAACAGGAAGTTAATTTAGCCCTAAAATAATTTTAAGTTATGAAACCAGTGGCGGCGTGGGACGCATCATAGAAAATATTATTGACAAAAAATGTACGCCACTAACTTTTTAGAACTTTTATATTTTTTCTGAATTAAACACCCAAACATCTTCCGGCACTACTGTTCAAAAACACCCTGTATATCAAGAAATAAACGAGGCTTTCTTCCTAATTAAAAGAAAATATATTAATTTAACAAAATGTTTATTATAATTAATAATTGTATGTACAAAATTTACTATAAGGAAAAATTAGGAAAAACGAGTAAGTCCTATATTTAGAAAAACGAAATAGGCAAAATTATAACAATATAAATACACGATCAAAATCACGCTTTTATAATCTAATGAAGGAATTAGTAAACATCGCAGTTTAAAACTGTAGAATGAATTATTTTCTCATTTTACAGCCTCCATGTTTAATACTAGCGCCTAAATTTCACGGGCAACTCGTGCCCTATCAGTGTTGCCAGATTTATATCGTTGGTAATTGGAAATATTAGCAATATTTTAGTAACCACAAGTAACCGGGCGACACCGCTGGCTTGCCTATTATTGCCCGTGAGCTCTAGAAGCAAATATGTTTAACTAATCCTTCTAAACAATTAGGACATACCTTCAAACCTGGACTGGGTTTGGTACCATGGCTGTGCCTAATTAATTTTTCTAACAATACTCAAGTCTTAAAACGTTTTTAAATGCTTTCGTCTACGAACATAAGACACGTTTTAACAATAATTTAGAAAAACAACCACATCAAGGCCTAGTAATATACTTTATATTTTAAAAATTGAAAAGTTTATCACGAGATTTTTTTATTTTTAAATAAAATTTGACTTTGTTCTAGACATCAAATTGCATAAGAAACAACTCCTTGAATTTTTAGTTCTTTCCACTTGCTGTTGGACCCACCTACTTAGCTCCACCTACTTTCCTGGCCCTCCCCGGGGCTGGTCTAGAACAAACTAAACCAATGGTAAAGGCGGTGGAGGCAGGTTCAGATGAAACCTATGGTTAATGGTAAGGCGGGCCTGGATCAAACCTGATAGCCATCACGCTCAGATCATTAAATTTATAGCTCCAAATAAAAATTTTATTTAAATTTAAAAATAAAAAATCCCTTGTGATTAATTGCTTTTTAGAAGAAACTTGATAAGGAACTGAAAGTGTTTAAATATGAAAAAAGCGATATTCTGCTAAAATTTCTTACTTCCGTAATCTTATTTTTCGTTATTTTTGGGGGGTGTTAGACCTATTTTTTTTAATATAAAAAGCATAATAATATTTAATAGAGTTAAAATATCAATGAAATTTGTTATAATTGAGGTGATGAATATAAAGTTGCTAAAGCTTCCGATTAACGTTTTATAGGTGTCAATACAAATTGGACATTACAAACTTTTGTTACGTCACAAAAGACAGATTAAGACGTAGGATTTTACACAGGCTTAGATGTGTGTAACACGAAATGTTTATCAAAATATAAAGTTATAATGAACTTGATTGCATGTAGTAATTCAAAAGTTAAAACGTCCTGTAAAGAGTAAAACATTCTAAAATTATAAACACTTTTATAAACTTTTAAAGATTTTGCAAAAATTATTTGGGAAAAACAAAAATTTAAGTAACATTACTGCTAAATCTGTCGTTTTCTAAATTATTGATGGCAACCTATTTTATAAACTAAAAAAATCAATGGTACAAAAATTGTCATTTAAACCTTTAAAGCCCAGTTGTACAAAACAGGTTCAAACTCAGTTCCACTGAACCAAGGTCAGGCTTGTAAACTTTCCGTAAAATCTCAATTTCTTTTAATTCCTTGACATTGACAATATTGAGATTTTACGGAAAGTTCAAAGGCCTGACCTCAGTTCAGTTGAACCGAATTTAAACCTGCTTTGTACAACTGGGCATTAAAGTAATTTACACAGATTTTTTTGTGCAGTACCAAAATTAATAACAAAACATGATTCTTCATAAAATGTGCAAATATAGAATAAGTAAACCAACTTAAAACTTGAGATGTACTCTCAAACCATAAAATCTGGTCTTTACACGTTATATATTATGAACAAACTACTTTTGTAAAGAATCATGAAACATCACCTATTTAAAAAGTATCACAAATGACCATTTTCATACCATATACCTAATTTTACGTTACTTTGTCCTTTGATGGCTAACGTAAACTGTATGATCTTATTATTTACATACTATAGCACCCTCAACACTTATTCATCTCCGTGTATGTTAAAAAGTTTCGCGACCTCATTTAGGTCTTCGTATTTCTTTGATCTTTCAACACCTGTCGCGCAATTGACATCCTATTGAAAACGTTCCACAAAACTATGCCGACAATAATGTCGTCGCGCAAATAGAAAATTACTCCTTTCCATAATCTTCTCCTTCCGCCGGATTGGGCTGGAGCTTTCTCGTTTCTTTTAGTTTCTGTTTTTCTTCTTCGGAGAGGTATTTCTCGCATTCTTGAGGTAGCTAGAAAGAGTGATATGTCAAAATTACTTTTAATTTTACTACTGCGGTAATGATTATAATTAAGACAGCACTTTCGTGCTTACTGTTTAACATTATTATTATTTTTATTATAAGTAATAAACAAAATTTGGCCAAAAAAATATGAATACAAAATAAATAAATTGCGTCACATGGATTGCATCCTGCTCGGTACTATACAGTGCCTTGTTGGAAGTGGAACTATAGGGTAAAATATACAGGGCTGTAGTTTACAACTTTTCATGACATTACCCAAAATAATTTTGATTATACTGCAGAGCATATGCTAATTTTTATGCCTCTAACGGCCGTATTCACCAAGCTCAACTAACTTATCAGGCTGATAGCCTATAGTTTTGGGATTGGCATAAGCAGGTTATCATTCTGATAAATGTTAGTTGGAGCTTGGTGAATACAGCCGTAAGAGCCGCTTTTACAATGTCTAGTCATCTCAACCTAAGTGCTAAAGCACAGATGGTTGAAGTCTTGGCTAAAAAATATGCCAATGTCTCGTAATATCACTACTTGCCATTGGTAATGCATTATTTTTTATAAAATATGATTCGTTTCTAGGGTGGTAGTATAGTTAACCAAGGATTGACACGACATTGTTAAAGTGGCTTTAAACCATTTAAATATCTGGTTTATCTTAATGTAAATAATATACAGGGTGTCCAGTACCTCTAACGACAAAAGTTAAGGAGTGATTCTACAACAAAAACTAAGGACAATCATATTGTGACGTATAATTTCGGAATTACATATAGGGTCACTTTACGTCACTGGGCAAATGTACCATATGGAACTATCTTCTTGGGACCATAAGATCGGTGGACCATAAAAACTAACTTCGCATTTTTTAGGACAAACTTAACTTATTGCACTAACTTAATTTAGTACGGGCATACCCCCACTCAGGGTAGCCTGTACGGGGCTGAACTACAACTTTAACTTTATACTTGACTTCACTAACTACTTCTTATCTGATAAAAATCCCCTTTTAATTTTTTTCTCTTCTTTAAATATCAAATTTTCCAGTGTTTGTTTTGCATTTCTACGCTACCCAGTTTGTTAAATGTTTTTATTTTTATTTTATTATTATAAAAGTAACCTGTTTAATTTATACTTTTAAGACCTTGACACCTCATGTATATTTTTATGTATCAAATTTGCCAATGTTTAAGTAAACTAACTAATTAAAAACTATACTTATTTTAAAATTCCCAAAAATGTATATTTTTTAAAATTCCCAAAATGTATACTTTTTTTATACTAGGTGTTCACAATATGAACATTGTCCTAAACCTCTAAGTTTTTAAACTACGTGGTGTTAAAAATTAAACAAAATCTATCTATTTTTATAATAACTTGTATACAAATTTAGATATTTTTGGACGCCTCCTATTCATTGAAAGACATTTTTTGATATATAGATGACATTAAGTACAGTAAAATTAAAAGATGACCATGCCAAGAAATGGTTGGTATTTGCGCAAAAATCGTACGTCAAATAAAAAAACTTAAGAGGTCAAATTTGTTACAAATTTAATGAGAATTCCAAAAATATTTATATTCTAAAAAAATGTTTTGTTTGTGGGTAGAGTTACTGTTACATCTTAATTTAATATATTTACTTATTTATTTAATTTTAGGTACGAAATTGTATTATAAAAACTGGGACCAAACTATACAGAAAAGTGCTAAAATAAATAAAAAAAGGAAAAATATTAATATTTTTAAGAGTATTTTACCTCTTCAGTCTTTGATCTATCCCCTTCATCTGTCTCTTCTACGACCGCCTGAGGTGTATCTTTATCTGTTTGTTTCGCAAACACTCCCACTGTAGGCAAATTTGAATCAACAATTCCTATTGCCTCATAGCCGACTTCAGGTCCTAAATCGCTCCAGAACATACTCTGATGCAAATAGGGATTACGTGCACCAGCCATATTTTCACCTAAAATGAAAAAAAAATACGTGACGGGAAAAATTTTTTTGTTTTTCTAAATACTTAAGCATTTGTAAATGAATAAATTTTCCATTACTTTAAAAAGAACTGAGAGAAGTGAAATTGGTCTATAGTTAGATGGTAGAGGTTTAAATCATTTCTTAAAAATAGGTCAAGGGTTGAATTGGCAGCAAATTGTTTAGCAAATAGTCCTGCCTTTCCTTTAGCGGTAGAAATAATTTCATCTTCCAAAGTTAGTGGTGGGAAAGAACTGGTACAAAAATTCCTACTTATGTTTTTCGCAAAGGATCAGAAAGATTTACTGCCATTTGAGCAAGAAAGAACTTTGTTTTTAATACGATTGTCAAAGGAGCAGATGGAATCCCAGAGGTAAGTGGCGAAGAAGTCCCTCAGGCCACTCCAGTCGGCTGAGTTGTGAGTGCCATACGGTGCGTGGTGGCATGCATTTGTTTATCTCTGGATGTGCAGGGTAAGATATAGTAACTAAGCCATGATCTGAGCGACCTAGGGGAGCTGTGACCGATACTTGATATAGTTCGGGGTTGGTGGTAAGAAAGAGATCTAGGGGATTTAAACTATGATTTGGGACTCTAGGAAAGTAGGTGGGTTCCATAATAAGGTTGGTATGGCGTAGCGTAGCCGCGCCACTGCATGTTACTTATTTATTATTTACCTGAAAACGACTGAACAAACCTACCAATTGAAGCGTTGTGATTTTAAATAAGACATTAGAAGGCCCAGTTTTTCATTAAACCCGTTTTATTAAATATTGTTTATAAAAAACCCAAAACATATACTAGATGTTACTTTTCCTACCTGCTAATCGTCCCGAAACAACCGCATGATCGTGATGTTCTATACGACGACGCCCAAGCCGAGGATCATAAAAACATGAGCAGTCTCCAGCAATATATAAATCTGTTCGAGCCTAAAGAGAAAAAGTGATGTTATTTTTTATATAGAGGGTTATTTTTAAGTTGGTACTTTCCTTTTAACACTGTATAGAATGCAAGAAAAAAATTTCAAATAAAATTATGTTCGATAATGCTTCGTTGCCGATATACAGGTAGTTAAAGTTTTAAGAAAAAAATGCCTTTTGTCATAATTTATCTGGCACTCTAGATATTTCCACCAAATTTGGTACACTTATTCTTTTGCTGTAAAAGTTTTTAAAAAATTTCCACCAGTTGCCTTCGAACAAGATTTGGCTTCTTGATATTTTTTCGTACAACAAACTGTTTTTGGTAAAAAAAATAAAAGCCATTTTAATGCATGGAAACTTGCTAAAATTTGATATGTTGTTTCGTACGTAAAATTCGTTTTTCTCAAATTTGTATTAAAGTAATACTTAATACTGTATAGTAAATGTACAAATAATGTATTTGTACCTTAAACAAACAAATTAGACAAAAACGAATTTTACTTACAGAACACGATATCAGATTTTAACGTTTTTCATGCATGAAAATGGCTGGACATAATTTTATTTGAAAAATTTTCTTACTTTCTTGCATTCTTTAAAGTGTTAAAAGAAAAGTACCAAAAATGGATTGTTTAGTTGCCGCTAGGCGGCTACGCTGCCCATAACTGATGAAATGCGCCGGAGGCGAAATGGTTTGTTTAGTTGCCGCTAGGCGTTGACCCATTATTATTGTATTTTGCGTATTCGTTCTTCCTCTTTTAGCTTAAGGCATCTTGCATTTCATTCAGAAAATCCGACCATAAAAGACACTGACCGTGTGAAGTTTTCGTTGTTTGAATTAATTAGTAGGAGTTTTCGCATAGTAATAGATTTGAACTTTTCTTTGTTAGGATGTTAGAATTAATTGCTTGCTATTATTTTGATTTTATTTCAAATTAGGTGGGTCATTAACCGAATGACCTTATGAACGAGCCGCGCCTGAACATATGTCTACAAATTCAAAATTCATGAACCAAACAAAACAAGATATGAGAAAAAATTAAGAGCCGAATATTTAGTTGCCGCCCCATGCAATTTTATTACATTTTGGCTGATATTAGCTTACCTGCAGTTCAGTGTTAACTAAATATCCTCCTAAGTCTGGATCGACCTCTAAATCAGATTTTTCCGCAAGTTCTGTATTGGATTCAACTCCTACACTTACTAAAACAAAGTCGACCAATATGGTTTTGTCGCTACTCAATGTCAATTCGACTTTTCCGTTTTTCGACTTTACACCAACAATTTCTGTTTTTGGGATAACCTAAAATGTAAAATTAAACAAACATATTTTATGAGATTGACTAAATATCTATCAGTCTTTTAAAAACACAATTCATTCAAATTTAAAAAATGTAAGTTAAATAAGTGTTAATTTTGTGTTTTTTTTTTAACATATAAATTTGCTTTCTGCAGTTTTTTTAATAAAATGCATAAATTTTGAGTTACGAAAACTGTTAATGGGGTAACGTCGATTTTTTTTCGAAATATTACGAATTTCAATCGCGAATAATTTAAAAAGTATTAGCTTTATGAAAAAATATAAATAACCTTTTTTGCTTAGAATCACTTTTTAATCGATTCCTGTTATTAAAACGTAAGAAAAAAACCGAAGGGCGCCAAACCCCCAGGGTTTTGACGCCTTCGGTTCGACATAGAATTTGTTCCTTGGGCTATTTCCTGCCCAATTCTTCTATTGAAATTTCAATCCATGCAGGACTAAACCGGGTGAAATGCTTCATTTCCTGTACTATCTGGTCATTTTTTATTGTGAAAACTAGGGTTATTAACTATTTAAACTAATGTAATTAATTTTCTAGTACAAATATTTTTCTCAATTTAAAGTGGTCAGAGTATAGTTTAAGAGTTACTCACTTGTACTCCTTCTGCTCTGACTTTGCTGGACGTCCATAAACTAAGATACTCGGGAAGGATTTTACCCATATTTCCAGTTTCTCTAAATATCTGGAATATTTCTTTGGTCTTTTCTTATCTGAAAACCAAAATTAATAGTTTCTTAGCCCAAACTTGATTTACTAAACCAGTAAAATTTAATGTTGCTTTACTAACAATTTATTTCTAATTTTATTTTATACTTGATAAAAATATATTTATACCGGATCTCAATGAATCTATTAGACAAGCCATAACTTCTAGAGTATCAGACATATCAAAATAGGGCTTGGAATAAGCAAAGACAATTTTAGTTTCACTGTAGACACCCAGAACAACGCTAAATTTTTGGTCATCAGCTTGGACGCTCGCTTTGTGGAATTTATGGAATATATTATGTCTGCGCAAAATTAAATTCGGCGTTTTATGCAATCCTTAACTTAAACAAATACACTGGACGAATCGGAATTGCTCTCTGTGTACTATTCACTGGCTTACAGCCATCTTTCGAATAATATTGTGTCCTGGGGAGGTAGTAATGCATCTGAGAGAGTCTTTGTGGCTCAAAAAAGACTACTGAGCTTAATTTTTAATCTTAAACCGCGTGACAGCTGCAAACCTTTATTTATCCAGAAAAGAATCCACACTTTGCCATGTGTGTTTATTTTTAAGTGCGTGACTTATGTAAATTCTAATATGGGACTATTTAGGAGACTCGGAGAGTTAAATCATTACAGCACTAGAAACAGGACTATTATAGATGTTCCTTTACACAGAACCTCCTTTTTCGAAAACTCTCCTTTTTACGGTTGTCTTACCCTCTACAACAAGCTTTCAAGAGATTTTAGAAATATGCATGGTGGTAAATTCAAGAATGCCGTTAGGCAATTTCTTATTGACAAGGCATTTTACTCGGTTGCAGAGTATATGCGACATTAGACTTTGTTACTTTGCTTGCGTTTTGATTTGACAATTTTAATATTCTTTTATATGTATGTATATATTTATACAAAATTTTACCTTCATTTATAGTAATTATTTATAGCTAAGGTTTCTGTTCATTTGTATTCTTTTTTTTGTGTGTTTTTTACAATTACATTTTATATATTTATGTGTCTATGTATATTTGTGTATATCTATATATTTTTATAGTATTTATATTTATATTTATTTATATTGATGACCCCTTTGTACCTATTGTGCATTTTTAAGGTAATATATTCTATCTATATATCTATCTATCTATCTATGAAGCGGGTATCCATCGAGTACACACGTAAATAGTAAGTATAATTTGCCGCTTCATAAATTCAGCCAAGCCAGCGTCCAAACTGATGACTAAAAATTTAGCATTGTTCTGGGAGTCTATAGTGACACTACAATTGTCTTTGGTATAAGTGAACGGTATAGAAAGAGGAGTTTTCGCATATTTCTAACTTTTTGGTTACTTCCGGATCAACCGGAAAAGACTTCAATTTTTAATTTTTAAATGAAGTATCCTGTATATTAAAACATTTTTGGAATCCTGAGACAATTCATAATAATTATTTGATATTTTGAGAAGTTTTTATGCCTAGTTGATTTTTTATGACTCTATTTTTTAGTCGATCGCAAATAAATTGGTATCATTGAATTTGTCAAAAAATCCTTTATTTGAAAAGTGCTTAACCAAAAAGGATGCCATTTGAAAAAAAAGTTAGAAGTTCTATCTTTCATATTAGTCACTAAAAATTTGCGATTGTATTTTTCTAACATCACCTAGGGTCACTAGATCAATTTGCACCCAATCATGACCACCTAGATGCAAGCTTAAAAATGTCTCTAAAAATCAAGTGGGTTTAAAAACTTTTTTAAAATATCACATATTGTCTTAGAATTGTTTCAGGAATCCAAAAATGTTAAAATATACAGGGTGTTCTATTTAAAAATTCAAAATTGAAGCCATTTCCGGTCAAACCGGACACCCGGTATACAAATTAGATCCCTAGCTGCAAACGCAAATACAGGGTGTTCATTTAAAAACTTTCCGCTCAAGTTATCTTCGAAACGAGACAGATTTGAGAAAATCACCGAAACACGTCAAGATATTTATTGAGGGAAACGTTTTTACAAAAAATTGGACGGCGCCCCTTTAACCCCTTAACCACCAGGCCCACCACCCCAAAATTCTTAAATGAGAAGGCGGGTCGAGTGATACATCATTTTAAAGCTCCTTAAAGATCTTTTTAATGGTAAAATAATATACAGGGTTCTTAAATAAAAAAATATGTACTTTTCTTCTACCCTGTATATTACTACCAGTATCACCATTAAAAAGACCTTTAAAAAAGCTTTAAGAAAACACCACATTAGGTACACCTAAGTTTATTAGTTTCGGAAATATGGCCTTCCAAATCAGGTATTTAGGTAATTTTTAAAGTACCGCCATTTTGTTATAGGTGAAGATATTGACTTCATATTCTAGGGTTATAAAGTACTCGTCAGGAGCTTTAAAATGATGTATCACTTGACCCGCCTTCTCATTTAAGAATTTTGGGGTGGTGGTCCTAGTGGTTAAGGGGTTAAAGGGGCGCCGTCCATTTTTTTGTAAAAACGTTCCCCCTCAATAAATATCTTGACGTGTTTCGGTGATTTTCTCAAATCTGTCTCGTTTCGAAGATAACTTGAGTGGAAAGTATTTAAATGAACACCCTGTATATCTCTCACAAAGAAAACTTTGGATGGACATACAATTCTGAATTTTTACCTCAAAAAATTTAAGTAGTTTATAAAATATGACTTATTCAAAAGTATTGTCCCAAAAATAGTAGCAAATAATTAGGATATTGTCTTAAGACCATAATTTCTTAAAATACTTGGTGGTGGAACAAAAATTATACAAATCGGTTATCACAAACGGTTTTTTTTGTTTTTTTTTCTCATGATGTTCTCTCTGCATTAAATATTTTAGTAGTTAGACCCAAAATGACCTTTTAAAAATATCAGATGTCGTTTAATATAACTGGTTTTGAATTTTAGGAGAATATCTGATGCAAGATTACTATGCGAAAAATAATATTTTAAAGCTTTACTATACCTGTAGCAGATTTGCCATGTTGTATTAAAGTAAAAGGTTACTATGCTTTTCGCAAAAAAATGTGTCCTGGTTTTGGGTCTAGTAGTCTTATACAAGGTGATTCAAAAATCGATCACGAAACTTAAGGGGGTGATTCTACTTGACAAAAAAAAGGGTAGAGCTTCATATAATTTTTTTTTTTCAAAATGTCATTCGATTTCGAGTTATAAGCCGTCAAAGTTCAATTTTTATTTTGGTTTTTTCGCCATATTGCATTTATTTTTTAACCAATCCAGTTGACATGGCACACAAATCGAGTTTTGCAGATTCTAAAATTTTAAAACAAAAGTACTTTTCTTAAATACCGCCAGAGGGCACTTTACCTAAAACTTAAAATTTATTTACATCATAACGTTTCTATTCGTCTCATTAATGATCCTTCACTTACAGAAGTAACCTTAACTGGCATAAACACATTGTATCTATAGCCACGGAAGCTTCAAAAAGCTTGGATTTCTCTTTCGAGCCAAAAAGTATTTTTCCGCTTCTAATTTATACACTTTATATGTGTCCCAAATCCGACTTCCCTTGGAATATTGTTCTCTTATCTGGGGCATGGCGTCCCTCACAACCCTAAGCATTCTTGATTCTATTCAAAGAAGAGCTATTCGTCTCATTAATGATCCTTCACTTACAGAAAGGCTTTCCTCTCTTGCCCATCGTCAGGCTGTGGGGGATTTATCGCTTTTTATAGGTACTTCCATGGCTTCTGCCCTGAAGAATTGTCCAGTATAGTTCCTCCACTTACGGTTCCCAACAGAGAAACTCGTGGTTCCGCGCGTATGCTTCCCACTTTGTTCGTTCTTTTATCCCTAGAGTTTCTAGGTTGTGGAACTTGCTGCCCGCGGAGGTCTTTCCTTCCCCCTAAATCTTCAAGTATTTAAGTCCCGTGTCAACAAACTCCCTCTTACCTCGCTTAAGACACCCACGGTACGTTAGTATTTAGGCTTTTAGCCTTCGTGGTTTGTCCAAAGATAAAAAAAAAAAAATTTAACAGATATTGCAAAGCTGGGGGCGCCATTTTATAGACAATCAAAAACTTAAAAAATAAGGTACTCTTTATTAAAGCCGATAAACCTCACCGTTTAGGCATCAAAGTTTTCATCAATTTCAATCAAATTACCTACATACATAAATATTAAAAAAAAGTTTTTTTAAATATTTAACACACTGTAGTTCAAAAACTAAGAAGTTTAGGACATATGTTTATATGAAGTTTTTTCTTATTTTCTGTTGTAGAATCGACCCGTAAAGTTTGTCGGTTGAGTTACTGGACACCCTGTATGTATGTAGGTAATTTGATTGAAATTGATAAAAATTTTGATGTCTATTGGTGCCTAAACGGTAAGGTTTATCGACATTAATAAAAAAATACTTTTTTAACTTTTTGATTGTCTATAACATGGCGCCCCCAGCTTTGCGATATCTATCAAAATAAAAAAGTTATGATGTAAATAAATTTTAGGTTTTAAGTAAAGTGCCCTCTGGCGGTATTTAAAAAAGTACTTTTGTCTTAAAATTTTAGAATCTGCAAAGCTCGATTTGTGTGCCAAATATCAACTGGATTGGTTAAAAATAAATGCAACATGGCGAAAAAACCGAAATAAAAATTGAACTTGTAACGGCTTGTAACTCGAAAACGAATGACATTTTGAAAAAAATTATATGAAGCTCTAGCCTTATTTTGTCAAGTAGAATCACCCCTTAAGTTTCGTGATTTTTGAATCACCCTGTATAAATAAATCACTTATTTTGCTAGAAATAAAATACTCACCCTTTCGGCCAAAAGCACATGCCAATTCACTTCCTAAAAATCCACCACCAACTATCGCGACTGATTTGGCATTTTCAAACGTTTCAAATACATCTTTAAAGTCATCGATATTTCTATATATTTTAATCTGGTCCTTTAGATTCTCATCCTCGATTGCTACTTGAAACACGGGCGAAAGACGAGGGGTAGCGCCTAAAAGTAATGAAATATACAGAATGATTCAAAATACTAATTCCCATGGATATGAAGCTGAATTTATAGATTGACATTTCCGTTATCGATCACCGTTTGACGTTTCGGTTTCTGATATGGTATATGGAAACGGTAAACAGAAACTATAAATTGACAAATGTAAAGTTGTTGTTTTATCTTTTAACTGAAAACGTCAAATGGCAAACGGAAACAGAAACGTCAATCTGTAAATCCAGCTTGAATGCTTTGGTGATTCTAAGGAGTAAAGTTTAAACAATTACATTATGTCCAAAATATCTTAACTTTTGATAATTTCAAAGAAACTCTTAAAAAAAAACAGTGTCTTCGTAATTTGGCCGCATATGGGAAACTTTTTTATTATTAATTTTACTAAAAAAGTTATTCTTTATAAAAAGTTCTGCATGGTCCAATACCTTAAATGCAATCATCAGCCAAAAATGTAATTTTTGCTCAAGAGCAATAAAGAGTCACTCTTTTTCGTAAAATTAATAATAAAAAGTTTTCCATATGCCGCCAACTTACGTAGACACACTGTATAATATCTGTAAAACCACACTACACATTTAAATGAAATATGGTACACCACTATGCATTAAGAGGCATTTGAATTAATATGAATAAAAAGCTAAATATTTTGAAAAATATACGGTATGCTACTGCTTTTTTCTGAACAAACACTGTTTTTATAATTTCCATTTAATTTCGAGCAAGTTTGATTTCTTAATTTTCTTTCTTCTAACTTATGGTTTTTTGCAAAAAAAAAACATTTCTCTGCATGGTAATAAATCACGCCAAAATCATCGCATGCTTTAATTTAAATGACAATATTTCTTTTAATAATTAGCTTATCAAGAGAATTAAATAAATTAAAAGTAAAAAACTATTTTTAAAACAAGCTTTTATTTAAATGCACTAAAAATAATAAAATATACTTTTTCCTTAAAACTTATACTATAAAAATATAGCAGCCTTACACACTTTATATTGTTCCAAAACACCTCGTATAAAAACACGTGCCTTCGTTTTTATACCTTTATTAACAATGTAACGTAACTATGGTTACAATAACGGCAAAATCTTAAATTGTCACTGTCTCGAAGTTTACAGCACAAAAGTCGAATCGGTACTAACTAACTCGGAGGATTCCCGTCGCCCTTTTATAGTATGGTGGAAGAGTAAAGAATGATCTAGAATATTCGAGAAATATCGTGAAAATTCCATAGTACAGGATGGCATAAAAGTTCTTAATGGATAATTCGGGCGTTTTCGGAAACCTTCGAAAGTGATGAAAGAACTTGGAAAAATTAAGGTAAATTATTTAAATAAATTAACAAACTAAATTAAATGATCCTAACTCTCTAAAATTTTATAACCTAAACACATTTTTGAAAGTCTGTAACAATATGATATAAGAGCTTTTGGCGAGATATACATAAGTACTCCTGTTTACTTAGTTTTTAAATAAAACAAGTTAAAAGCAATCGGGTCAAGTTATTTAATTTATTTGTTTATCTACTCAGGTAAATCTCGCGACAAGCTTTTATATTATATAAATTGTGTAATAACGCTATATTTTCATAGTAAAAGTTTTAAAGAGAAAGTTTATTTTGTTATTTTTAGTGCATTTAAATAAAAGCTTGTTTTAAAAATAGTTTTTTACTTTTAATTTATTTTTTACTTTTTAGTTATCGCTAAACAGGTTACAGTCTGGTTATCTTATTCAACGTATCATTGTTGCGAGGTATTATGCCGTTTATTTTTTTTTATCTTTTGACAAACCACGAAGGCTTAAAGCCTAAATACTAACGTACCGTGGGTGTCTTAAGCGAGGTAAGAGGGAGTTTGTTGACACGGGACTTAAATAGTTGAAGATTTGGGGGAAGGAAAGACCTCCGCGGGCAGCAGGTTCCACATTCTAGAAACTCTAGGGATAAAAGAACGAACAAAGTGGGAAGTTCGGGGCCTGTCCAGTTGGACTGTATAGGGATGCATACGCGCGGATCACGAGTTTCTCTGTTGGGAACCGTAAGTGGAGGAACTATACTGGACAATTCTTCAGAGCAGAAGCCATGGAAGTACCTATAAAAGCGATAAATCCCCCACAGCCCGACGATGTGCAAGAGAGGGAAGCCTTTCTGTAAGTGAAGGATCATTAATGAGACGAATAGCTCTTCTTTGAATAGAATCAAGAATGCTTAGGGTTGTGGGGGACGCCATGCCCCAGATATGAGAACAATATTCCAAGGGAGGTCGGATTTGGGACACATATAAAGTGTATAAATTAGAAGGGGAAAAATACTTTTTGGCTCGAAAGAGAAATCCAAGCTTTTTGAAGCTGCCGTGGCTATAGATACAATGTGTTTATGCCAGTTAAGGTTACTCTCAAATGTGACTCCCACAAGATTAAAGGTGTCTTTGCTCTGTAAAACTTGGCCGCTCATAAGTAGAGGATGAGTATTTGATAACTCTTTTCGCGACAAGGGACATGATTGTTTTTGGATGCATTAAAATGGACGAGATTTTTATCGCCCCAATCCAATATTAAATTAAGATCCTGCGAAAGAGATATCTGCATCGCTCTGCGTTTGTTTTCCAAGTCTGGTTTAGTAATGGGTTTAGGAACCTGAAAACTGGAGTGAAGGGTACTATCGTCGGCGAAACTATGAATGGAATTAGTTGTGGACGAGAGAAGGTCGTTGATGTGAAGAAGAAACAATGTTGGTGCCAGAACTGAGCCCTGAGGGACTCCAGTATTTACTTGGTGAAAGCTTGAAGAATGGCCGTCCACAATAACTGATATACGACGATCAGATAGATAACTAGAGAGCCAAGTACAGAGTTTAGTTGAAAGACCATAGGAGGGAAGTATATTAAGAAGTGCGGCATGCCAGACCTGGTCAAAAGCTTTGGATATATCAAGAGCAACGATCTGGGACTCACCTAGAAACTCAAGAGACTTATTCCAACAGTGTGATACGAAGGAAAGAAGATCTGCTGTAGATCTTTTGTGGCGAAATCCATACTGCCTGTCAGGCAAAATTTTGTGTTTTTCTAAGTACTTAAGAATTTATTATTTAATTACTCTAGCTACAATACAATTGGGCATTTGCATCGAGGACTCCTTATACTTGATACTTATATGGTAGAAAAGCATTCTCATTCATAATTCTCATTGTTCTTCACTCATTCTCATATTGCATAATGGCTTCAAAATGGTATCAACATCCACTTATATTAAAATATTGAGAGTGGTGTTACAGATGTTATTAAAAATATATAGAAATACCTGTAGCAATAAGGCACTTATTATATTTAATTGGCACTCCATCATCTAAATAGGCAAGTTTTTCCATAACATCTAAGTGTGTTATTTTCCAACCCCGCGCTACTGCCACTCCTCCATTTTCACTGTCCATCAGGTCCTTACAAGCAATATAAAAATCCTCTGGTTCGTAAAATAAACTAGAACATACATTTTGTGATGTGAATTTCTATTAGATTTTAAGTTTTTTGTTGGTTAGGTTATAAGCTCAACATAGTTCAACCTATAAAATTTTAACCTTAAAAAAATGTTTTTTGGGGGTAAGACTTATATTTTTAGTCATTTAAGGAACTTCAACACTGAAATTAATTAAAATGTAAGATTTTTTCTCAAACCTATCATTTAATGTTGCATATTCTGCTACTTTTCATGCATATCTCATAAATATTTAAATGCATATTTCAAGCTTTTATGTTGCATGTAATCTGGTCCCTACTTATAATAATAGATGTAAGCAGAACTTACCTTCGCTCTGATCCATTCCACTGCTTAAACATTAACGATTTTGAAACATTCGGGTCATCATTGAACCATATTTCTTTTGAAAGTGGCGGTCGCATGTATGGAAAATATGATTCATTTGAGATAATTAATACCTGTAACAAAAAATTGTTATCAGACTTCTTCGAAGAAACTACATAAAATATTATTTCCCAAATGCTTCTAATATTGTGTCCTGAACTTGGTGAAATATAATTTTATGTCTAATTGTACCCCTCAAAAATAAAAACGAATTCATACAAAATGCGTAATATTTCTGAAATCGTTTAGGGTAGGCTAGCTACAATTGACCCCTTAGAAACAAAGTTTTCGTGTTTTTGCGTTTTTTAGATTTTCCACAGGGTCTGACATATTAACGATGGTACCATTTTAAATTGACACACTGTATAATAAAACCCTGTGTTCAACCAGGTCTAGCATAAAGCGCGATTTTAAAATATTTACACTTTACACTTTTTGTCAATAGTTATTAACGATTTAAACTGACAATGGGGGCGCTGTTAAACATAAACAAAGTCGAAGAAAGCAGGTAATAGGCAGGTAGCCGGCTTTGATCCCGTTACAGATTTTGGGTATTTAAACGGTTTAAAATATTGTTCTGGTTGCAATACAGCCGTGAATTTGTATAGATTCTCTTCTAGAAACTCTGATAAATTTTGTCACTGGTTTTCCCATCAGTAAAGCCTTTTCCCCAACTTTTCGTTTGTCCTCTTGACTCATGGCGATATTTTTACTTCTATGGCACTATTCTTGTTTGGGAAGACGTGAAAATAAATATTTTTATATCTTGCTTTTCGCGAGTGACACCCATAAACATAATAAATGTCTTTTCTGATGCCATAATGAACGTTTTAATCTAGGTACAAAAGAAATACTTTTTGATGAAAATGATGACAAAACACACAATTATTCACGCACAAAGCTCAAAAACGGATCAATTGATACTGATTAACGCGTGCTAAACATGGCCGATTACCTGCTTTTAGATTGCGCCGTTGACCATCAGAGGTCTCATTGAACTTCAAAATCGCCAATATTTAAATAAGTTTATTTTAATGTTGATTAATTATATATACTTTTAAACTGATAGGTAACTAATTAAAATCTAGTAAGACAATGTAAAAACACTTACTTTAGCAGTGGGATCAGAAGACTTAATGGCACGAAATGCTGAAAAAGAGGCAGTTCCACCACCAATGAGCAAATAAGGAACATCTTTGGGAATATCTGCTGAATTTTGCGGATCTCTAAATTGTACTTTTCCTGCTACAAAAACATTTATTTTAATTTTAAATTTGAGTCAACAGTCAAACAAAAGTTTACCCAATTCTAAACTATGTAAAAGTTAAGAAAATATATCACTCGCTAACTTAGTTTATAAACAAGGAGCTTTCGTCCTTCCCCAGTCGATCCCACGTTTAAATTATGGAATTCTAAAAAAAAATTCACAATTTCTTTATGACGCACCCTGTATATTTTAAGGTTACCCTTTAGTACGTAAAGTATCATTACGAGGAGAGATGCTCCTATCAAATTTTTCAATATCTGCACTATAAAAAGATAGTTATGAGATAAGAGCTGAAATTTTGACATTTGTGACATATTGACACGACCAAAAAAACAAAAAAAAAAGATTTCCTAATTTTGCAAACGACTGTATAGTTTTCTCTTCAATGTTTTTTAATTTTTTTCCTGTCATTTATGGATGTTTCTAATAACATAATTAACATTTCTGAGAAGTAAAAATACTCTTTAGTAATTTCTCTCAGTCCATTTTGCTATAATTATTTCAATGCAAGTCTCTACGACTTTTAGTTTTGAAGATTTAGCCTACAGATTTTATTTATTTGGAAACAGCTCCCTTTTAAAACCACTTTGTACAGAGTGTCCGGATTTCGTGGCAATTGCAGGGTATTTTGGTTATTATTAGAGATATAGACTTGCGGTTTCGCGAACTATTGCTACTTTTAAAGGAAACAAAAGATGACACTAAAATATTTTTCATGGTTCTCTTCTACCGATAGGTAATATGCAGGTAGCTAGCTTTGATCCTGTTACGGATTTTGGGTATACGGTTTTAAATACTGTTCAAGTTTCAATACAGCCGTGAATTTGTATACAGTAGTGAAAAAATGTAAGGAAACTTTAAGATTGTCTTCGTATAATTAAATAATAAATTTGTCAGGAACCTTTAATGTTTGCTAAAATTGTAGGAATGCCACTGAAGTACATATTATCGTGTTTAGAATTCAAGAAGAAATTTTGTTTATGTTTTTTTTTTTGTGATAAGGAATTTGTATTGGAAATAAGTATGGAAACTATTCATATTTTAGGTTCTAAAACATTTAGTCTTAGTTCTACAGAGCAAATATCGTGTACGGTATTTATTTATTAAATTTATCATGCCAAGGCACCGTTATTTTTCAAATGACTTTAAACAAAAAGTTGTTGACTTATTTAAAATGGGAAGAAAAATCAAAATTGCAAAATCTCTAAATATTACTAAAAGTGCGGTAACGAAAAAAATAATACAAAAATATGAAAGTCGTGGTGATGTAAGAACTGCGCTGAAGTCGGGCAGACCTCGTAAAACTACTTCCCGAATTGATAAAACTATTTTAAGGATCTCAAAACTTGATCCCAGAAAAACTTCCAGTCACACCACTGAAATCTCTGAGCAATTTGCGTTAACGTGACAAAGTAGAAACCTGTAAGAAACCGTCTACTTGATGGAGGGCTTTATGGAAGAGTCATTGTTAAAAAGCCGCATTTGTCCAAAAATAGAAAGGCTCGAATGGAATTTGTTGGCAGCTCAACATTAATTGGTCTCAAGAAAATGGAATACTTATTCTCGTGATGAAGAAAGTAAATTTTCACTATTTGGATTTGATGGCAGACGATATATAAGAAGACCGGCTGGCGCAAGATCTGGGAAGCAAAGTACCAAATTCTACTGTGAAGCATGGAGGAGGAACATAACATCTGGGATGTTTTTCGATCTGGGACAGGACCAATCATTCAAGTGCAGGGTAAAATGGACCGATTTCAATACAAAGAGATATTGAAAGTAATGTTACCATTTGCAGAAGAAGATATGCCATTGCGATGATTTTTCAAACAGGACAATTTTTGACTCAAAACATTCATCTAAGTTAGTAAAATATTGGTTTGGTGAGAAAACATAACTGTACTTGAATGGCCATCTCAATCCCCAGACATAAATCCTATTGAACATCTTTGGGACGTCTTAGATCGCTGCATTCGAATTCATTCTAATATCAAAAATCAACAACAATTGTTAATATTATTAAATCAGAGGGCTCCCAAATTCTGTAGAGACACTTCAAAATTGGTTGACTCTATGCGTAAAAGGTGCCAGGCAGTCTTATATGCCAAAGGGCACTCTACAAAATACTAAAAAGTGTCAATCATATGTTTGTAACATTTTTTTTTTTAATGAAATTTCTTATTATTTAAAACAAGAATCATAACAAAAACAATTTTCTAAAAAAATAAATAATACTATGTCAATTTATATTCTAATTATGTGTATGCGGAAATAATATTGCAGAAACAAAAATAATCGTAATCTTAAAAGCTTCCATACTTTTTTCCACTACTTGGATTTCATACGTATTAAGTGTAAGTTAAACTCGATTTGTAAGTTTGAGTAGTGCCCTTGATGGTTTAATATACTTTTTGTTAGTGGTGATTAGTGAAGAAAGCTCCATGTAAAACTTTTTTCGGAATGAGTGAAGAACTGTTTTTGACACTAAGCTCAATATTTTCATACCTCAATTGCACTTCTGATAGAAGGTGCACAGTGGAAGGAGAATAAATCTTGAATTTCAACCATATTATTTTGATTATAAAAGACGTCTTTTTATTTTAGATGTTAATGGCTCTTCTGATGCCATAATAAACATTTTAATATAGGTGAAAAGAAAGACTTTTTAATTAAAATGATAGCAAAACACACAGCTATGAACGCACAAGGCTCAAAAACGCGTGTTAAACATAACGAAGTAAATAAATAATATTACATTTATATCTAACTTCAATGGTTAAATATGTCACCCGTTTTCTTAGGTTGCGCCGTTAACCACCAGAGGTCTCATTGATCGCCAATAATAACCAAGATACCCTGCAATTGAAACAAAATCCGGACACTCTGTATGCATTCAGCTTACAAATATTTTTGGACAAGAATAGTTTCTCACCAAGTGGAACCTTTTAGAAAAGGGCACCTTTTGTCGTAAAGTTAATATTTAAAAAGATTTACATTTTGTAAGAACTTCCGAAGATACACTGTTGGTATCAACGAATCTATTAGACAAGCCAATCAAGCCATAACTCCTGGAGTAGTAAACATCAAAATAAAATTTGGTATAGATAAATGGTATGAGAAGAAGAGTTTTTACATTTTCCTTACTTTATGGTTACTTCCAGTGTAACCGGAAATAACTTCCGTTTTAAATTTTTAAATGGAACACCCTGCATATTTATTATATTAACTTTATTGGACTCCTGAATTCTAAATAGGAGTTATAGCATTTTTAGAAGTTTTTTCGCCTACTTGATTTTTTAAATTTATAATATTGCATCTAAAGTGGCCATGATCCCTTATTTATGTCCTTATTTTTAATTGGATCGCAAATAAATTGGTATAGTTAGATTCATCGATTTGAAAAGGGCGTGTCTAAAAGGATTGCCATTTGAAAAATTATAGTTAGACACGAAAATGTCAACTTGTCAACTTGTTTTTTCCTATCTTTCATACCAGTCACTAAAACTTTGCAATTGTCTTGATCATCATCTGGGGCCCCTAGATTAGTTTGAGCCCAATCATGGCCACCTAGATGCAATATTTAAAATGGCTCTAGTAAAATCAAGTGGCTTGCGTGGTGTAGAGGCGAACGTACCAGCCTCTCACCGCAGAGAGCCGGGTTCAAATACCGGCACCCAACATCGGCATTTTAAATCGGCTCGTCCCCTCACAGTTGGCAATGGCAAACAACTGTGTAGTATTCTGCCAAACCCTTGGTGGTAGTTATTTACCAAATAACGTCCGTGGTGGAACTACCACGTTGTCAAAAAGGTGCTGTGAAATGCAAAAACTGCATGTTTCGGTGCTTGGAAAACGTTGACGGAACAGGGTAAAAGATAGGTTAGTACACTGTATGTATATGTGGTACTTAGGCATAAAAGCCTTCTTGGACTCTCACAAAAATTAAAAAAGGCCTAAAAACTTTTTAAAAATCACATTCTTATATAGAATTGTCTAAAGAATCCGAAAATAATAAAATATACAGGGTGTTTCTTTTAAAAATTCAAAATTGGAGCCATTTCCGGTCCGGATGAGAGTGCACAACAAAAACTCTCATTTTCTTATATTATTTACATATACCAAGTATGATTTTGATATGTCTAAAACTCTAGCACTTTTGCACCCGGTATATATCTATATTCTGTAGAAAAACTAAATATACAGTGTGTCTACGTCAGGTGGTGTCATATGAGCAACTTTTTTATTATTAATTTTACGAAAAAAGTTATTTTTTATAAGTTCTGTTTGGTCTAACACCTAAAATACAATTATCAGATATGAAATTGTGTTAGTCATGTACGAGGTTTGGCCAAAAATGTAATTTTTGCTTAAGAGTAGGTAAAGTACCTGTATTTTTGCTACAACACACACTGATACAATTTAATATTTGATGGTTGCTTTTTAGGTTTTGGACATTGCAGAACTTTATATAAAAAACATATTTTTTCTTAAAATCAATAATAAAAAGTTTCTCATATGACGCCCACTTACGTAGACACACTGTATATATTTAAAAAAGAGTTTGTTTATTTTAAAATACAAAGGATTTTGTAATTAAAACTTTCTTTTATAAATTACACTTTTTTCTTACTTACTTACCTTTTCTAGCTTGTTTTCTATCTTTTTTCTCTTGGGGTTGTTTACCTAACCCAATAAAGTAAACCTAAAATAAAACAGAGATGTATAGAAGAAAAAAATCCAGTTAACAACTGAAGCAACCAAGAAAAACTTTATTTTTACAGCATTTTTGTACTATTTAAAGAGAAGTTATGTATATCTTCAATTAACTTACAGCACCAATAGAAGCTGCAGTTAAAACAGCTCCAAAAATAAGAATTCTTCGTCCTTTTTGTCTATTTCTTCTTTCACCTTCTTCCCAGGAACCTCCTGGTTGGGGTAATTGACTAAGTTCATTTGGTGGTTCACATTCCTGTATGGATGGTATTTTCTACAATGATCATTTAAATTAGTCAGGAAGAGCAGTTTATTAAAAATAAATTAATATCAGGTGTTCAATAAATCAGTCATTATGTACATTTTAACTCCTACATAAATTGAGTATTAGTACATTTCTTAAAGTCCTACACATATTATTAACGTTTGTAGAATTAAGAATAAAATGGATCGATATGTTTTAAATTAGTGATCGGCCGATACCGATATAATCGGTATCGTATCGGCATATCGGCAAATTTTGCCGTTAATCCGTATCGGCAAAATCTTGCCGATAAATATCGGTGTATTAAGGATTAACTAAACTGGTCGAAATAATATAAGGATATTTTTTATTTTGTTATATTATAATATTTTAGATTTTTCGCCATATTTAAGTCTTCTCACAGAAACCTCAATATCCCTAACTTATTTCGATCAGTTTTTTTATTTATATGTAAGTAAAAACTATTTTTTAACATTTTTTTACAATAAATTTAAAAAGTTATTTCTAATATGAACATATTATTTAATTTTTATAATTTTAACGGTAACATTAAAAAAGTAACAAAAGTAATTATTGTATTAAGATAAAATAAAAAAAAACAAGGCAAAAATAAATATTTTCGTAGCTTGTTTAAATAAAAGTGGCAAGGAATGAGAGACAATAATAATCAAACTTTTGGCATGCACAGGTATCAGTTTGTTTCTTTTGTTACAGTAAATATTTCTCAGAAAAAATTTGCTTATTAAAAACACTTGCAGCTGAAGCAGATAAAAAAATGTCTGTCTGATTTTTTAGTAAGAGCATATCTTTTTTATTAAAATTCCACCATTCAAATGTAAATTCGTTTCTAGGAATTATAGATATGCAAGGTACACGCTAGATTCTACAGTTTCACTTTTTTTCAGTTTAAGGCTTTACCCACAATATAATAATAATAAAAAAAAAGCGTTTATTAAGTCCCAAAAAACATTACAAGAAAATGTCACCTAGGGACGCCTCTGAATACAATTATACATAATATCACAGTAAATTTAAGTACCTACATCTAAAATATCAGCATTACGAGTACTTTACAAAATTTTTATAACAGTTATAATCGGTCACAAAACTAAATCTCAATGTACAAAGGAATTTCTTTTTAATTCTAGTTTTAAATTCTTTTAAGTTTAGTTCTTTAATTTTACTAGAAAGCTTATTGTACTCATTTACACCAGTAAAATAAATTGAATTTATGCCCTGCCGTGAACGCACCTGAGGTTTTACCAGGCTGTTACAGTGCCTTGTTAAATGTTGATGAATCTCGCTCTGTTTCGTAAAATTAATTTCTGATAATCTTTCCCCTTTTATGATTTGGTGTATAATTATGTTTGTTTGTGTTATAGAGATGCTCTTTATTGATTTAATATTAAAAGTTTCATAGATATCTTTAGTCCTATACCTAAATGGTAAGGAATATAGATTTTTAATTGCCTTGTTTTGTAAATATTGTATTGGTTTAAGAAACCTTTTGTATGTTGAACACCAAATGCCAGCGAGATACTGCAGATGGGAATGAACAATTGCAAAATACACAGATCTAAGAAGTGATCCAGGGACTGTGTGTAATAAGCGACCCAGAATACAAGGTGGTCCTGCTATTCTTTCTCTCACTATAGTTTGGTAAGACTCCCAAAAAGGATAATGTGGATCTCTCTTTTTTTTTGTTAAAGCTGTTAATCTTGCTAAAGGTATATCTTTATCATTTCTACTGGATATCTGGTCTTCTTCCTCAGTATTAAGAGTAAGTGGCTGCTCACTTGGGTTATGTTCTTTATCAAGAATTATTTGCCTAATTTCACATAATATGCGATCTCCCCATTCATTGTCAAAAATGTTTCTCTTACAGCGGGGCTCGACAAATGTAGCCAATGGTCTTTAAAACGTTGCTCCAAGTTTTACTTTAATTGATTTTTAAGTGAACCAACACCAAAATATCTTGATTATCCTTTGATAGATAAACTTTTAAAAAACAAAGGGAATTATTTCAGAAATAGTACTTCTTTCATGACTGGCAATTTTTGTAACTTCTTCAATGGTTTAAGAACATTAATTATTAAGATTTTGTACAAGTTTCCATTGATTAAAATCAAGATCTGTTATTCCAGGGCCAGGATTCCCAGCTATATATAAGTTAATGGCCCGTTTTTGCTCTAAAAGAGGATGTACCATATAAAATGTAGAATTCCAACGTGTCTCCACATCTTATACAAGTTTATTGGGAGTTAAGCCTAACTGTTCCTGCGTTCTTTTTAACTTGTCATATGTTAACTGAGAGTGATTGATTAAATAGCTAAACCTCTTTTAAAAATGTGCCGATACCGATATTATATAAATAAAATATCGGTATCGGCAAAAAATCAGCCGCTCACTATTTTAAATATTGAAACAATATTAGTCAAACTATAAAAACCGAAAAATATGTTTAAAGTGCCTAAAAACTGCAGAACACAACAAAAAATCAGAAACAATTAGATGACTATTTTTTGGACGTCTACAATAAAAAAATGGTTGCAGGTAGTCGTGGTACAATATTGTCAGAAAAAAAAATAGATTATGCCTACCGTAAAAGTTAAAGAGCTTGTAGCTAAGTAGTACCTAATTTTTGTAAAAGTGTACCCGTTGAGACGTTACTCATACAAAATTCATGTTTAGTTTTGATCCGGCAACGTCGCCTATGCACCACCAATAGATTTATTGGAAACTGAATGGTTGTACAAATATAATATATAATTTTCTGATGGTACTCCTATACATACTCACAACAACTACCTTAAGCATAAAAATATTTTGTAGGCTTAGCCCAGTAAAATAAAAAGTACTTCTTTAACTGCAGCAACAGTTCATTTATAAGTACAGGGTGTCCGGATTTCCATGCATTGCAGGATATATTGGGTATTATTAGGGATAGAGCGCTTTTCGCGAAGTGTTGCTGCTTTTTGATAAAGCGACAGATAGCACAAAGATTTTTAATGGCTTTTTCATTTTTGGACTAATGGTCAAAAAAACTATACCAAATTTTGAGGACATATCTGGAGTGGTAGGAAAGTTATGATAAAAAAGGCATTTTTTTCTGAAAACTTTAACACCCTGTATTTCGAAAAGGAAGCATTTTAAAACATAATTTTATCTGAAAAATGTTCTTATTTTTTTGCATTCTATACTGTGTTAGAGAAATTTATCAACTTAAAAATAACTTTGTATATTATATTGCCTAACTAAGAATATTTCTGTTTTGGTTCTTGGTTACCATTAAATACAAGGCTATTTTAACAGAAATTAAATTTAATTTTACTGGGCTGATATTATTTTAAGTCAAATTATTATATTTAAGTACCCCTCTAATGGAATAGGGAGTTGGTTTGCAAGGATTAATTTCTATGTGTTCACAATCCTTCAACTTCACAGTTTCTGGATGTCCTGGGATTTACAAGGATCAGCAGGTTTCGAGGAAGGATGGGACTTAATGGTCGGGTTACCTTTTTCATCACATACCTTTTTTCCACCATCGCTACTAAAATTTTTTCGATGAACTAAAAACGGAGACGCAGTGGCTGGTACCGGTTCTGAAAAACAACAAAAAAGAAAAGACTAAGTATGATTATTTTAAATAAAATTAAATGAAAAAATCTTTAAATGAGCTTGTAATATATTTATTTTTTTATTGTTTTTATAGCGATCAGAAAAAAACGCCTGCAAGTAAACATTTTCTGATGATTGACATCACCTGATAATTTAAACTCAAAAAGATTGGCATCTAGTTCTGAAACACCCTGTATAGCTTAGACCTGGCCAGACAGAATGAGATTCTTTTAGATCCAGAACATCTCAAAAACGACTTTTACAACGTATATTTTTTATGTAAAATAAGTTGAAGAATAAAAATATTTATTTAAAATTTAAATGCAGAGTGGCTCAAACAATTTATTTCGATTTTAATTTGTGCAAGATACCGCAGGTGGCGCCCTCTAGGCTTTACAAAACAATCCATAGCAGACTCAAATTTCTGACCTCTCAACACCCCCTTAAGCAGGGCCGTATAAACTCTTTAAGGCGCCCTAGGCTAGAATTCCCGGAGCGCCTATTATCCACCAAAAAAATTTTTGAAGAGCAAAAAGAAAATAAAAAGGTCCTTCCTTTCCTACGTTATTTTAATAAAAGGTAGGGTTATTCCCTCCTTTTCGAGCCTATATGCTTATTTTGTTCTAAAGCACCTTATTCACAGAGAAAATAGTCACCAAAACTCCCCTGTCTAGCGCCTATTACGTCCCTGTCTGACGCCTATTTTTTCATGGCGCCCTAGGCTGTAGCCTAGTCAGCCTAATGAATAATACGGCCCTGTCCTTAAGCTAAATATACAATACACCTATTTTTAACAGAATTATTTAGAAAAACTTTAACCAGAATACATTATTACGCAGCTTTTAGAGACGCCCTGATTTAAAATGTTACGTCAAATTTTACAACAACTTTACAGTTATGTATGTTGAATTCTCTGCAAACAACAACCAACAAAAACAAAAGTGTTACTTTCGGTAATGTAGATAATCGAAAAACCCAATTTTAGGGGGTGATTGTAAACACGGATGATGAATACACCAGCAAGTCGGCCAAAGAAAAATCCAAATATTTCGTCTCTTGCATTTTTGTGACACAAAAACGGGTTTCGAGAAAATCGCCTTTGAATAAAGAGTATAATTATTAATAACTCAAGAAAAACGATAACGACAGCTTTAGCTTAGAGATTGTGCTGTGTGTGACAATAGACATATATGAAATAAAATGTTTATTTTGACCTTAAAATATGTGTAATAAATTTCGAAACACCCTGTATTATAGGGATGAAATAGACGTAAAATTCTTAAGAAAATAACCTCCTAGACCTATTTTTATAAGTTTATTTAGAAAAATAGTTTTTTTGTCGTATATATTTTTTTTTAATTAAAAAAAACACCGTTTTTCAATATTGTCAACGTTTTTTTAATAAGGGACCTACTTTTGTAAAAAAATGCCATTGGTTGCTTAGGGCATCAGGAAGTCTTAATCCGGCACTGCTAAAGAGAATCACGGTTTTACAGAGTGTGAGAGAATTCAGAGAATTGATTAACTATTACACATATTTTTTATCAACCAAAGGCATTTATTTGAAAATACATTAATGGGAGAGGGGGATAATATCAAATTATTATTCAAAATTTATCTCTATTGTTTTAGGTTAGTGGGCCTATAATTGTAAAAACTCTTGGTAATGGTGGACCCTGGCGCACTTTTTTAGTAAGTGTGACTCTTCGCGGCGTGTATCGGAGAACTTGTAGCAAAACTTAAAGAAGATCAGTGAATATGATAAAGTTATTCTTGCAGATAATACAAGTTTTAAAAATTATAAATCATGTTTCAGGTCTTCAGCAAAGGAACATGACGGTCTTGTCAACTTTAGGTAGATCCTGGGTACGTCTCTATTTACAAGTACTACAAAATTCTTAGTGCGGGTGGTTTCTGATCGCTCTCAGGGATTGTCTAACCTTCGTCGAGGTTAGAAGCGCGGTAATACTGACCACTTGGTAAGTCTAAGGTCTCGATGAGCCGACTCGCCCAAGGCACCTTTAATGCCTTTTGTTCGTACTCTGATGAGTGGAAAGGAAATTACAGGGACTGTATGAAGCAGTTAAGATTAGAAGATAAATCAGCAGAGCTGTGAGGGGACACAAACAGAAGATAACAAATACATAAATATATAACCGCGTCGCGAGTTTTTCAGGATAGCATATGATACAGAAGCCAATCACGGGAGAATCGTACCGTCTTTTTAAGTCATACGTACCTCTAAAAAGATCGGATGGATCGGATCAGTATATCGATTCGTTCCCAAAGTCTAACGCACCCACAGGATTGGATAGGTCGCGACACTTTCCGATCTTTTTTGGTTAACGTTTGGAAATGATCGGATTGATCGTTCGAAACGTTTGTGTCCCGACTAAGTCCAAAGACAACAACTGAACAAATAAAACTACATCTGAAAAATAACCAGATCAACGTACTTGACCTTCAGAAATTAGACACGAAGTCAACGGACATTGCAGCATTTAAAATACAAGTACCCTTCTCTGATGAGAAAAAGACATTCGAACCCTCAATATGGCCAAAATATACTATAATAAGACCCTTTAGAAGTACTAGAAGAAACAGAAATGAAAATTTTTTTCAGCAAGATCAACCTACAGCAGAGTACCAATAGAACCTCAAAATACCATGGAAAAAATAACTAAAAGTGGGAAAAATTCCATAAACATTTTTTATATAAACATTCAATCAGTGAGAAATAAAATAGGTGAAATTGAATCATACCTGAGTGATCACGAGCAAAGCTGTGATGTTCTATGCTTCAGCGAACATTTTTTGTCAAAACAAGAGGTAGGTTCAGTCACTATACAAAATTTTTTAACTGCTTCATATTTCTGTAGGGAAACAAGTATTGAAAGAGGAGGGACGATAATTTTTTGTAGACCTCATTTGCTGTTTAAAGAAAGAACTGACCTAGTTAAACTCTCTGTAAAAACCACTGCGAAATATCAGCAGCAGATATTACATCAGCAAAATTACTCATTATAACAATTTATAGACCGCCCTCAGGTAATTTCGAATTATTTCTGGAAATTTTGACAAACATATTAAACAACTTAGATTTGAACTACAATACTATAATAAATGGTGATTTCAACGTTCATTTTAACCTTAAAGATACAAGAGCAAAATATACCCTTGACCTCTTAAAAAGCTTTGGTTTTAATGAAAAAGTGTTTGTACCAACACACCAACTAAACACTCTTGACAACGTGTTCTTAAATTTTGACAGTCAAGAGGAAATCGCCTTAAAAGTTACAAACCCTCATCTCTCAGATCATAATGCAATTTCATTACAAATAAATCTCCCGGAAGCCAGGAAAAACCTGAGATAATTACATGCCGACCTTTTAACAACTATGGAAAATTCATATTACACAATCTGCTTTATGAGACTAATTGGGACTTTACGGACTGTACCGAGCTGTCAGTCGATGAAAAGTTTAATAAATTCTTAAACATTATTATAAAAGCTATGGAGGTGCATTTCCAACAATTCAAAAAATTGATAGTCCCCAGAATAACAAAATAAATTGGTTTACAAGTGAAATTAGACAAATGCGAGAAACATTACGATTATTAAATGAATGGCACACGCTCAAACCTTCTCCAACACTAAAAGAACAAATTAATCTATTTCGCAACAGATATCGCAAGGCGATAAATAAAGCTAAACAAACTGCTAATGCAAACTTTATTAAAAATTCAGGAAATATTGGAAAATCTTCATGGCAGATTATAAATCAAAATACAAATAGAAAAACTAATAAAAAAATTGAAACTTCTTTAAAAGCGGAAGACTTTAATAATTTCTTTGCAAATATTGCAAACCAGTTGATTTCGAAAATCCCTCACCAACAAAATAGGAATAAAAATCACACTACATACATCAAGGCGTTAAGAGGAAAGATAAAAGATCAATTGCCTTTATTTAAATTTCAAAACGTAGGACAAATACAAGTTAGAGATGCAATAAACAAATTAAAAAACAAGAAATGTAGAGACATTTATGATCTCAATACGGATATAATAAAGTACCTAAAAATATCCTAATTGCGCCACTAACAAAATTAATAAACATAAGCATAAAAGAAAAAGTCTACCCCAATTGCTTTAAAGTGACCAAGGTTATACCTGTACCCAAGAAGGGAGATCTGAATGACCCAAATAACTTCAGGCCAATTGCTTTAATCCCAACTATCTCAAAAATATTTGAATCAATCTTAAGAGACCAATTATATAGATATTTTGAAAACAATAATTATTTTATGGAGTGTCAATTTGGATTTAGAGAAGGAAGATCAACCACTCAAGCAGTACTAAGACTGTTGGAGAGCGCAGTGGATGCATTTGAGAGGGGGAGCATATGAATGTGGTATTCTGCGACCTCTCAAAGGCATTCGACTGTGTCTCACACAGCATCTTGATTGATAAATTGGCATATTATAATGTTAGTGAATCTGGTATAGACTTAATTAAGAGTTATCTTAGTAACCGCACACAAATCACGTATTTTGAAGCCTACTCTAAAAATACCAATGTGGAATATGGAGTTCCACAAGGTTCACTATTAGCACCCTTACTATTCCTAATATACATTAATGACATCCAAATGGCGGCGACAGACTCACAACTTAGTTTATTTGCTGATGACACGGCTTTACTTAATACTGACAAAGAATATGAAAATCTCCTAATGAAAACAACAAACACTTTAGAAAATTTAGAGGACTGGTTTGAATGCAACGGGCTAACACTAAATAAAGAAAAACATCTCAGCTTACATTCACTCTTAGAAATATAGATGAAATAAAGAACCAGAAACCCAAAAATATAAAATTCTTGGGAGTTTATGTAGACTCTGCTTTAACATTTGAAAGTCATATAGACTATTTGTCAGATCGGTTGTCTAAAACCATTTTTTTACTGCGGAGACTGAAAGAACTAGTCCCTTTTCCAGTACTTTTAAATGCTTACCACAGTCTCTTTCAATCAGTAGCCTGCTATGCCCTTGCAGCATGGGGACATTGTGCTCAGGCTGAGAGAATTTTTAGGTTACAGAGGAGGGCTTTAAGAGTGATGTGCGGGATGAATTATCAAGCTGATGTAAAACCAAATTTATCAATTTGAAAATAATGACAATACCATCGAGATTTGTGTATGAATGCCTGTTATATGGATACAAAAACACAAACTTATTCCTAAGAAATCATGATCTTCATGATTACAATACTAGACAAAATAACCAAATAAGGCCAGAATTTTTAAGGCTACAAAATCCCGACTCTCTACCAATTATTATTCTATTCATTTTGCTAATAAACTACCTTCCGCAATAAAGGAACTACCACTTAATTTATATAAGAATAAAATTAAACAATTACTAGTTTTGAATCCTTTGTATAAGTATAACGATTTTTTATCTTTAAATTTGGAAAGGAGCGCTGAAGCATAGAGGATCATACAGTGCGTTTTGTCTTACTTAGGGAAACCTTTTTAAATTAACTTGTGTATTAGTTTATTTTATTTTTAACATATATATTAATAATTTTATTACATTTTTTTTATTTATTTCTGTCTTGTACCATGACTGTCATTTCTGTCTTTATATTGTTGTTGACTGTATTTAAAATTGTATATTTGTTCTTTATTACTTTATTTTATATTTAAATACTGACGTGTGGAAAATTTTTTGTAATTTATTACACGAATAAAGAATTTGAATTTGAAATTTGAATTTGAAACGTATTTTTTTATTCTGGAAAATATTAATTTCCAGTTCAACCTAGTAATGCAGAAAAATAAATTGCGTTTTTCCAATTAGAAAACTAAATTATACATTATTACTAGATATATAGATTGGTTTCTGGACCTGTTTAATTGTTGCTTCCAGGGACAATTTTATGCAAAGAGCAATTGCTTTTTGCATATGTCTGACGGGGCTTAAATTAAGTGCTATCATGAGAACATAAAAATCTTTAACATTTGGGTCACAAGTCTGGAATGGAGCAGAGAGGAGTGAAGCAGATTCAAGCAGTGAATGTGGTCAAACCGGAAAAATAGAAAAACTAAATTTATATTTGATATTTTAAACAATAAAAAAGTTATAGGAGATAGGGGTGAGCCATTGTCTACAAACCCCGGTATTCGGAGTGAATTTTCTTGGAAACTACTGTACCAATTTTGAAAAATAAAGACCATTAAGGAGAGTGAAACCCTTTAAGATAAGGTGTCACTTAATTCCCTTTCCCATTTGAACTTTTTGACACTTGTATTGGTGAGGGAGAACAAGTAAATTTTGACACAAAAATGTGCCCTACTAAAAATAAGATTTGATATGTTTCAGGATTTTTTAAAAGTATACAAAAAGCGAAATTATATAGGGTGGCTCATTTTAATTGAAACGCACTGTATTTTTTTAACAGGTACATATCCGGAGTATTCCTATGTGTAACAATTATATCTCATTATTGGTAAAAAAATTGAAATAATATAGTTTTATATTGGCAGCCACTACCAAACCTATATGTCAATAATTGGAAGAGTATTAAAAAGGCAACACCTTTAATTATAATCATAAACCAATACCTTACAAGAAAATTTAAGAAAAATAATCCTATAAAGAAATTATTAAAAGTTTAACCTTCATTTTCAATATTAACACAATAAATTAATCTCTGATATTTTGATAACCAAACAACAGACCTTAAAAGCAAACTCTGAATTATTAGTAACAATCTAAAAACTAATATATTTGGCACAGAAAGATAAGTGGCTATTTAATGTTACTGAACACTTATAATTAAGTTACTTACTTGCAGTACAAGTCACTTTTGGAATACACACTGTAGAACATGTCCGGGTAGGTAAAAGCCTAATTATACTGGAGAACTGGTTTACTCGAAACATAATGAATGTATGAATAAGGTATTGTCCTACTGCTTATTTAAATTAAAGAACCGCGATGATCCTTTTCAGTAAGAGCATAAGCACCTGAGTTTAATAAAATAACTTTGTCATGATTGTCACAAAACCTTCAAACTTAGAACATCAATGAAAGCCATGACGACCAGTGCTGGTATCACTTAAAACCTATTAAATAATAAATGGTTTTTAAGTTTCCGAGCAGACACAAATATTTTTGATTGTGACTTTAGTTTAAATTAGAGTTTAATTAATTTAATTTTGACTTTTTCACACTTTACAATAATTATTTAAAAATTTTAGGTTATCCTCTGTAACAATGACAGATCTCAGTGTGATATTTTTTTTCAATTTTTAGGCGACAGTAACCTGTTATGTTCGAGTACATGATTCGGTTATTTTAAACACCAGAAATCTTCAAGCTCGTGCCTCTCTAGAGGTAGCCTCACAGAATAGGACTATTACCCTTCTCTTTCGCTCCTTGTGCAAATTGGTCAGAGGCTTAGAAGGTGGTAAACGCTTACGGGGAGGTAATCACGTTATTTTTTACCAATACAAGGTGTCTTAAAAAAGTGCGAATAAAGTACTAGCACAAATTCCTGAGGCTAAAATATGACGAACTAAAACCAACTTACCTACAGACCTCATAAAAAATATCTTTTATGGGGGTATGAACTTAATACTTTAGTCCAAAAATGGATGATTTTGAAGATACATAGGGTGTCAAAATTTGGTCTGGTTTTAGTTTTTACATAATGACGACTGTAAGTACATGTGTTTTGAATAATTTTGAAGAATATGCTACCAATTTTATTGTTAAATCTAGAGGACATCTGCGGTATATTGCATAAATTAAAAATAAAATAACTTTTTTAAGCCACTCTGTATGTAAAAAAATCTCATTTTTTTCAAAAAAGGAATACTTGGGTAAAGTTAAGGTAATTATGTAGAAAGCGGATGCAACTCCGATTTAGAAAAAATTTGGTATACGGGGTTTTTTGGGGCGCTTATTATCATGAATCTGAGAAAAGATTTTTAGTCGGAAACGTTTTGTTTCCGAGATATCCCTCATCAAGGAAGATAAACTTTTTAATAAGGAGCGCTCGATCCCATTTAAGCCTATGTTCACTAAATTTTGTGACGTAATCTTTTCCCGTAACTCTTTGTTTACATTCGTACTGGAAGCTTTTTCGCGGTTTTGGTGTTATTATTTGCTTTTTAGTCATTGGACTTTTACATATGTTTAGTTTTTACTGTTTATAGAAAAATTGAGTAGTTATTAGTACTGCAGTTACAGATAATTTGAAAACCTGTAAACAGGGGTCATTGACCTTTGTATATTTTTTAAAGGAAATTTACGTTTAAATCGTTATTAAGGGTAAGATAGGTACTATTTTTTTGTTTTTTAAGTGTTTTTATTTTATTTTATGCAAGTATTGGTTTATTTTGTCGGATAAAATAAATATGGCAAAATGGTGACGTCACAAACGTAACCAATATTTTCGGACAAATATAAAAATCGAGCGCTCCTTATTAAAAAGTTTATCTTCCTTGATCCCTCATCAAATTTGGTATTTGAACTAACCTCATTTTCACTATATTGCCCCTTCTTTTTGCACACCATTCTTAATTTTAAGTTAAAGTTGTACACAATTATGATTTTCACCTTTTAAAACCTCATTTTTCTACGTATTTAAAACTTTTTTGAATTAAATTGCGTAGAGTTACTTTTAATTGTTTTCAATTATGGTGAATGCGCCGGAACAGTTATGCCAACTTTGATAATGGATATCTTGGAAACGAAACGTTTCCGACTAAAAATTCTTTCATGTTCGTGATCAGCGCCTCAAAAAACGCCGTATTCCAAATTGTTTGATCAAAATCGGAGTTGCGGCCGGTTTCTACATAATTACCAAAGTTAATTTAAGCAGCGAGCTTTGACTGGATTTAAAACAATCATGCGTCTTCTGTATGGCCAGGTCCAAGTTATAAGTTATACAGGGTATTTCCGAGAATTTGATGCTGCTTAAAAATTAAGCCATCCAGGACATCACCTAAGGATTCATGATTAGCATCTTATTTTGAAACACCCTGTATATCATAGACCTGGATAAGCAGGAGCATATTTTTTTAAAAACCAATTTTTAAAACACGGTCTTTAATCATGTGTATACATTTTTTATACAAAATAAGATATTAAAGAAAAATAATTTTTGTCTAGAAGTTATCTACATACAGAGTGATTAAAAAAGTATTTAGTTTTTAATTTGTTCAAGACACCGGAGGTTGTGCCCTCTAGAGTTTACATTTAAATTGATAGCAAATTCTAATTTCTCACTTCTCAAAATACCCTGAGCTGAATATTTTGAGAATATACTTACAAAATTATTTATAAAAAATTAAATTCAGAATTCAGAATACATTTTTAACGCCCGGTATCTCCGTAATCATCCCCTTTGGACAAAGTTTGGTTAAAATGCTATATGTTAGCCTCAGGAATTTGTGGTACACAACCTTTTTGGAGACACCCTGTATAATAAATAACTCCCATATATTTTTTCATAGTTCAACCCAAGGTTGGTTTATATTTATAAGGTTGCGAGATATCCTCAACTTTTAGGCGGTTCAAGATCGGGGACGCACGGAAGGGCACTCCACGGAGATAAGTTGGCAAGACTGGGTAAAATCAAAGCTGATGATCAATCCAGTGGCGTCTAGAATTTGCGCATTTCATTTTGCATTGTTTTGGTAGTGATATTTGCTGAACGATGTAATTCCAAATGTTTTTTATTTAAAGAAAAAGAATTTACAACTTTATAATAATTAAAAACTGTTGTATAAACGGTTGTTCTACTAATACAATAAACTGTTTATCTCCGGCACTGAACAACATGGCCGAAAAATGGGAGATGTGACGTCGTAACACGTCAAACCAATATGGCCGAATGTCGCGACCCCTATAGACCGATTTTGAGTTCAAGGCAAAGAGGATTTAACATTGTTTTTTTTTCAAAAAAGCAAAGTAAAACAAAAAGAACAATTGATTTATTTGTTTAAAATATTTACAATATTAAATAATTTAATTTCAGTCCAACATGACCTTACATACTTTGTACTGTTAAAGCAAAAAAAACCTTTTACTTACGTATCAAGATTTTAAACTAGATTCTTCTTAACCTTAACAATCTAGACCGAGACAAACATTTTTCCATGCAAATTATTAAAAAGCACGAAATTCTCTATTCTGAAAATTATATAAAAAATTGTCTTTCCTTATGGAAAAATTTCTAAGAATTTTTAAAAGTTGAGAGATTTTTTTCCATAAGGGTTGTTTTCCATTTTCATATTTTGGGGGCAAGCAACCCACTTAAAAAAATAATATTTTGAAAATTTATTTAGTTTACTTCCTAAATTATGTAATTAAATTTAAAATTAAACAGTTAGGCACCTAAATTTTTTTGGTCAATAAACCCCACAGGCGACAAGATATGTATTTTAGCATTTTATAGAAAAAAGCCCAACATAACATGTAAAAAATGGAGTAAAATATTCATTTAAAAGAGTTTTTAAAAACTCTTAAAAAACAAAGAAAAAGTCAGGGGAATGAAGGATGAATGTCCTTGAAAAATAAATTCGAGAAACGTAGCCAAGTAAGTTTGTGCTAAAAAATCAAAACATTAAAGTTTATTCTTGGAGAACACAAACATTTACTAAAACGTAAAAAAGCCTAATTATATCGGTAGAAACTTGGGAAAATTTTAATTAAAACTAGGAAAAACCATGAGTAACTTTCAACAATATTATATCATTATCTGTCCCTACATTGTATACTTTTTGGGTTCATATATTAATAATATAATTAAAAGGGTTAGTTGTGGTTAGTAGTTATTATAAGCTTTTAGAAACACAAAATCTTTAACACGCTTTTATTAGCTTGGGTTGTATCTATCTATCTATGTAACGGAATCTTTGAGCATAATTTTTACCAACTTCCAGCGATTCAATTTCTTTGAAAGTTTGCACACGTATCAAGGACCGATGACAATGCAATAATTTAAAAACAGTATCCCGTTATCCTGATTAGGACCGCCAGGATAAATAAATTCCTTTACAGATCCTCTGTGTCCTAATACTACTCTTGACAAAATGGCGAAGGAATTTTTTAGTGAATAAACTGGAGCATTTATTTTTAAAAAACTAATTGATATATCGAACTAAAAATGAAAAATAAATAATAGTTTAAAAACACGCTTTTATATGCAACCGAACTAAAAATTAGAAAATAATTTTTCATTACAAAGAGTTTGTCACTTCAGAATAAAAGTGTGAGGTGCATTTTATTATTTTTCATAACTTTTCCCTTATAGATATTTGCAAATAGAATAATTATAACATTTAATATATTAAGCACCCCACGCTTTTATTCTGAAGTGACAAACTCTTTGTAATGAAAAATTATTTTCTAATTTTTAGTTCAGTTGCATATAAAAGCATGTTTTTTAGTTTTTTTAAACTATTATTTATTTAGTAATTTAAAAGCTTTGTTTGGCATCATCAGTGTAATTCAGGACTAGGTGTTTGGCATTCAGTCCTCATTATAACTGGTTTTAACTCAATTACACTATTTTCAAGGTCGTAAAGTTAGGTACATTGTAGAAATATGTAGAAATTTAATTTATTTCTTTATAAATAAAAGCATAAAAGCCTTTTTAAATTTTTGACATCATTTTTGGTATCAAAACTTTTTTAAACCCATTTCCACTTTTTAGTCCTCCACTACAATACACTACACTACACTTTACCCTTTGCCAAACAAAACTAATATTAATTTCGTCACCAAACAAACGTATTAAAATTATAAAACGCCTTTATATGGCTATCATAGAAAATTTTACAAATCTTATACTTTTTTTTTTAAATGACATATCTATCAAGCCAAGACCTTCTGGTAAGAAGATTTTATTTTTATTTATAATTACCGATTAAGTTATATTGTCAAAAAAATTAGATTATGCGCGTCGTAAAAGTACACAAGCTTATAGCTAAGTGGTCTATAATTTTTATACAAGACTGTACCCGTTGAGACGTTACTCATCACGAATACTATCACAAAGTTTTGATCTGGCAACGTCGCTTATGCACCACCAATAGATTTATTAGAGACTCAATTGTTGTACAGTGTACAGTATAGATCAATCTGTAAAAACACAGAGTTCTGTAGTAAAACTAGACTTTTAGCATTTTTCTCAGGCTTAGACATTCCCTATTTTTAAGCCATTTTAACACTTAATTTTCAGCATTTTTTGCCTGTGTGATCATAAGATAGTAGGTGAAAACCCACATTTTGTAGTAATATTTTCTGGAAAAAACGGAACACTCATCTATCATTTTCCTGACTCTTTAATCGCATAAAAATCTCTAGAAATAATAAAAGTACCTATATAAAGTATAGATAATAAATACAGTAGTAAATTTCCTCATAAATGAAGAACAAAAAAGTAAAAATGTTTAGAATTAAGGAAAACTCAATAAAATTTTCATAGAGAAAAAGGTGTTTAACTCGGTCTTTTTAAAATGCAAAACGTCCACAAGCACACTTTTATCGGCATCAATTTACATTACAAGTCCATAAAACCTAACACACTAGTTAAAATGAAACCTGAACTGGAAGGGACTGCCATGGAAACCTTGGAAATGGTGGAAGTTCGAGTGCATATTATGTTTTCCAGATTCAGGATCCAAAGGATCTTCTCCACTATCGTACTGTCTTCGTTTTTCTTCGTCTGTCAACACTTCTTTGGCAGCGGCAATGTCAATAAACTTCTTTTCGGCTATTTTCTTCATTTTTTCATCAGTCTGATAGTTATCCGGATGCCACTTTTGGGCAGCTTTTCTGTAAGCTTTAACTATTTCTTTTTTGTTGCTGTTCTTTTAACACCTACAATGAAAGTTAAAAACACTTTTAAAGGTACAGTTTGTCCACGGATGGACTTTACAATAGCACAATAGCACATAGAATTTTAGTGTTTAAAGAGTCAGGTGTGTCAAATGCTTTTGCCACACCAAGACAAAACTGCCTTTACTTTTAATAAATCAGCAAAGTGTCAAATAAAGCAGGTTTTTAGAATTGGGAAAAATAAAATCAACAATTTTTTTTAATGTCACAATTTTTTAATTCATTTTTAATACCTTTTTTAAATAAGTTACCTGGTTTTTATTAACTCATATAATTAATGACTCAATTTGTCAAATATTTTTAATTGAAATGTTACTTTTTTAAAAATATACTCTCAAAATTCAGAGTAGCTTTCCATTGACGAAAATTTTTGTGTGTCACGCTCCAGGGCTTGAAGCTCTTGATCTGCTATAAAAAGTTAGTCACTAGAACGCATCCCTAGACAAGAAATGAGAGATACCTTTAAAAAAATTTTAAATTTCGTTTTTTAACCTTTCTTGGCTTTATAATAATAATTTCTTTTTAATATTTAATTCCATTTTAAACAAATAATTTTAAAAATCCATCCTTAACCATAAAAAACACGTTTGAAGCACAAAAACCAAAAGGGGGCTGGTGCATAAAGGGCAAGGGGAAAGAAAAACAGAGTAGTTCAGGTGCATAACACTTTCCGTCACTGGAACGCCATAAAGTAGAACGAAATGCTCCTGAGCTATCGTTTAATTATAACATGGGGAGTAGTAAAATAAACATTGCTATTGAAAATTAAAATTTCTTCTTATACTCTTTTACACAAAAATCTCGTCCATTTTAATGCATCCAAAACACAATCATGTTCCTTGTCGCGAAAAGAGTCATCAAATACTCATCCTCTACTTATGAGCGGCCAAGTTTTACAGAGCAAAGACCACTGATCTCAATGGATTACCAATTTTATAACCTGCGCGAAATAAAAGTTACATTTCATGGGCGAAAAAACCGGTTTGTACGCAAGGTAGTTGAGGGTAAACGCACCCGGACCCAAACAAACTATTCGCATTATAGGAAAAAATTTGTTGACCGCGTCCTGCTTTTCTGTTCGAAGTACGGAAGCTAATAAGCGTTACGGTCAGACCGCGGACGAAGGTACGGGGTGCCGGTGTTTGTATTTTGCCACGGCTTTTAAGTGCGCATGTTCGTCCACCCACTGCGCGCGGTCGTAAAAATCCGAAAAATGCTTCTTGCCACTGCAGATCTAAATGTAGGTTATCTATGGCAAAGACACCTTCAATCTCATGGGCGTCACATTTGAAAGTAACCTTAACTGGCATAAACACAATGTATCTATAGCCACGGCAGCTTCAAAAAGCTTGGATTTCTCTTTCGAGCCATAAAGTATTTTTCCGCTTCTAATTTATACACTTTATATGTGTCCCCAATCCGACCTCCCTTGGAATATTGTTCTCTTATCTGGGGCATGGCGCCCCAACAACCTTAAGCATTCTTGATTCTATTCAAAGAAGAGCTATTCGTCTCATTAATGATCCTTCACTTACAGAAAGGCTTCCCTCTCTTGCCCATCGTCGGGCTGTGGGGGATTTATCGCTTTCTTATAGGTACTTCCATGGCTTCTGCTCTGAAGAATTGTCCACTATAGTTCCTCCACTCACGGTTCCCAACAGAGAAACTCGTGGTTCCGCGCGTATGCATCCCTATACGGTCCAACTGGAGAGGCCCCAAACTTCTCACTTTGTTCATTCTTTTATCCCTAGAGTTTCTAGATTGTGGAACCTGCTGCCCGTGGAGGTCTTTCCTTCCCCCCAAATCTTCAAGTATTTGAGTCCCGTGTGAACAAACTCCCTCTTACCTCGCTTAAGACACCCACGGTACGTTAGTATTTAGGCTTTTAGCCTTCGTGGTTTGTCCAAACATAAAAAAACTTTAAATTGTAAATATTAGATGCTCCTTTGATTCTGAAAACTTTTTTTTATTTAACAATTTACTAAATTACTTAAAATAAAGGCAGTTTATCTTGACCTATTTTTAAGAAGAAAAACAGTTGTTATAGTGACCCTTATAAACATTAAAATTTATGGTCCATTTGTTCTATTGTAAAGTCCATCTGTAGACATTGATTTTCACAAACATCACATGTAAAGACGCTATAAGGAGTCTCTATTTACAATGCATAAAACTATAATATGAGTAGAGTTTGAGTTCAATTGATAACCAAATAGTATATTATTCTTGATCTGTCAAATGTCAGGTATATGATTTTTATAGGCTAATGATTGATTGATTGAACTGTGTTTAACCGGCCTTAATGTTTAGATATTGGTCATTAAGTGATGCACAAGACCTTAAAAATCATTGATCTTAAGCTTTAAAGCGTTTTTAGCGTAAAAATGCGGTGCGACGTTGTCAAACTTGACAAATAATTGCACATTTAAAGATTTTTATCCCTTTTAAAAAGAGAATATCTAATAAAATATGATATTTAAACATATCTCGACTAATATTATATCCAAAATGATAAAACAATATTTATTATTTAATAACTTACCTAAGATTTTGTAATAATCCCTCTTTTCAGCTTGTTTTTGTCTATTTTCGGCTTTGTTCAGTCCCTCTTTAGCTCTCTCTAGGTTTCGATCTATTTCTAAGGCCGCCCTGTAGTCCCTAATAGCATCATCATACAATTCTGACTGCAAATACGCTTCTGCCCTGTCACAGTACACGTTCGGATCTTCGGTTATTTCCAATGCTTCAGAACACGCCCTTACTGCTTCTTCTGACTGCTCTTCATTCATGTAACTCGTACAAAGTATCCGCTTAGCATCGAATATGATTGGTCGTATGTCTTTTTCGTTTTTCAACACTTTCTCGGCGGCCGCGATACTATCGGCGTAATTTTTATTTTCTAAAGCGGTTTCAGCTTCTACTATAAACTTTTCTACTTTTTTGATCTTTTTATAAAATGCAAAACAGTCTTTGTGTTCTGGGTCTAGTTTCAAACATTCCCGAATTGCTTTCAAAGAGTCAGTTGCATGACCAACCTAAAATTTAAAAGTTCAAACCTTAACACCAGGTCTAATATGGAATTTGTAAATAAATATTCTATGGTCATCTTAAAAATTAAAAATATGTGGAGTTTTGTGTAAATAATAATTAAAATTAAAGATGAGAATAAAGAATCATGGTGTGCCACAGGGTAGCGTCTTATCCCCCTACTGTTTCATTTATTTATTAATGATCTAGAGCAATTTCTTGACCTGAGTAATAATGCATCCTTAATTTTATATGCGGATGACACATCCATACTGATCGCCGATGCCTCGATGGACTTACTCGTGACTCAGGTTAATGTAATAATTGAACGCTTCTGTACCTGGTGTACAAGTAACAGACTTATTGTAAACGAGTCTAAAACACAATATTTAGTTTTTATAAAGCGTCAAGTACCCCATTTTTCCCTTGAAATCAGGGGCACTGAAATAGAGAGAGTGACACAGTGTAGGTTTCTAGGACTACATGTTGACAGCGAGCTTTCCTGGTCAAATCATATTGGTTATGTGGCGGGAAAACGAACTCTGCATATTATGCTATACTAAACCTAAAAAATAAACTAACTGCCAAGCAACTTTTGAACTGATGTAAAACGTATTTTTATTCTCCAGAATAGAATTCTTAGAAAGATTTTTTCAATGGGCCCCCTAGACTCATGCAGACCAGTATTTGTGAGTAAACGGGTCTTAACTCTACCGTCTATCTTATTTATGGAGGCAGCCATGTTTGTCAAACGTTAAAAGACAGTTTCGACAGTTCATACTTACAATACAAGAAACAATCATGCTATATCAATAGATAATTATAGGTTTTCAGGTGATAGAAAAAGTCCATTCTGCTTTTGTAGCACAGTGTTTAATAAGCTACCTGAACATATAAGGGAGATAAACTCACCAAAGAGATTTAAAAAATCACTGCTGTGCTATCTTTTTAATAAATGTTTTTATAGTGTAAATGATTTTTAGAATTGGTTCGTTGTTGTCTTTTTTATCTATGTTTCTTTGTTGTAATATTGTGTTATTTTTTATAGCTTGGAATATTATTTTGTACTAGTTAAGGTCATTTACAACTTTTGTGCATGCTTTGATCTAAATGAGGGTGTTAGCAAGATTAGATTTTTGGGAGTTTCCTTAGACCCAAAACTTCAATGGGGCTCACACATTAACAACGTGTGTAGAAAACTAAATAAAAGCCTGTTTATTCTGAGAAACCTTTCAAGGTGCGTCTCACCAGAGACCTTACATACTGCTTATCACTCCATTTTTCACTCGCATCTTTCATATTCTATCCTTGCCTGGGGTCATGCGGCTGACACACACCGGGTGTTTGGCTTACAACGAAAGGCTCTGAGAGTTCTTGCAGGTCTGGGTTTTAGGGATGACTGCCGTCAGGCTTATAGAAAGCTTGGAATCCTCACTGTGCCATCACAGTACATTTTGGAAAATCTTCGTTTTTTAAAGAAAAATATCAACCTCTACACAAGTCATGAGGAGATGCATGGTTATGACACCAGGCATAAACAAAACATGATACCGGCATACTGGCGTCTGAGAAGGTGTCAAACTGGACCGGGATATTGGGCAATAAATTTTTTTAATGTATTGCCAGAAAATATCACAATCTTGTCTGAAAAAAAATTGTTGCCACAATTAGGCAAATATTGACTGAAAACAGTTTTTATTCAATACAGGAATACCTTGGGTATAATTTTGACTTTAATTAGAGATTGTTTTCGTGTTTTTATATTTTAAACTGTTGTATTGTGTAAGTATTCTTTTGAATTAGTATAAGTATTTTAATATTGTTTGTTTAAAATAATGTTTGTTATTTATTTCTTTTTTAATATGTATAGGATAAGGTTTTATAACTATTTTTTTTAACACGCTTTTTATTAACTTAGGTTGTAACAATCTATCCATCTGTCTATCTATGTAACGGAATCTTTGAGCCTAATTTTAACCAACTTCCAGCTATTCGATTTCTTTGAAACTTTGCACACGTGTCAAGGACCGATGAAGATGCAATAATTTAAAAACAGTATCCCGTTATCTCTTTTTGAATCGCCAGGAAAAAAATTCCATTATATTATAAAAACAACACCTAGGATGCCATCTGTTGGCAACATTTCAAACTTTGCTATTAAATGAAGAAGAAATTTTTTAGTTTTTACACAATTTGGTTAGTTGCACCATTGGTGTTCAATTTTTATGAACAATAAAAATATAGGGTTAGTTGCACCAGAGTAGCAGAAACTAAAAAATGAAAAATAATTAATAGTTTAAAAAAACTAAAAAACACGCTTTTATATGCAACCGAACTAAAAATTAGAAAATAATTTTTCATTAAAAAAATATTGTCATTTCATAGTAAAAAGCGTGGGGTGATAAATATATTAAATGTTATAATTATTATATTTGCAAATATCTATGATGGAAAAGTTATGAAAAAATAGTAAAATGCACCCCACGCTTTTACTATGAAATGACAATATTTTTTTAATGAAAAATTCTGGTTGCATATAAAAGCGTGTTTTTTAGTTTTTTTAAACTATTAATTATTTTAAAATTGCTGACTTGTGTAAATACATTTGTATGTGTATGTTGACATCAATAAATAATTTTATATTTTTACATTTTATATTATCAATTAAATTTTTTATTTGATGATGTTAATACTTATTTTTAAGTCTTTTAATGGAAATGAATAAATAAATAAATGTATAAGTGTGAAACAAATGGAAAACTTTTTATTTGCAAAGTTAGTGCATGGTCCCAAACTATACAGGGTTAGTAAAAAAAATCGGAACGGTGGATTACGTCAGCAACCATTAAATTTAAATAAACCAAATTTTGTGCGAAGGGATAACTGAACATGAAGAATTAAAAAATATGTTTCCAAGGTTACCAAGGTTATAGCTTTCTCTCAAGGTTGGGGAATTTTAAAATTTTAAATAGAATACCCTATTTTCTTTTTATTATTGTAATCAATTGCTTGTATCAACTTTATCATGACCTGATATTATCGTTTTTTTACTCCTGTCAATTTCGAAGATATGGCATCAAGCTTGAATGCAGAAACGACTAGGTATGGTCAATTATCTCAAAAACGATCCAACCAAAATTCGTCAAAATTAGTACAGGGGAGTACTGAACATTTTAAATTCAGAAATTGCATTTGTGATGTTTCATAATTAAATTTCCTTTTTCCCTTTCCTAGCTGGTTTTGTATTAATTTCGAAAAAGCATGATGCCATATCTCTGAAATTGACAGGACTAAAAATACGATATCAGGTCATAACAAAGTTGATACAGGCATACAAAATTATTTCATTTAAATCTTTAAAATTTCCTAACCTACAGAGAAAACTATAAACTTGGCAACCTTGCAAAACAATTTTTTAATTCTTCATGTTCAGTTACCCCTTGGCACAAATAGCAGTGGGCTTAACAGTGATTTTTTGATATCGGTGATCGCTGCTACTGCTAGCAAAAAGTAGCTGCTACAGAAAACTGTGATATTATCACTCTTTACGAAAACATGCTAACTTTTTATAAATAAAGTCATAGTTAACCTTGTTAAAATTCAATGAAGAAAAAATATATCATTTTTAAATACATTCTGTCATTTAATATACATATAATTTTATTATTGATTTGCATTAGCATATAAGTAAATGTATATAAAAAATAACGGACATTACACGAAGTATATCAAATATTTTAATTTTTTTATAAACATTTATAGCTTTGATCGTATTTTTGGGCAACCCATTCACGATAGATTTATTAACAAATCAAACTGAAAAAAGTTTTCATCCCGTAAGCAAGCCAATTAGCATCCCGTTTTACTAACATAAACATGCATAATCACCATAAACATAAAGGAAAGAGGTTAGAATCACTGAATCGCAATCACAATCACCATCCAGCGATCGCAGTCGCCGTTTAATGTTGTGGTTACGGGCAGCGCCACTTCTGCGAACTGCGAATATTAAAGAGTGATTTTTTCACTGCGATCGCCAGGTGCTAGTAGCAGCTACCAAAATAATTTGTTAATAACCGGTGATTGGTAGCAGCGACTGCGATCGCAGTCACACCTCTAGGCACAAAACTGGTTCATTTATATTTGACGGTTGCTGAGATAATCCACCGTTCTGGTTTTTTCTACTAACTCTGTATTAGCAGCTGTCAGTTTTAATAAAATTCTAAGGATATACAGGGTAGGGCACAATATTGGGAACTGCTTAAAAGTAATCAACACTACTTTAAAAAAATAATAATAAAAAAATTTGTATGTTATATGGGCAATGTTGCCCCCAATGCACAATATAAATAATAAGATATTTCCCTTAATATAGAAAATATTTTTAAAATATTAGGGTATTGTTAAATATCCTTGTAATATATGTAGGTATTTATTACACCATCATCATGTAAAAAGGTTTGAAAAATTTTCTGTAATAGCTGTAGAGGCATTTTTAACATGGTTTCTGGTATTTCCATTCATTAATTAAGTAACAAAATTAATAGGTATGCATTTTGTGCTTTAAATAACCAGCAATCACAGCTAAATATTTTAATTTTTAATAATATATGACCCCAAAAAGAACATAATAGGAAAAATGTTCATGAAAGACACTGTACTTTCAATGTTTTCTCTAGTATTTATTGATATTTAATGTTTTTCCAATATAATATTGTTTTTTCAGTTTTTGTAAAAATTCTGATCTTATAATTAATAATGTATAATTTATTAATTACAAATTACATTTATTTTTAATTAATATATAAGATAATGGTATATCTACACACAAAACTATTAGCCTTCAAACCTAAAATTAGTATTGTTTGATTTTATCTTCCATGAACACTTTTATCCTTCTGTTCCCTGACTCTTCAATATATTATCTTTAAACAAAGACAAAGTTAATATTTATTTAAAAATGTGTTTTAAGCAAATTTTGAATGCAAGCAATTAAATTTACATTAGTGCACATTATCAAATATTTGATAAATTATTATCTACCAACCTTATACAACATTTGAGATAATTTCAAATACCCATCAATATTGTCACTTTGTAACTTTGTAGCAGTCCTGGTATCAGAAATTGCCGCCATCTCATCCCCATTTTCTAAATGCATTTCAGCTCGAAACTCGTATAAATCTGCAGCCCAAGGACTTGCCTCTATGGCCTCACTTAAATAATGAATGGCACTTGTATAGTCATTGTGTCCATAATAATATTCGGCACTTCTCTTTTTTCTTTAGCTGGATCTATTTTCTGCATTAACTCATTTGCTTCCACATTATAAGGATCCACTTTTAAAACATTGTAAAAGTCTAACTGTGCAAGATCATAGTTACCTTGTTTGAGGTGAATGTTTCCTCTTTCTATCCTAGCTGCAGTAAAGTCAGGTTTAAGTTCAAGAACTCTATCAAAGTCACCTAAGGCATTTTTTGCTTTTCCTAATGCTAAGTAAACAGTGCCCCTTTTGAAATAGGTGAGGTAGTTGTTCGGGTCACCATCCACAGCTGAATGATATTGGCTAAGTGCATCTCCTAACTGGCCCCTTTGTAAATACTCTTTTCCTAGTTCTAAATGCTTATTTATCTCGGCTTGTGATAAACCCTCGGACACGTCTATGAGTGCTTCGAAAGCCAGCAGTGCCAAATAGGGGTGATTCTAAACCAAATATTGTTAGTCATAATATCACTAAACAACTGATTTGTCATTGTTCTGCTTTAATTTTGAAATACTAAACATTGCAAACGTTAACGATACTTGAAATTCTATCGTATTTTTCTTTTAGCCTAACATTTTTATTTTCAATCGTGTTGTCAGCTGATTGGTCCAAGTAATTTTTACGTCAGCGACTTGCGAAGAGACACGCGCAGTGTGTCAAATTACAGCATGTCTCTGTCCCTAACCTTAAATTTTCTTCTGCATTTTTCACTAATTTTCGAATGCCCCCGGTTTAAATGAACTACTGTCAAAATATTGAGGTTATAAATAAAAAATTAAACGTCAGTGACGTGAATAATAACAAATAAGGTAAAAAGCCCACCTAAAAATATGTAAATTAGAAAAACGGTCAATTCAAAGAAAACATTTTTTATAATTTCGGGAAATTATGTTATGATACAATCATAGCGATGGCAGATGAAAGCAGTTGTAATTCAAAAACTATATGCGAAGCTCCGGCCAAAAAGAATTCCATAGGTGAACCTAATGTTTCCGAAGTGGCCCAAGAAAGCTCCATAGATGAATTTGCGGCTCCTGAAGCTAGATTTGAATGTCCCATTTGTCTGGCTTGGTTAAGAGATCCTGTTCTTACTTCTTGTGGTCATCGGTTTTGTAGGAGTTGCATACAAGAGTGGTTGGAGTAAGTTGGTTCTTACACTTAATGAATTTAAGGCTTTAAAGCCGTTTACACATACAAAAATTGAGGCCTTAAGAACCAGAGTGGACTATCCCGCAAAGCAAAAAAAAATGCTTTATCCTCGGCTTTATCACAAATGTTCAATAGCATAAAACTTACTTATCACAGCCAAAGTGTACTGACCAAGTTTTCCATTTCTCTTACCTGTAATTATCATTTTTCTTTTAGTAACTGGTATTTGTAAGAGTACCAATAAATAAATAAATAGGAAAATAAAAGTTAGCTACTACTACCCTATATTAATTATTAGCTCACACAGGCTCTAATCGATAGGTTTCTTGGTTTAATTGTTTACTTATTTGATTAATTATGAATCGGAAAGAATTTTTAGTCGGTAACATTTCATTCTCGAGATATTCCTCATCAAACTTGAATAGAAATCTAACCTAAATTCACCATATTCCCCCTTCTTTTTGCACAAATTTCTTGAGTTTTCTGCTAAATTGGCACTTAATATTTCATTTCCAGTTTTAAAACCACATTTTTATACACTGAATTGTATCCGCAGTTGGTTTCTTGTGAAACATTTTTTAAATATTAATACTAAATAGGAAAATTGCTATTTATGTTATATAGAAAGGCGAAACAATTGTAGAGTAATGCTCTAATAATTTTTGAAACATTAAAAAGCAATTTTCCTATTTAGTATTAACATTTTTATATTTATTTTACCTCTTTATTTCATAAAATTGCAAAGCTTCACTTTCAATCACAGTAGCCATAGCGCCGCCATGGTCAATGTGATTGAAAGTGAAGCTTTACAATATTATGGAAAAGAAAGGGTAAAATAAATTAAAAAATGGGTGGAAATCAAATATTGAGTGCCAATTTAGCTTTAAATCAAGAGTTGTTTGAAAAAAGAAGGGGGAATATAGTGAAAATAAGGTAAATTTGCTTTTCAAGTTTGATGATGTATATCTCAAAAACTAAATGTTGCCGACTAAAAACTATTTCAGATTCGTAATCAGCGTCAAAAAACCCCTGTATGCCAAAAATTATCAAAATCGCCGTGGTGTCTGATAAGTAAACAATTAACCATTTTTTGATTTGTGGGATGGTCTGCACTGGTTCTCAATGCCTCAATTATTCTATAGAACTAGATACATACTAGAATTAAGGAGATTGTTATAAAAGAGGTGTTGTAATTAATAAATTAATTAGGAAAAAATTACAGTGTGGCGCTTATATGCTTTCATATCTTTTAGTTTTTGTAAACTCCCCTTGATAAAATATTGTTGAAAGATAAATAATGTTCCATTGTATTTGGTTTAGGATTTTGGGTTCACTAGAACGACAAAAAGGTAGTTTCAGCCTCAAAACTTGCATTTTTCTGTTTTTATTTATATGGTTCATATGTTTAAAGTATATTGCCAGAATCTTAAACCTCTGTATAAAGAAACAATGGGAAAACTCAAAAACATCATTAGATTCACTTTAATGGTTAAAATATTTATATCTGTAAAACTGACCAATAAGGACTTTTCAAATTTTTCATACATGATATTTAGCAGTGTTTTTGTGGTAACAACTAATAACTATCCACAAGGTGTAAAGTAATATCGCTGTAAGTTGAACACAGCTACGTCATCAACAACCAAATGTTTACATACAAAAGTACCAACTTGCAATGTATTTTTTTACCATGGGCATTGCTTAATTGTACCACAGAATAACTAGCTACAGCAAATTGTAGATATAGGGTTTTTGGAGTCGATGAGATGCGTCTTTGGGGCATTTTGATGCTAGCAAAGTGTGAACTAGTGGTGTTTAACTAACAGAGTTTACACTCTAACTGTTTCCTAAAAATTTGATATTTTGTTTTTTTCTTCTATGAGGCATTGTATATGCAGCAGGGTATCTTAAAGATAGAACCTTGCGGTTTTGCGCAAACCTACTCCCGCACTCTGTAACTCGATAGAGAAAAATTTCCTTTATTTGCAATGTAAATCATATGGCAGTTTCAGGAAATTTCTTTTCTATCAAGTTACAGACTACAGGTACAGAGCTACTTTTTTGTAAAAAAAAACATGCCATAAACAAAGACATCATAGCCCTTTCAGTTTCTGAGCTACAGGGCCGATTTGGAAATTTTGCATTTTCTGGTACCCCTTGTGTCTTAGTTGGCTGCAAAGTCGATTGATGAGATAAGGTCACGACATTCGCCATATTGGCTAGCGCGGCTGTGATGTCAAGTCGGGCCATTTTCGGCCATGTTTGATTTTAGGCAGATCAGTGGCGTAGAATTAAGGGAGAAAACAAAAAAGAACTGTATGTTGTAAACAAAATTTATTGGATTATTTTAATAGGCATAACTTAAAACAAAAACATAAATGTGGTTTAAATATTGAAAATTAAAAATTATCAAAGCGACGACAGGACGATGAGGTACCTGGCAGAGCAAAATATTTTCCATGGTCCGTAAGTCAAAAACCATTTTAAAAACTTTGTATACAGGGTGTCCGCTAATGAATGGTACACAGAAAAACCACAGATTCCTTATGCCAAAATATTATTTAACCAAACATACCTAATATCCAAAAGTTTATAATAAGGAAGATACGGGGGTGTCATAGTAAAAAGAAAAAGTAAATTTATTTCGATAATTGTTCCCCCTTTTTAAATATCTTAATAAAACGGTATCTAGGGGTTTTTAAACATTAGCTTTTCAGATCGAATATTAATTTTTGTGTGTAGACTAGAGGGCGATTGGTACACTATTTAAAATTCTATTGAAAACTATTCGACTAAACACTATCAGAATCTCTAAAATAAAACGAGTCCGAACCAATAATATGTGAAGTCTCAAAACTAACCAAAAACATTAACAACTGGAAATCCTTGCAAAATATACAACCAAAATGAAACTGGCAAATTTCCACAGTTTTTACCAAACAAAGCTTCGACAAGGCACGACTCTGTCATCAGCTAATAATGCTACCAACTTTGAACAGAACTACCAAGCGAAATCGTAATTCTCACACCCTCACGTCCCTGACAAAAGTTATCACCGGTCTTGCTTATGTCTAAACCCCTTCTCATAAAGAAACTCTGAGTTGGCTGATTAACATATCAAAAATGTAAAACGGTCTCTTATATAACTTTTAAGTAGAATGCAGTGGTGTAGTCAGAATTTTTCCAAATATTCTTGTTTTGAAAATATTGACCAATGATGAAAATACAAATGAATACTTTAATTAAAAAATGTACAAAAATATTGTTTTAAAAATTTTAAATTTATACAAAATAAAATAAAATGCTAGACAAACTAATATATTTTAAAACAAATTACAAATCACACAACAATTTTAAAATATTTTTTACATAATAAAAGCAATTTTCTAATAAATAGATCTTTACACACTGTTTAAATTTTTTATATGAAGCAATTCTCTTTATACCTGCTGGAAGTTTATTCTGTATATTGCTACAGAAGCAATATGGATTTTCTTAAAGAAGGTGTTTTATAATTTGGAATATTCTATATTTCTATTGTTTCTAGTGGGGTAATTGGGAACTGTTAAAAATTGTGAAAATCTGCTGAAGTGTTCTTTGACAAATAGTACAGCATGAGTATAAGTATAACAGGGAAATGGCAATATTTTATATTGAGCAAAATATGGCTTACAAGAGTCCATTGGATGTAAAGAGTAAATTTGTCTTATAATTTTTTTTTTTGCAATATGAAAATTTTTGTGATGTCAGGTCGGTTTCTAATTTGTTGCTGACTCTTTGCACTGTGATGAGCAATTTCGTAAGCAGCAACAAATTTTTTGATTGAATTTTACCTGAAAAAATCGACTGTAAAGTGGCGTGACCGGTTTTTTTGAGTTAACCGATTTCCAATCTTACTTGACATTGTTGCTGACTCTTTGCAGCAACAAATTTTAATATCGAATTTTAAATGTAAACTATTTTTTTAACACTCTGTATATGTTTTTTTACATTATTATGCATATAAACTTTCCTCTTGTATCACTATATCTATTTAAAAAAACGCATCAAAATCCGTTGAGAATAGAAACGTCAATATCGAATTTTAAATGTAAACTGTTTTTATAAACACATTGTATATGTTTTTTGACATTATTATACATACAAACCTTTCTCTTAAATTAGTCTACCTATTAAAATAAACTGCATCAAAATTTGTTAAGTAATATCGAATTTTGAATGTAAACTATTTTTTAAACATTTTGTATATGTTTTTTTGTAATATTATTATTATATTGAATTACTCTATCTATTTAAAAACGCATCAAAATCCGTTGACAATAGTAACATCAATATCGAATTTTTAATGTAAACTATGTTTTGAAACACTCTGTATATGTTTTTTTTGACATGAATATACATATAGACCTTTCTTTTGAATCAGTCTACCTATAAAAACCGCATCGAAATCCGTTGAGTAATATTGAATTTTAAATGTAAACTATTTTTTAAACAGTCTGTATATGTTTTTTTTTTTTGATATTATTTTACATATAAACCTTCCTCTTGAACCACTCTATCTATTAAAAAAAACCGCATTTAAATCAAATTTAAGTAATAGTTTATCCAAGATAGCCGACCCATGCCCACTTCGTTGGGCGTTAATGTCTGAACTTTTTGTTAAATCATAGTAAAATATAGCCTTTAACACTCCTGAATAGTGTAGCTTCCTGATTGTGAAAGAATTTTTATAACCGAGTCAGTATTGCCGAAGATTAGCGGCTACAAACAAGCAAACAAAGTTACTAGATGACAAAATGGTACGCCATTGGGTTTCCCTAAAATAAAATTATTTAAATTCCCTTAGTTTTGTTGCGACTTTTTCTTATTTAATGTATAATTTGTGGGTTAGTTAAAATTCATTCATTATTGTAGCTTTCTATATTTAAAAAAAACACTGACTTTTTAAAATTAATAATTTATATTGTAAATAAAAGTCAATTAAATATAATTTGTACATAAATAACGAAAGAGAATACATTTCCTAAAGTCTATACGGAGTAAATCTTGTATTTTTGGACGTCTTTCTCGTGGGACCAACACGTGCTGCTTCAGGTTTTCTGAATACCTTTCTTGCGTCGACGATCTTACCATTTTTTCTAGAAACATCTTTCTGTCCGTTTGTAGAAAAAAGTCTGGAGTAATCCTGACGACTTATTCTTGTAGTCATTCCTGGCCGAGTCCACAGAGCAAACATCTGTTTCTGTTTTTCATTTTTAGCATCTTCAAATCGTTTTAGTAGTGTAAGGTCTCCTTGTACAATCGAATGGAAAAATGTAGAGCTCCGAACTGTTGTCAGCAATGATGCAGGATCCAGTAGTCTCAATATAATACACCAAATCTCAACGGGGAGGTTTGGCATTACAGCGGCATAGGCACTTACAAAAGGAAGAAATTGGTACATGACGGAGCAGTTGACAGTAGAGCAGTTCAGAAAATAATGACGTCTGATCCAGGAATCCTGCCTTATATACCGAAGATTGGTGTAGTCATCCGAGACATATCCTCTGTCCCGTGTCCACTTCATTGGGCGTTAATATAGATTGATATACATGTGTCATTATTTTGCTGTGAACTTTTTGTTTAATCATAATAAAATATAGCCTATAACACTCCTGAATAGTGTAGCTTTCTGATTGTGAAAGAGTTATTATGATAGGTTCAGTACTTTCGAAGATTAGCGGCTAAAAACTCACAAAGTTACACACTTTACCTCTTTATATGTTAGTATAGATTACGCGGAACGTTAGCTGGTAACTATTCTTTGTTTTATTTAGGTTTTTAGACTATAATGCCTAATATTTTGTCTAAAATTTAATGTTTTTGTTTTCAAAAGTGCTTGCTTCTAGCCGAGACGCAAACTCAAAATCGTATATTTCTGTAAATGTGGTAAATATTTTAGAATTGCAACACTGCTACTTCTTAATTTAAATTCCCTATAAGGATCAGTTTTTACCTTTTTGATACGTTATCAGCCAACTGAGATACAAGAGGTGTCTTATTTAATGAGGGCGACAAACACATCTAAATTTTTTAATAATTAACAACTTAAGGATCCAATTATTTGATGTTCATCAACTTGTGTTTCTCATTAAAAGTATATGGTGTAGATTTTTATTTATTTTTTTGTTTTGGCACCTTCACTAAGCTATAAAAAAAGTAGCTATTTTGAGGCTTGGGTTTTGACAATATGGCAAGAAAAAGTTTTTGTAAAACTAATTTATAAATACTGTTAACATCCAAGATTCTGATGATCCAAAAGTAATTAGTACAACTCGTTAATTATAAAAATTATATATAATTTTTATATAGTAAAGATAAATACTACCGAAAGTCTAGTTATAAATTTACATCCCGTTAACTTTTCTCTTTTATATCCTAGAAAATTAATAAAAATATCAGTTTATTGGGTTAATTTTGTAGTTTTGAATCAATTATAAATTTTTTATTATCTTTTCGGATGTACAGGGTCGGACAAAAACTATGATTTTATTAAATGCAACACCCTGTTTATTATATCACCATTATAAAGATCCTCCAAAAGCCATGCAAGAAAATCACATTTGTTTTGGAATTATTAATTTTGTCCAACAGTCCCATAAGCTCGCTTTACTGTGCGTGGTTTTAGTCGCGTCCATAAATTATGTGAGGTGTTTTTCCCCTTTTTAGACCCCCTTCCCCCTGGTGCGATTTGGAAATTTTAGCGTTTCAGCGGGAAGCCATTTTTACTTACCCGCATTACGTTAAATAATATCTTTCTATTATATAAAATATTAACGTGTTATTAAAACCCGATCAATAATTACAAAATAAATTATTTCACTACTAATTAGTGACGAAGAAGCGAGAAATTGATAATGAACTCGCCGTATTATTCGCGGAAAATTCATAATGCACTTGCTGTAATATTCGCAGAAAGTGATTCGCGATATGTATATTCTTTCGCCAGTGTCTAACTTGTTTTTAAATGTTATTATTTATACAAACCCCGCCAAAATTATCGCATATGCTCGATTTTCTCCATAAGCTTCAATACAAAAATACTTTAATTTAAATGGCCATATCTCTTTTAATAATTAGGTTATCAAGACAATTAAAAAAGAAAATTTTAGGAAAGGTAAAGCTATAACTTTGGCGTAACCGTTGTTATTTAGTGTTAACAATACATCTTACAGGGTAATTAAAGGTTTTTGAAAAAATGAATAATTTTTAATTTCTCTGTATAATGTGCTGTTAAAGAAGAGTAATCAAATTTGTGATGATAAAACATCAGATTATACAGGGTGATTCAAAAATCGATCACGAAACTTAAGGGGTGATTCTACTTGACAAAATGAGGATAGAGTCTCATATAATTTTTTTCAAAATGTTATTCGTTATCGAGTTACAAGCCGTCAAAGTACTTTTTTAAATACCGCCAGAGGGGCACTTTACCTAAAACTTAAAATTCATTTACATCATAACTTTTATTTTGACAGATATCGTAAAGCTGGATGCGCCATTTTATAGACAATTAAAAACTTAAAAAATAAGTTACTCTTTATTAAACTCGATAAACCTCGTCGTTTAGGCACCAATAGACATCAAAGTTTTATCAATTTCAATCAAATTACCTACATACATACAGGGTGTCCAGTAACTCAACCGACAAACTTTACGGGGCGATTCTACAACAGAAAATAAGAAAAACTCATATAAACATATGTCCTAAACGTCTTAGTTATTGAACTACGGGGTGTTAAAATATAAAAAAAAATTGTTGTAGAATCGTTTGGTTAAGTTTGTCGGTTGAGTTACTGGACACCCTGTATGTATGTAGGTAATTTGATTGAAATTGATGAAAACTTTGATGTCTATTGGTGCCTAAACGGTGAGGTTTATCGACTTTAATAAAGAGTACCTTATTTTTTAAGTTTTTGATTGTCTATAAAATGACGCCCCCAGCTTTGCGATATAATAAAAATAAAATACAAAATAAAAGTTATGATGTAAATAAATTTTAAGTTTTAAGGTAAAGTGCCTCTGGCGGTATTTAAAAAAGTACTTTTGTCTTAAAATTTTAGAATCTGCAAAGCTTGATTTGTGTGCCAAATATTAACTGGATTGGTTAAAAAATAAATGCAATATGGCAGAAAAAACCAAAATAAAAATTGAACTTTGACGGCTTGCAACTCGAAAACGAATGACATTTTGAAAAAAAAATCTATGAAGCTCTACCCTTATTTTGTCATGTAGAATCACCCCCATAAGTTTCGTGATCGATTTTGAATCACCCTGTATAAGTAAGTGTATAATTTATTCGCAAATCAGATTACTGCCTTTTAACAGCACATCACACAGGGCGATTAAAAATTAATTATTTTTGCCAAAAACTTTAAATCATCCTGTAGAATGTATTGTTAACAGTAAATAACAACGGTTACGCTAAAGTTATAGCTTCACCTTTCTTTAACATTTTCTTTTTTATTTTTTTTAATAACCTAAATATTAAAAGAGATAGGTATAGCCATTCAAATTAAAGTATTTTTGTATTGAAGTTTATGGAGAAAATCAAGCATATGCGAAAATAATCATAGCCAGCTGATTTATAGATAAAATGTAAATTATGTTTGCAAATTAAATTGTTATAATCCCTAATTGTGCATTAAAAAGAAGTAAAATATTTTTAATCATTATTTTTATGAAATAATTGCTCGTCTAACTTACAATTTAGCTTGCCAGTTATGAGTCACACCTGAAATGATTTCATAATTTTATTAAAAATATGTTAATTCAGTAATAAATTACTTCATAAAAACGAACTATGAACATCTTTGTTATGATTTTAGAAAAGAGACTGCGTGTCCAGTAGATAATATGAAATTAAATAAGGATAAAGATATTTTTCCGGATAATTTTACGAGACAGAAATCTCGCAACAAAGAACAAAATGCCCGAATATTGTTAAAGGGATGTTTGGTGGAATTGTCTCCTTTGGATGTAGAATCTCATTTGTTGGTGTGTGAATTTAGGTAAGTAAAAGAACAAATAGCAATTCAATGTTTAAAGTTCTAAGATTCTAGAATGAAAATTAGGAAAAAATTGTATGAACATATGTCCTAAACGTCTCAGTTTTTGGAACTATGGGGTGTTAAAAAATTAAAGAAAAATATATATATTTTTTAATAACTTTACAACTACTTTAGATATTTTTAAAATTTGGGGACGCCCCCTTTGAATCAGAATTTTTTGGCATGCCAAAAAAATCACCCGTGACGATCCATGAGAGGCTTAAAGGTAAATATTTTTTAAGAAAACAATGGCACGTCACTACATTTTTCTAATATAAAAATATTTTTTAAAATTCCCAGTTAGTTTTAAACAAATATGATCCCATTTTTTTATTTGGGTGTACGGTTTTGCGTAAATAAATAAAAACAATGGTAATAGTTCGATATAGCGGTTTCGCTATTATAAGAGATTTTGAAAAATTATTTTTCAGGGCGTTTCTATAGGTCGATTATGACACAAATCTGTGTGCGCGTTTTCCAAAATCCATTTCTATAATTTATTATTAATAAAAACATATTTACGGGACGGTGGAGTGAACAGGGGTGCTGGGTGGGGACGAAACAGTAGAAATCCTACATTAAACGCCCAAAAACAGTATTTCACAGTACACACCGCACTTTCTGTTTACAAAAATGTCAAAACATTGTTTTAAAAAAATTAAAAATAAATAATAGTACAACAATCCCGCCATGGCTGTCACTGCATAAAAAAGAAGAGTTTGCAATAGAACTGTAAATGTCTTGCGATGTTGCCAAATAAAGTGAGAAAGTGTCAATAACTTTAAAAAAGAAAGATACAGGACAAAATTCATTTGAAAAATTAAGTTATTCCTTCTTCCTATTATAATTTGTAGAGAAAAAGGAAAATACCTAAAAATAAAGAAGGAGGCATTTCTACAAAAAATACCATTGTTTCTCATGGAAATGGTGGTTAATCCCCGAAATAGGCTTGGTGTTAATTCTTCATAAGAAGTTTGGCAACGCTGCTTCTATCAACACTGTCATATTTATAATGACGGACGAGATATCTCATATGTGAGGGATAGTTTTTCGAAAAATTTCATACTTTCAAAATTAATTTACATTTTTCATGTGCTCCGAGTGCAGTGTATTAATGTTTTCTTGTGTTTGACGATGGATTTATACTGTTTTGTCCCCACCCAGCACCCCTGTTCACTCCACCGTCCCGTAAATATATTTTTATTAATAATAAATTATAGAAATGGATTTTGAAAAACGCGCACACAGATTTGTGTCATAATCGACCTATAGAAACCCCTGAAAAAATTTTTTCGAAAATCTCTTATAATAGCGAAAACCGCTATATCGAACTATTACCAAAACCATTTCGCGGCATGGTCATTTCGTTCATGTTCGATCATGTTAATCAAATTCTGCAGTAAAAAGTTACCTTCATTATTTATTCTATAATTAGATGGGGATTCAATCATGCCAAGAAATGTTTTTTATTTATTTACGCAAAAACCAAACATCAAGTAAAAAAAAGTTTAAAGATCAAATTGAAAAAAAAATATTTACCTCAAACCCCTTATGGACAACACTGGTAAAAATGAAGAAAAAACATTCTTGTATGCCAAAAAATGTCATATGCATGCATAAGAAGCGTTTTTTTTTGTTGGACAATCACAAAGGCCAAATTTTTAAGAATATCTAAATTTTATGAAAAATTATTATAAAAAACATTTTTTTATAATTTTTAACCCCGTAGATCAAAAACTAAGACGTTTAGGAGATATTTATGTTCATATAAAGTTTATTCCTAATTTTCAATTTAGAATCACCCCTTAAAATTGTCGGTTAAGTTAATGCACACCCTGTATACAGGGTGGTCAAAAAAGTTTGCAACAAATGGATTTCTCTGGTTAATTTTATGTTTATAAATATTTTTTCAGGACACCAGAATTACCTGATCATGAAAAACTTAAGTGCTATTTTGTGAATGTTGGATGCAATGATAAATTTGAGGATGAACCAGAACTTCAGAGACATCTAGATCTAAATATCCAACAGCATTTGGCGGTAAGTTGTAAAACTTGAATTAGGGGGCATCCATAAATTACGTGAGACATTTAGGGGAGGAGGGAGGGTCGAGGTGAATGTCACCATTTCTCATAATGGAGGAGGGGTGCAGGTCTGTGCAAATATCACGTAATTTTTCAGCTGGCAGAAACCGAATTTGGGGCAGGTCGTGATTTTTAGTCATTTTTTACTTAACTATCACGATTGATTGCGTGCTAAGGTATGTACATACACTAAAGTGCTTTACACACTGCGCCTTCTATTATCGAATTCATTGGTATGACCAAAAATGCTTAGAATCAAATTTGTAAAGAATTTTGTTTTCTACAAATTTTATAATAAATATAAATCTAATTAAAAGTAAAGGAAACGAAATATTAGCATTCGAGTTCCTTACACGATATCATAGGGGATTTTCAGGAGAGTATTTTTGTACCAAAATAAAGGTATGTACATATATTCAGCTTATTCCGTAAGATTCCGAAATGAAAGTCTAAGTTAATTGGGCTATAAGTAATTTTAAGAGAAAAAGTTTATATAAACATGGGTCTACAAATTGAATTGTAATAGGTTGTTAAAAAATTATTTTAATATGTCGTTTTATTTTAAGCTTTTGTCCCAAGCTTACTCCAAAGTAGTTGTACAGAATACTCATGAAGAGGCTAGTAGTTCGGCGCTAGCACAGGCCAATTTTTGGGATCCTCCGTCCAAGCAAGAATCATCTAGTCAATTAACTGAAGGTGAAACTCTACAGAATCTCTTAAAGTAAGAACAAAACCTTAGAAATTATCATAAGACTTTAATTGTGGCTACTATTTACAATTATACTCTGTTCAATATAAATTGAAAAAACACCTAAACAAAAAATGTTTTTCATTGGTTCAAAAGTGAGTAACCCTAGTTACCACAATAAACAATGTATTTTATTGGTTTAAAACTACAGTAACCTGAGTTAGGGTTAGGTTAATTTAGAGGCCTAGTTTTAAAGTTTACAATCTCCATTTATACTTTTTAATACATCAGTGAGATAAATGTCCCAATGGTTATTGTTTTTTAGCGCTGAATAAATAAATCATTTTTAGGGCCATGAGTACAGGGTGGCTCGAATTCGACGCTCATCATTGGGATTTCGGAAACCGTAAGAGATACAGGATCGGTTAAATGGAGGCAAAGTTACGCAATTTGATGCTCAATAAAATGCCGTTTCGCGTTTTAAAAAATTCCGAGTACTTCCGAAGATATTCGAAAAAAACCGGAATTTTTAATTTTGGTTTCTAATGTTTCCTGGCTATATTTGTTAAGATAACTCAAAATAAAAAACACGTTTTCATGGCCACTTTTTCTGCTCTATAATTCAGTGTGATTAAATATTGAATCTGACGTTTCGGCTTCTGGCGACCATCATCAACATCAGTGAGATAAATGTCCCAATGGTTATTGTTTTTTTAGCGCTGAATAAATAAATCATTTTTAGGGCCATGAGTACAGGGTGGCTCGAATTCGACGCTCATCATTGGGATTTCGGAAACCGTAAGAGATACAGGATCGGTTAAATGGAGGCAAAGTTACGCAATTTAATGCTCAATAAAATGCCGTTTTGCGTTTTAAAAATTCCGAGTACTTCCGAAGATATTCGAAAAAACCGGAATTTTTAATTTTGGTTTCTAATGTTTCCTGGCTATATTTGTTAAGATAACTCAAAATGAAAAACACGTTTTCATGGCCACTTTTTCTGCTCTATAATTCAGTGTGATTAAATATTGAATCTGACGTTTCGGCTTCTGGCGACCATCATCAACTTAATTCTTTTAAATACGGACCTGATATTTTTTCAATTTAATTAAATCCTTTCATCACTCTTAAAACACTATATATCGCCACTTTGATATTTGCCGACGTTTCGTACAGAAAATTCCATCACCAGAATATTACATATTTATTTTACCATAATACGGCCCTGAACTACATTTTTAGGTAAGAAGGTAAAAAAAGAATAAACTTATTACATATTCATGTTTTATTGCAACTCATTGATATCTAACAGCGGAAATTACTTTATTAACCGAAAATTTCATGAATATTAGACATAAGATACAAAAAGGTAGACAACAAATCAGCTTACATAAACAATTTGTAATACTATCTTGATGCCCATATTAAAAATAAACATATTTTTAATTTAAATTTAATCACTATTATAGGTGTTCAATTTCTTGCTTTGGTTTGTATTTTTAATACAGCTGGATTAATTGTTCTCGCAGGAATGGCAGTAACTTCCCTTATCAAATTTTGTCGTAGTACTTAAAGATCGTGGGGTGCATTTTTAAATAAACGGTTCTTAAGATATCCCCAAAGCAAATAATCTAGGGACTAAGATCTGGGCTCCTAGCGGGCCATCTTGCAAAACCATTTATTAGAACATATATGGTAAAGGAATTGAGCTACTTCCCTTCTATTGTGGGCAAGAGCTCCGTCTTGCTGCCACCATATTTCTTGAAATACTGCCAAAGGTTGATTATCTAGGGCGTCTAAGACATCATTCCTAATCAAATTTAGATATCGTTCGGAAGTTAAGGTACCTTCGTAAACGAAAGGTCCAATAATTTTGTTCCTCCACATACCAATCCATACATTAAATGAAGTTCTCCCTTGAATTCGTACCTGCTGGTTAGTTTCTGTTAATAAAGTAATTTCCGCTGTTAGATATCAATGAGTTGCAATAAAACATGAATATGTAATAAGTTTATTCTTTTTTACCTTTTTACCTAAAAATGTAGTTCAGGGCCGTATTATGGTTAAATAAATATGCAATATTCTGGTGATGGAATTTTCTGTACGAAACGTCGGCAAATATCAAAGTGGCGATATATAGTGTTTTAAGAGTGATGAAAGGATTTAATTAAATTGAAAAAATATCAGGTCCGTATTTGAAAAAATTTAGTTGATGATAGTCGCCAGAAGCCGAAACGTCAGATTTAATGTTTAATCACACTGAATTATAGAGCAGAAAAAGTGGCCATGAAAACGTGTTTTTCATTTTGAGATATCTTAACAAATTTAGCCAGAAACAATAGAAACCAAAATTAAAAATTCCGGTTTTTTTCGAATATCTTCGGAAGTATTCGGAATTTTTTAAAACGCAAAACGTCATTTTATTGAGCATCAAATTGCGCAACTTTGCCCCCATTTAACCGATCCTGCATCTTTTACGGTTTCCGAAATCCCAATGATGAGCGTCGAATTCGAGCCACCCTGTACATCCATAACAGAGTGTTCAAACTTAAAAAAGAATGCATTAAATTCAATGAATAGGTTCTTTGTTCATTTTTTATCAGATTAAACTTAAAAATCTTATTTTGGAGATTGTACACTTTGAAACTAGCCCCTTCAATTGTTGGGCTTATTGTAAAAACACGATGGGCCACAATCACAAAATACCGACTTCAGGCGCAGCTGGTAAGTTTTTTTAGGTGGGTCAAATTTTTTTTAGTGGGTAATAATTCCTCGCTATACGAATCCTTTCTTCTCTTAACACCAAAAAATCGTCTGGGCTAGATGGAATACCAGCAATCGTTTTAAAAAATGTGCTCCTGAATTTGCACCTATTTTAACCAGGCTCTTTCAAATTTCTTATGACACGGGTATATTTCCAGACAGCTGGAGAGCTGCACGTGTTCAACCTATTCCCAAGAAAGGATCTAAATCTCTTCCATCCAACTATAGACCCATTTCACTCCTCTCAATGCTTTGTAAAGTAATGGAGAAATTTATTAACTCGCAAATTCTTAGGTACTTAGAAAAACATAAAATTTTACATGACAGGCAATACGGATTTCGTCACAAGAGATCTACAGCAGATCTTCTTTCCTTCGTTTCACACAACTGGAACAAGTCTCTTGAGTTTCTAGGTGAGTGCCAGATCGTTGCTCTTGATATATCTAAAGCTTTCGACCAAGTCTGGCATGACGCACTTCTTAATAAACTTCCCTCCTACGGTCTTCCAACTAAACTCTGCTCTTGGCTCTCCAGTTATCTTTCTAATCGACGTATATCAGTCATTGTTGATGGCCACTCTTCAAGCTTTCACGAAACTAATGCTGGAGTGCCACAGGGTTCAGTACTAGCACCAACTTTGTTTTCTTCTTCACATCAACGACCTTCTTTCTTCCACAACCAATCCCATTCATAGTTATGCTGACGATAGTACCCTTCACTGCACTTTTCAGGTTCCCAAACCAATCTCTCAACCCGACTTGGAAAACAAACGCAAGGCGATGCAGATATCTCTTTCACAGGATCTCAGTTTGATATTGGATTGGGGCGCCAAAAATCTCGTTCAATTTAATGCATCCAAAACACAATCGTGTTCCTTGTCGCAAAAAAATCATCAAACACTCATCCTTTGCTTATTAGTGGCCAGGTTGTGCAGAGCGGGGACACATTTAACGTTGTGGGCATCACATTTGAGAATAACCTTAACTGGCATAAACGCATTGTATCTATAGCCACCGCGGCTTCAAAAAAGCTTGGATTTCTTTTCCGAGCCAAAAGTATTTTTCTCCTTCCAATTTATACACTTTGTATGTGTCCCAAATTCGACCCTCTCTGGAATATTGTTCTCAAGTCTGGGGAATGGCATCCCCTACAACCCTCAGCATGCTTGATGCCATTCAAAGAAGGGCTGTTCGTCTTATTAATGATCTTTTACTTACTCAAAGACTTCCTTCTCTTGCCCATCGTCGAGCTGTGGGAGATCTATCGCTCTTCTATAGATACTTTTACGGCTTCTGCTCCGACGAATTGTCCAGTATAGTCCCTCCTCTTGCAGTTCCCAACAGAGAAACTCGTGGTGCCGCGCATATGCATCTCTATACAGTTCAATTGGACATGCCCCGAACTTCCCATTTCGTTCGTTCTTTTATCCCTAGAGTTTCTAGACTGTGGAACCTGCTGCCAGCGGAGGTCTTTCCTTCTCCCCAAATCTTCAAGTTTTTAAGTCCCGTGTTAACAAACTTCCTCTTACCCTGCTTAAGACATCCACGGTACGTTAGTATTTAGGCTTTCAGCCTTCGTGGATTGTCCAAAGATAAAAAAACAACGTGTTACTTTTTTTTATCTTGTAAAAAGAATATATTACTTTTATGGAGGGACTTTAATATAGTGATGTTTTTACTTCTGCCGAACAAAAGTGCACCTATACAAATAACCATTTCAAAAACTATAAAATACTAAATAAACATTTTTTTATTACACAAATGCAAACAGTTTTAATTGTATGATTTTTTTTTATGTGCGGGTATATCTAAGCAGACCCAGTAACAAAATATGTCTCTTTAAGAAGGGTAATTATATAATATGACCAAACTTAATATAAAATATTACCTGCATAATTATTAAAGGATTATTTTTTCCTGTTATAGTTCAACTTCATGAATTAAGGAGAGTTTTCACGCTCTATGCAATTTTACGCAAATTGATTTTATGCATGCCATTTGTGCAAATGAGACTGAACTATGACATTCGTTTCTACCATCAAACGATTTTTGTTTACATGCACAAATTGGCATGCAGTCAGTTTAGCGCGAATTGCATGAGCGTGAAAACACACCTTTAATAACAAATTGTCTCGTAACTCAGAGTATGTTGCATACATCAAAAAGCATACAGGGCATACTGAAGAGCACTTTCTGATACTATCTATTATAACATACATTTTTTTAAATTTTTATAAACCTGAGCTTATGTGAATTTTTTTATGATATGAAATTGTCTATTTATCAGCTTGGGCAACCCTATATTTTTTTTTCTTAAGCGGACTTTAGACGGGTCAAGTAGCTTAAGCAAGTCAGGTTGCCACTTGGTGGAAAAGTCCCAATTGTTTACTCAAATTAAACACTAAAATAGCTTTTATCACAAATATGACAATCTGACCCCATTTTTTCACTCTTTTATTTATGGTAATATTCGATACTATTGTCTTTTTCACTTTTCGTCTTTATTATTAATTAAAACCAATTTAAATAAAGATTACAATTAATACGAAATCAAAAAACATAACCTAAAAAGCCTTAAAGGTTTTAATTCATTACTTTTGTAATCAGCTGCTAGGTGCGCCACCATATAGGAATCCTTCCTGTCGCGACCGCTAACTGATGAAATGCGCCGTAGGCGAAATGCTTTGTCTAGTTGCCGCTAGGCGTTGACCCGTTACTAGTATTTTGAATATTCGTTCTTCTTTCTTTTGACTTGAGGCATTTTGCATATTCATTCAGAAAACCGGTCATAAAATACACTGACCCTTTGAAATTTTCGTTGTTTGAATTGATTATTAGGGAGTTTTCGCATAGTAATAAATTTGAACTTTTTGGTTTGTTAGTATGTTAGGAAAAATTGCTTCCTATTATTTTTTGATTTTATTACAAATAAGGTGGGTCATTGACCAAATGATCCTATGGACAAGCCGCGCCTAACCGACTTATTAAATTTTTAAGATTAATAAAAAATGTGTTCAATTAACTTTTATCAAAAATGTGTTCAATTAACTTTTATCAAAAATAAACTTAAATACCTTTTAATTAGTTAATAAACTTCAAAGATAATAATTAAACCTTTTTTATTGTCGTTTGTCATATTATTAATAAAATAAATTAGAGAATAAAACAGATTTCTGTGGTTGTGTGGCTTATCGAGTTTTTACAATAAGCCCTTCAATTGTAGTAAAATGTTGCCAAAATTTTAATGGAAATTTTACGTTATTTTATTTTGATCAATTAGATGCTTGCATTTAGAGTTGTTACCATGACATCAACTTATTTTTTTGGAAATTCGTAAGAATTACCAAAGTATTATTTCTGGATTGCATTTTTTAGAGCACTTTATGAAAAAATAATTATCTTAGAACAAAAAGCGAGAAGAGCGGGACATAATTATATCAAATATGTCGCAACAATTAAACAATTATAGCAGCACCATAGCGAGCATCCAACAGAAATGTTGCAATGGAAGCTACATTTGGTATTTCAACGACTTTAAGAGTAAAATTGAAGCTATGAAGGCCAATCCTCGATTAATGCACTACAGTCCTGGATTTTATACAAGTTTTTATGGATATAAGTAAGTAAATTCCTGATTTTTATAAACAAACCTCTGGTATGGTTATGGGTTCACCTTTATTAAATAATATTTTTATGGAAAACTTTGAATCAAATTTTGTAGAAAATTATCAATATAAACCTTTAGTTTGGTGGAGATATATAGATGACATTTTTTCTATATACCAACATGACGAACACTGTTTAAATAATTTTTTAACACACATTAATACACAAGAACCAACTATTAAGTTTACTTTAGAAAAAGAAAACAACTCACAACTACCATTTCTTGACATTTTAATAAAAAAGATTTAAACAATTTTGAAACAAAAATCTACAGAAAGCCTACACATACAAATAGATACTTAAATTTTAACTCAAATCACCCAATAATGGTTAAAAAGGGAGTTGTAAAAGTCTATTTGATAGAATTAAAGTCATTTGTTCTAATCAAAATATAAATATTGAAAAAGATTATTTAAAAAATATTTTAATTCAAAATAATTATCCTCCTGATTTTATAAATAATTGTTTCCTTGAATTTGAAACTCCAGTTATAAGACAAAATCAAAATAGACCTATTACAAATTTATTTTTACCATACATTCCCGGACTATCAAATAAAATTCAACGGAATAGGACATAAATTTAATATTCGCACAATCTTTAAAACACAAAACACTCGGACTTTGATGCCATTGCGAATCAAATTAAGATTTTTCAGAATCCTTTTGATACTGACATTGAAACCCTATCCTCGGAACTTCAAATGGAAATGATTGATCTACAGTGCAGTGATATAATTAAGAACAAATATCAAAACTCATCTTTGTTGGAATTTTATAAGAGTCTTCCACTGACACAATTTGATAATTTGCATAAATTTGCTCGTGGGCTGTTTTCTGTTTTTGGTACTACTTATTTGTGTGAGAAAACCTTTTCCAAAATAATGTACACAAAAATGTTTACAGCTCTAAATTAACTGATGAGCATCTTAAATCTCTTTTAATAATTGGTACAAGTAAAATTAGTCCACAACTACAAACTATTGTCACTGGAAAATCTCAATTACATAAATCTCATTAGTATTTCATATGTCATTATGTGTTTATTTAAAATGTATAAAATGTTAGTTGGATACATTTTAATAATTTGTTAGTTATTATATACTGAAGTTAAATTTTCTGCATATTATACATGTCTGTGTTTCTTTATCCAACTTATCACAAAACCAATAACAATAGGCCTACAACAATGTTATGAGTTAGCGGCTAACTGTTAGCCCATGACCATATCCATGTAGATGTCATATTAATAATTATTCAACATAAAATTAGAATACTTCAGTAGAAACCTTTGTTATTGCCGCTTGTCATATTAATTATTAAATAAATTAAAGAATAAAACAGATTTCTGTGGCTGTGTGGCTTATCGCGTTTTTAGAATAAGCCCTTCACTTGTAGTAAAATTAATTTGCTATAAAAAATTTGTTCTCTAAAAGGAGTGTTCAAGTATGCTAGCTCTCCGCGGGCCGGACAAAATCTGTCGCGTGGGCCAGATGTGGCCCTCGGGCCGTAGTTTGGAGACCCCTGATTTAAGTGATTGTAGTATTTAAAAGTTTTCAAAAGAACCAAAACTAAAATTGCCACTTTTTGTAGGATTATGTTTAAGGATGAATTTGTCGCCAAAAGACCCGAACTATTTAGCAATATTAATTCACGTAATGAAATCGGAACACGATCAGAAGCTTTAGACTGGCCCTTTTGTGGGCGATTGACCGTGACTATCGTGCATCCAACGTAAGTAAAAATTATAGATATTTTTTACCTATATACAGGGTAATCCTAACAAAATAATTTACTAACTTTTTTTAAATTATTACTTCGGTTCGTCCTTGGTAATATTGCCAAGGTTATGTATTAGGGTGTCCGTTATTTCCCAAATCAATTTTTTCAGCGATCGCCCCTGAATTTTTAGTTTATAGCGTAAAAAAATATATTCAATGTAAAAAATGCTCTTAACTCTTTGAGGTACGCTGGGACAAAATTTAAACCACCAAAAAATTGTCCCATCCGGTACGTTGGAGTGCAATTTAACCCACCTAATCTTTTAATATTAGCGTTTCAGTATCACGGTTTATTTTTTGTCCCGCGCTCCTAAAAAGTCAGGTCAAGACATGTTTGTAATAAAAAATATTTAGGAAAAAGATTTGCGTATTAGTAGCGACGGTAAATTCATTTGATTAGTGTTGTTTCCAAGGTGTGTTTTGCGGCGTAATTAAGGTAAGTTTTAAACAATTTCTATTTATATTTTGCTTAGTAAATTTGATGGTATGCATTTTATTAAAAATTTTATTACCTATTATTACAAAAAAACTAATCAAATGTCCATATTTCCACCCCATTTTTACATCTTTTTCCAATGTTTAAATTTCATCCCACCGTACATGAAAGGTGTGTTTATTTTAGACATGGCCCATAAAAGCTTACGTGATCCTTTGCCATTCAGGCTAACAAACATGACTGAGAAAGAGCTTTATGAAATGTTGGATGAGAGTGATAAGGAGTATATGGATATTCCTTCTGAAGGTTCGGACAATGACTCTGAAGGCGAAGATGTTCCTGAAAAGGAAAACATGTCTGTGGAGTCAGATCTGTTGCCAATTATACTGGATTCCGAGGATGATAACCAACTAGAAGATTGGGATGATGAAGATCTGGTTCCGTTGGCGCATATTATAGGAAAACCAAATATGAATGTAGTTTGGAGCAAAGTCAGCAATATAGATGCCCCAGTAGCTTTCATACAGGCTGCGGGTGTAACGAATCGTATAAAAGGTATGAAAGATCCCTCCCCTTTGATCTTTTTAAGTGTTTTATGACAGATGAAGTCTTGGATCTTATCGTGTTCCAAACTAATTTGTATGCGGAACAAAATTACTTAAAAACTGGTAAAACATATACTAAAACTGATAAAGAAGAGATCATGGTTTTTATTGGCATAAACCTGCTAATGGGAATAAAAACTGCCGTCCTACAGGGATTATTGGAGTACGAATCCAATGTTACATGACCCTTACATAAGTAGACTTATGAGAGTGCATAGATTTGGTTGGCTTCTGAGTAACGTTCATCTAAATGATAATTCTATGATGCCCGAAAAGACTTCAAAAAATTATGATAAACTATATAAGGTTAGACCATTTTTAAAAATCATGCGACAAAATTTTAAATTGTGTTTGAACCCACATGAGACTTTATCCATTGACGAGTCTATGATCAAATTTAAAGGCCGCTCTTCTATTAAACAATATATGCCGGGAAAGCCAAAAAACGTGGTTATAAAGTTTGGATGATTGCTGATAAAACTGGATATTGTTTAGATTTTGATATTTACGTTGGCAAAACTGGTAATGAAGTTGAAAAAGTTGGGTAGCCGAGTTGTTAAGCAACTTACAGCTGACCTTGAAAATAAATATCATCGAATATATTTCGATAATTTTTTTAGTAGTGTAGAGCTATTAAGTGAACTATATGAAAAGAAGATATATGCTTGTGGTACAGTTCGAATTTCTCGAAAAAATTTGCCTAATTTTTGTCCAGATAAATCACTAAAACGGGGAGACAGTGAATGGTTTACCAGTAATGTTCATGTATCCGCTTTCAAATGGTATGACAAGCGTATGGTTTATTTACTTTCAAATTTTCACGACCCTAAAGATACTACAGAAGTGAATAGGAAATTGAAAGATGGAAGTTGTACGTCAATTGCTTGTCCACAGGTTTTGGTAGATTATAATAAGCATATGAATTGTGTGGATAAGTTTGATCAATTAAAAACCGTATACGAAATTGATAGGAAAAGTAAGAAATGGTGGCACCGAATTTTTTTTTCTTTTTGGATACAGCAGTTGTTAATGCGCATGTGATACATAAGTTATTAGATTTGCCGACAAAAATGACCATGAAAGATTTTCGTATGAAAATTGTGGAAGAATGTGTGGCTACCAAATTGGTTGCTAGTATGTCCCTACCCATGGAGCTGCCAATACCAATAAAAAAAAGAAAATTATCTCAGACAGAAGCTGTCCGATTTACAGAAAGTGCCCATCAGCCTATTCGTACAACCCGAAGAAGATGTTCAAACTGCAGCACAAAAGAGTTTGAAACAAGGACAAACTGGATGTGCAGTGTTTGTCATGTCCCACTATGTTTAGGAAAAACAAACAATGTTTTCAAACCTATCATAGAAAATAAATTTGATTATCGTATTGGCCATTCTCGTACAGTGGGTCAAAATATAACCCACCATTTTTTTTATATAAGCAAGTTTTTTTAATTTTTTTGTTATGGTAATTTCATACTTACGTTTCTATCTCTAAGGTTAAACATGTTTTGTTAAAAATATCAATAAATTTTTTTCTGTACCTGAAGGGTTTTTTTAACACGTTTCTCCGTACCGGAAAGAGTTAATTCCTGATTTAAACCGTGCCGAAATCATGTTGCTTTTCCCATTTAAATAGTATGGGATTTTTGGACTTTTTCCATTTATTTTTGTTTTTCTTGAAAAAAATAGATGAAGAAATCTACTTATCGCATATTCTAATTCTGAAAATTTAAGAATGAGTTGTGGTCATCTTTGTGGTGGAATTAAATCGTAACCGGCATTTTTAAATAAAACACTCTGTATATTAAATCACCATTAAATAGATATTTTAAAGCGCTTTAAGAAAATACTACTTTTGATATGTCTATCCTTTCTAGTTTAAAAAATAGTGTCGAAGATAAAATAAATACTATCATCAATTTTTGGTGAAGAACCAATTCTAAATCGATATTTACCAATCGGTTATCTTGACGTTTAAACAATGGATTATACAGATACAACAGTTAATACGTCAATGGGTTTGATTGTTAATAAAACTTTAATAAATTATGTATTTTTTTATGTTAAACGGTTTTACTCACAATACAAAATGATGGAGGTTATGTACTAAAAGCTAAAATATAATTTAGTAAGTCCTAGCTATCAGATCGTACCAACTTTCTCATCAATCTGGGGTATTGATCAGACAAATAATAAAATCGTGGTGGGCACGTGAAATTTCTATCATAATATTTACTCTGTATACGCCCAACGATTTTATTATTTGTCTGATCAATACCTCATATTGAGGAGAAATTGGTACGATCTGATAGCTAGGACTTACTAAATTATTTTTAGCTTTAGTACATACCCTTATCATTTTTATTGTAATAAAAACATTTAACAGACTTTTTTTACTTACTGTATCTAAGTTTTTAGTTTTGTTGTCAGTTAATACTTTTATTCTATTCAGTTATTTAATGCCTTACTATAACTAACCAAAACTAACCAACGATTTTAATATGGAGGTAATTGTGGAAAAAATATTTAATCCGACATTTTGTGGCGACGGCCATCTTGGATTATAATTTTTTTATAGTGAGCTCTATTCTACCAACCAAGCCCTCTCATTTGATACCCATATTAAGGCAGTTGTGGAGAAAAATTATGTAATCGGCCATTTTGTTGCGACGGCCATCTTGGATTTTAATTTTTTCCTAGTGAGCTCTACTCTACCAATCAAGCCCTTTCATTTGATACGCATATTGAGGCAGTTGTGGAGAAAAATATGTAACTCGGCCATTTTGTGGCGGCGGCCATCTTGGATTCTCATTTTTCCCTAGTGAGCTCTATTCTACCAATCAAGCCCTTTCATTTGATACGCATATTGAGGTAGTTGTGGAGAAAAAAAATGTACTCGGCCATTTTGTGGCGGCGGCCATCTTGGATTCTCATTTTTTCCTAGTGAGCTCTACTCTACCAATCAAGCCCTTTCATTTGATACGCATATTGAGGTAGTTGTGGAAAAAATATGTAATTCGCCATTTTGTGGCGGCGGTTCTCTTGGATTTTAATTTTTTAGAGTGAGCTCTATTCTACTAATCAAGCCCTTTTATTTGATACCCATATTAAGGCAGTTGTGGAAAAAAATGTAATCCGCCATTTTGTGGCGGCGGCCATCTTGGATTTTAATTTTTTCCTAGTGAACTCTACTTCTACCAATCAAGCCCTTTCATTTGATATCTATATTAAGGTTGTAGTGAAGTAAGATGTAATCCGCCATTTTGTATCGTCGGCCATCTTGGATTTACAATCATAAAAAAATATGTTATATTGTATTGTCATCAAGATTAAGAGTGTGTACCAAATTTCAGATCGATCGGTCGTCAGAAAGGGGTCAAATTCCAATTACTAGATTTGACCCAAATAACAAATAAAATAAATAAATAAATAGGTCATTTAAAAGGACGACATGGGTATTTATGTATATGAGGTGTTTTTGAGCAATAGACATATTTTTCTAACTTTTTCCTTAAGATGATACCGTACACGTTAAGTTGAACTAAAACGCGATTCCTGCCGTTTTTAAATATTTGTTTTGGAAAAAAGTTGTATATAGAAAAGTTTTTAAAACGATTCAAAGATTATCGAAAAGTGGTTATTTCTACGGTTTAGTAATTTTGTGAAATTTAATGTGTTAATTTATAAACATTACCAAAATTCAATTAACTTTCCGATAATCTTTGGATCATTTTAAAAACTTTTCTATATACAACTTTTTCCAAAACAAATTTTTAAAAAACGGCAGCGAATCGCGTTTTAGCTCAATTTAACATGTACTGCATCCTCTTAAACTGTTAATTATTTAATGCATTTTTATTTCCAGACAATCCTACAAAAATATAAAAGAGACCATGATGTCACGTCCAGAACTTCAAGCCTTTAACCGCCCTGTTCACGATTTAAATCCCAAAGGATTTGGCTACACCGAATTTGCCTTATTAGAGGAATTGTTTGAACAAGACTTTATTGCTAATAATCAATTAATTATTAAGGCTCTGGCCCATCCAGTTTAAATGGAGGACTATTTACTCAATTCTTTTGGTTATTGATAAGTCTCCTTAAAAAAATTGCTCTTTTAGAGATCTGATGAATTACTAAGGGTAATTTCCACTGGGATCGGTAAAATTTCTGGGAATATCTTCAATTTTTAATTCCCCAAAAAAACAGAGCGTTTAGCTTAAAATGCATAATTTATTTCATTATTTAATATTAAATTCAGTTTAATTTATTTTTTAACCTCACACACACTTTGTCGGCTATGCCCCCCTCAGAAAGTCGATATGACCGCCCCTGGGAGGGAGTCTACTTTAGACAAACACTGTATAAAAAAGCACAAGATTGTTCGGTTTCGTTAATAAGTTGTTTTAATAAATTGTTTTTTGTTTATTTAAAATTCACCTTTTATAATATCCACAAAGCGTCAACCAAAATAAAATTTAAAAAAATTCTAGTATTTGCTGTCAATTATCTGAATGCGCTCACGACTTTTGTTGATACGTTTACATTTTAGCCAGAAGTTAAGCCAACCCCAATATGTAAAGTAAAACCTATTAAAGTGAGTTGCTAACGGAAACATATCATGGTATATAACTTTTACTTACCTTCTATCTGAGAGAAAATATAGTAACTCCTTTTTTTGTTTAAACTATTTGAATTCAGAGACTTTATACATTCCAAACGTAATGTTATATATTTATTGCGTTATTATACATTTTAATTTTATGCATTTGGATTATTTTTATGATACAGTATTGTTTACGAAGTATTGTTATACAAATGTATATGTTAGATACAATAAAAGTTGTTATTAATTTGTGTTTTGTTTTTATTTAAGAAATGACTTTACAATAAATTGCCAGGGTTGTGTTGTGGTTTGAGCGGTTAGTTAATTCCCCGTCCCCGTGGCGCAGTGGACAGAGCTTTGATCTTCAAAGCCAGAAGTCGCCGGTTCGAGTCCCAGCGGGGGAGACATATTTAGGTAGTAGTTATTTAAAATAACGACCGTGGTCGCACTACCGCGTTGTCTAAAGGTGCTGTAAAATGCATGACTGCATGTTTCAGTTCTTGAACAACGTTGACGGAACAGGGGAACGATGGGTTAAACATCTAATAACCCGACACCCACGGTACTCTGGTATTTAGGCATAATCAAAGAATACCAATCCATAGAACCCCACAAGTAAGATTTCAGCTTACCCTAAAAAGTTTAGTACCTACCCTGACCAACAGATGGCGAAAGTAGTACGATGTCTCTTTGCTAATACGATTACCATCAGAAATTGATAGCAGTCGCTGACGAGCCGTCGGTTCCGATCAGTTAGAGTGAAGATATACGCAAAATTTAATAAAAATAAAATCCCCGACAAATGGACCCAGTATCCATAAGCAATTTTGTCAGATTTTACAAAAAAAAAAAAATATATATATTTGTAAAAGCTTCAAAAAAGACTTTTTTGTCAAAAGTATTTCAGGTGCTACGGGACTTAATAAATTATATCAAGGCAGGGCTAAATTATCCCCTTAATTTTAATGCCATAATTAACATCGTCAAATGACAACAAAATTTAATTAATTAATAATTTTTTAACACCTGTACTTAGAGAATGATTAATTTATATGAAGTTTTTGTCCTAAAAATACTCAAGAATCGTTTGTTAAATTTCATGTACACATTTAAATAACATCCTGTATAAAGTAAAAAGAAAACTCACCAGTACAATGAAGGACATAACAGTTTTATTACTTTGAGCGTTTTTTTGCATTTAATACAATTAATACATAAAAATATAAAATTCAACTATAATACAAAACTTAATATTAAATAAACATAATTTGTGCTGTAAAATACATAAATAACTACAAAATAAAACATTTATGGTTTTAACCTAATAACTGAAAGTTTTTGAAAACGAAATCATCTTCTGTTAGACAGAATAAGTATAAAGGGAAATCAGATTGGTACTCACTTTAAGGGAAAATTTGGTAACAGTTCGATATAGCGGTTTTCGCTATTATAAGAGATTTTTAAAAAATTCTTTTTCAGGGCATTTCTATAGGTTGATTATGACACAAATCTGTGTGCGCGTTTTCAAAAATCCATTTCTATAATTTATTATTAATAAAAACATATTTACGGGATGGTGGAGTGAACAGGGGTGCTGGGTGGGGACGAAACAGTAGAAATCCTACATTAAACGCCCAAAAACAGTATTTCACAGTACACACCGCACTTTCTGTTTACAAAAATGTCCAAAAATTTTGTAAAAAAATTAAAAATAAATAATATTACAACAATCCCGCCATGGCTGTCACTGCATAAAAAAGAAGAGTTTGCAATGGAATTGTAAATGTCTTGCGATGTTGCCAAATAAAGTGAGAAAGTGTCAATAGCTTAAAAAGGAAGATACAGGACAAAATTCATATGAAAAATTAAGTTATTCCTTCTTCCTATTATAATTTGTAGGGAAAAAGAAAAATACCTAAACATAAAGAAGGAGGCATTTCTACAAAAATACCATTGTTTCTCATGGAAATGGTGGATAATTCCCGAAATAGGCTTGGTGTTAATTCTTCATAAAAGTGTGGCAACGCTGCTTCTATCAAGACTGTCATTTTCATAATGACGAACTTCATGTTATCAGCTGGCCAAAATGAATGCGCCTATTTTCCTTCTTTAATTAATGTTTGTTGTAAAATTTAATATTTTTCAAAATTAATTTACATTTTTCATATGCCCCGAGTGCAGTGTATTAATGTTTTCTTGTGTTTGACGTTGGATTTATGCTGTTTTGTCCCCACCCAGCAACCCTGTTCACTCCACCGTCCCGTAAATATGTTTTTATTAATAATAAATTATAGAAATGGATTTTGGAAAACGCTCACACAGATTTGTGTCATAATCGACCTATAGAAACGCCCTGAAAAAGAATTTTTCGAAAATCTCTTATAATAGCGAAAACCGCTATATCGAACTATTACCGAAAATTTAAGCCAATTTGGATGAACAGCAAAAACAAACTAAAGCTTCAACTAATGTATTTTATACAGGGTGATTATATAACGTTTTATTTTTTTCTGGGTGAGTAAAACTCGAATAATTTATGAAGAGAGTCACTTTCACTACTGACGTATTTCCGCAAGGCGTGCGCACCTCCTCGACCATACGAGGACACCATGTGTTCAACACCAAAACGTAAAAACTCCAGGCTTTAGGAATCTTCACTCACAGCGTTTAGCCCCAGAAGAAAGAAGCACCAATTTAGCGTGAATCTTTCTCGATCCCCAAGAGAACAGCTACGCTCGTACGACGCCCTCATTCGCCTACCCGGGAATTCTATGTAGACCTCTACGTAAACGTGAACCGCACTACTCGAAGACCGCGGAAAGAGTGGGTACCTACTTCGGTTGACAGATAAACAATAGGTTAAACTTCATTTTTCCCAAAAACATACCAATTGGTTTATAAGTAAGTTACCCATTGTTAATCTGTCAACCAAAAGGTACCAAAATTAGCAGAAAACGCCTCATGTTTATAATGCAAACTATTCTTTATTTTAAATAAGGAATCACTTCCTAAATTTTTTCGCATTTGTTTAGAAACACCCTGTATAAAGTTGGTGCTAAGAAATATTAACTATTGACACATTTATTCTCATTTTTTTATTAAATAAGATAAATGGAAATAATACCGGGTTTTCATTTATATTTTGCCACCCACTTTTAACTATTTCCAGAAAGGATAAAAAAACGTCCTTTATATAAGTTTCATAGTTTTCTTTATCTATTATATCTTTTGAGCATAAAAAAAGAAACAAATTAACATCAAAAACTCAAGATAAATGAAGGGGTAAACTTTTTTAATGGGACACCCTGTATATTATGCCACCATCAAAAAGATTTACAAAAAAAACAGATTCCTTATGCCAAAATATTAAGATTTAACCAAACATACCTAATATCCAAAAGTTTATAATAAGGAAGATACGGGGTGTCATAGTAAAAGAAAAAGTAAATTTATTTCGATAATTGTTCCCCTTATTAAATATCTTAATAAAACGGTATCTTGGAGTTTTTAAACAAACAACACAGCTTTTCAGATCGAATATTAATTTTTGTGTGTAGACTAGCCACACCATGGGTACACTATGTAAAATTCTCTAAAACTACCCAATTGTTTGTTACTACTCTGTATGTATGTAAACTAGTAAGCTTCTCTATGAATTCTGCATAAAAAGGTATACTTAGTAAGAATCGGTCTTGACAACCGTTTTTTAAGGTATTCCACGTTTTAGTTGTTCAGTGCACCCGAAAGTATGTACCTTCAATAACATCGTATTAGCTATAATTACAACTGCTCAGATATAAATAGCTGATATCTAAAAACTCCTGGATACCGAGTTTTATTAAAATGTTTAAAACATATCAGAAATTATCGAAATGAACGAACGAATAAAAAATATTTATATCCCTTTAACACCCCGTATCTTCCTTATCATTAACTTTTGGATATAGGTATGTTTGTTTAAATCCTAAATGGGTATTTTCGCATAAGAAATCTGTGGTTTTTTTATGTACCATTAATTAGCGGACACTCATCTGTATCATATGTATATAAAAACGAATGACTGAAAACTATTCGACTAAACACTATTAAAATCTCTAAAATAAAACGAGTCCGAACCAATAATATGTGAAGTCTCTAAACTAACCAAAAACATTAACAACTGGAAATCCTTGCAAAATATAAAACCAAAATGAAAATGGCAAATTTCCACAGAATTTACCAAACAAAGCTTCGACAAGGCACGACTCTGTCATCAGCTGATAATTGTTGAAAATATAATTTTTAGAACAAGTTGTTTTATATTGTTGTGTTAAAAAGTACCAGTTTTTTTGATAGTTAAAACATTGTCAAATAAAAAGTCAAATTAAAAGACGTTTTAATTTTGATTTGATCAATTTAATAGTTTTGAAAACGGGGTACACTAGTGAAGATAGTATAGTATAGTATAGGAAATCCACTAGTGTATCCCACAATCAAATATCTAACAATAATGCTACCAACTTTGAACAGAACTGCCAACCGAAATCGTAATTCTCACACCTTCACGTCCCTGACAAAAGCTATCACCGGTCTTGCATATGTCTAAACCCCTTCTCATAAAGAAACTCTGGTCTCAGGTCTCAGCTTAGTGCCGTGGGTATAATGGAAATTATATCTACGTTTCATATTTAAATGGCTATATTTCGAAAGCTATTAAAGATAGATATATCAAATGTGGTACTGTTGTTAAGCCTTTTAAAAGACCTTTTTAATGGTGACATATACAGGGTGTTTCATTAAAAAACGTTTAACTTTTCATTTCTCTTAAGCTTTTGATGTTTATTTGTTTCTTTTTAATCTCAAAAGATAATAGATAAAAAAGTATAAATCTTTTATACAGGACGTTTTTTGCTGTCCTTCTTGGCTATAGTTAAAAGTGAGTGGCAACATAAATGAAAACCCTGTACATAAAATACATTACACAAAAAATGTTGGGTTTGTGTTTTCAAAAACTTTCTATTAACAATAATAAAATAAAGATCTATATTTTTTAGTGACTACCTAACCTTTGGATTGATTGGAGTATTATCGAACTGTAGTTTATTGCAGACAAGCTTGGATTTTCTCAATCCATTCTTGCGCCGATACCGAATCGGACGCGCAGAAGTTGTAGGTACGACGACTTGTTCTCAACTAAAACAAGAAAATAATAACAAATTTTTTTTTTTTCAAATAAATCGTAACATAATGTTGATGTGAAAGTTAATCGGAACCTTAACGAAACGTCATTTTTAAATGTCATATTAAAGTTCTCGCCAGTAGAAAAGATGCCACGGCGTCATCACTTCTGTCTCACTTTCAATTATTCTCCTTTTTGTTGCTCGCACACGATGTAAACTACGCGTTTAGACAGCGATAGTTGATTGCCGTCTTGATTTGTATTACGCTTGTGGCATCTTTGTAACTGGTTTTTAGTCTAACAGTGCGATTGAAAGAAAGATAAGGGATAGAGCTAGTTTGACATTCATGATTCATGGCGGCATGCATGGTGTTTTATGGTGTTTCTTCTTGTTGTTGTCAAAGTCATTTTTCATTTATTTGTGACTTTTTTGTTGGTTTTTATTTTAATAGACAACATAATTTATTCTAGTCTTATGTGAAAATATATTTTTTTTTATTCTTGGACAATGGTTTTAACTTGCACAGCCTATAAGTGTGTACCTCTAGAGCGTCAAAAGGAGTGGAGTTAAAATTTTACAGGTAGGGTAATTTTAAAATGGCGCTTTTGCCCAAACTAGCTCCATCTCTCTTTCGGACCTTTCTTACTAATGTTGTCCGCACGAGAACTATAATGATTTGATACAGCAGGCCCGATCCATACGTATTACAATGTCATTGCATAAAAATATTGCAATTTTAAATAAATAATAATTCGTTTAAAACATGGTTAATTAAACTTACGTCAAAAAATGATTTATCGTCAGTTTTCTTCGGCGGACCTGGCGCTGGTGTGGCTGAACTGACCGACATCACCTCAGCTAAATCTGTAAAAAGTATTTCTTGAACACGTAATAATACAGAAAAATATTTATTGCTTCTCTAAGTTTTAAAAAATTGCTATTTTAGAGAGGTTCAGTAAAGTTAATAGCTTTGTTCGCGGGTCTAATAATGAACCGATTCTGAACCAGAACCGAACTGGTTTAGAATTATTTTAAAGCGCATGTCTAGTTATTTATTAGTTCGGAATTTTTATTTACCGCGAACGATTTTCTATACAGCTGAGAATTTATTCTAACCTAGCCTTTTGGTTAGGATTTTTCATGGTTAAATTGGATACTACACAAAAAAAAAATAAATTCAAACAAAAAAGTAAATTGTTATACTGTCGAAAGCCACTCGAGATCTCTCGGCGGAAGACGAGGGATTCCCTGCCTCCTCTCGTTTTTAACAAAAGTACCTATGTGTATTTAACTAAAGATAAAATTCAAACAACAAGAAATGGTAAAATCTTGTAATATTCTCTATATTTTTTAATTTAATATTTACCTATTTTATTGCATACATACATTCATACGGAATACAATTAAAAATCCTTTGTTTATATACGCTCAGAACCACAAAAATATAAAAAAATATTCAACAGGTGTATTAACACGCATAAAAAGTGGCAGAAACAAATAAATTGTAATACAACGGTTTATTTCTGTACCACAAAAACAGAAAACAACTGACCATGTCGACAATGCGCATGAAATTCCGAACTGAACTTTTAGTTCCAACAAAAATCCCAGGACTGCTAATCAGGTTACGAACCGGTAAAGAAACGATTCCATTGTAACCCACGAACACAGAACTGTTACTAAAAATTCAGGATTTTACTAACCGCGAACGCTGCTTTTTCACTGCGCATGCGAATAGTCCCAGAACCGGTTCAGAATCAAACCCGCGAACAAAGCTAATTCTGTTAATGATCCATCCAGGTTTAGGCTGCCGCGGCAAATGAAGACGCATCTTTGGAAAGGAAAGAATAACTTTTTCTCACGATTTTGTTAAATTTGTATCCAGCTATTTATTTTTCGAATATCAGGCCAAACTCATGTAGTAAACATTCTAAATATTAAAAAACGGAAATTTCTAAAAACCGTATCTATATATAATTTTCTTTTAACTTTTATCACTTACCAATATATCCCTTACAATGCGAATCTTCCATGGCATCGTAATACCTCAACTGATGCTTGATGGAATCAAGTACAAACCATCTTTGTTTCCAACCCTTCAATAAGGCTCCCCTTTTATAAAGGTATCCCTCGTGGGTACGGTTTTCCGCTACGTTAGATGAGAACTGGTCGTAGTATTGTTGACTAGAAGTTTGCCTTGCACTACCTAAATAAATATTAATACGATAAGATAGAAGCATAAAATCAAAATAGTACTGATAATAAGTTCTTAACACCAGTTTATACAAGAGGTAAGTGTTTAAATAAAAGAAAACTAAAAGAGTGCAAACAGGAGAGGGCTTAACTAAAACGGTCCGCTGACTATGCAACTGCTTGTTTGACAAGTTGTACAACTCAAGTAGATTGGACAGTTGAAACGATTATCGCATAATCTGTGGCGTTGTCGTTCAATAAGTTGTACGACACGGTTGGATCGCATGAAAGTTTGCCCGGCCAAAAAGTTGTTGTCTGATAAAGTACAGAGTTATTCATTTTAAAGTAAACAAGGCATTATTTTTGAACTTCCCTGTACTTTAAAAGAAAAATATACAGGGTTTCATTTGAAAACTTTCCACTCAAGTTATCTTCGAAACGAGACAGATTTGAGAAAATCGCCGAAACACGTCAAGATATTTATTGAGGGGGAACGTTTTATAAAAATTGGACGGCGCCCCTTTAACCCCTTAACCACCAGGGCCACCACCCCAAAATTCTTAAATGAGAAGGCGGGTCGAGTGATACATCATTTTAAAGCTCCTGACGAGTACTTTATAACCCTAGAATATGAAGTCAATATCTTCACCTATTACAAAATGGTAATACAGGGTAGAAGAAAAAGTACATATTTTTTTATTTAAGAACCCTGTATATTATTTTACCATTAAAAAGATCTTTAAATGAGCTTTAAGAAAATACCACATTAAGTATATCTAACTTTATTAGTTTCGGAAATATGACCATCCAAATCAGGTATTTAGGTAATTTTTAAAGTACCGCCATTTTGTAATAGGTGAAGATATTGACTTCATATTCTAGGGTTATAAAGTACTCGTCAGGAGCTTTAAAATGATGTATCACTCGACCCGCCTTCTCATTTAAGAATTTTGGGGTGGTGGCCCTGGTGGTTAAGGGGTTAAAGGGGCGCCGTCCAATTTTTTATAAAAACGTTCCCCCTCAATAAATATCTTGACGTGTTTCGGCGATTTCCTCAAATCTGTCTCGTTTGGAAGATAACTTGAGTGGAAAGTTTTTAAATGAACACCCTGTATAGCCATTTCGTGTATTTTTTTTTCGTCGAATTTAATAATCTAATCAGAAAAATATTTAAAACAAAAATAAAAGAGTTACAGCACGAGTGACGTATTTTTTAAATAGAATACCCCATATATTTTTGTATATATGATGTTCAGATTCGATGCGTCTGTTAGCAAAAAAGTCTATGCAACTGTCTGTAATTATGTCTATACAACCTGTCGTGCAACAAGTTGCATAGTCTGTGTGCCTTTTACTCTTCCGTCGTAAAATGGCCTGAGTGAGATATACATTTTATGATTTTGTTGTGGTTGTTGTTGTTTATTAGTTGTTTAGTTACCTGAGCTAACAGATCCATTATCTCCTCCGCTGACTTGCATGGTTTGAGCAGCAGTAGTATCCGAAATAGCTTTGTACTTGGTGCAGTTATTAGGAACGCCCTCTATACATTTTTCGTGGCAACTATAGCCACAGTCCATGCATCGCATACCAGTCTAAAAATTGTAAAAATATTTAATATTCTTAATATTAGCGATTATTTCACTAGACTGTTTTATACTGGCAAAATGTTATAGCAACCTCCTGTTTTCTACTGGCAAAATGTCATAGCAATAGGAACTCAAGAGACTTATTCCAGCAGTGTGATACGAAGGAAAGAAGATCTGCTGTAGATCTTTTGTGGCGAAATCCATACTGCCTGTCATGCAAAATTTTGTGTTTTTCTAAATACTTTACAAAGAACTGAGAGAATTGAAATTGGTCTATAGTTAGATGGAAGGGATTTAGATTCTTTCTTGGGAATAGGTTGAACACGTGCAGCTTTCCAGCTCTCCGGAAAGATACCTGTGTCATAAGAAATTCGAAAGAGCCGAGTTAAGATTGGTGCAAGTTCTGGAGAACATTTTTTAAAACGACTGCTGGTATGCCTCCACCCCAGACGATTTCTTGGTGTTGAGGGAAGAAAGGATACGCTTAATATGTTTTACCTTAATATCGGGCATTTTATGAGAAACTGGGGTAACCGCTGGAATTGGATGATTTACGGAAGGGTCAAGGGTTGAATTGGCAGCAAATTGTTTAGCAAATAGTTCGGCCTTTCCTTTAGAAGTAGAAATAATTTCATCTTCCGAAGTTAGAGGTGAGAAAGAACTGGTACAAAAATTCCTACTTATGTTTTTTTGTTTGTGACATCAATGGAACGTGCTCCAATACAAAATAACCACTGAATATTTTATTAGAACTTAAAATTGACAATTTCATACCTTAACAGGTCCCCAAAGAAGATTAGAACAGGAATCACAGTGAGTGGGAGTGGTGTAGTTGTACCTTTCAAATCGGTGCGGGTGTGAATATACCAGAGAAGCTTCTGCAGCTCCTACCATTTTACCTGTTGAACAAAAATTACTTGGTTTAGTAGAATCTGTTTTCTTAAACGTTTTTATTTCTTACCTCGCATTAAAATTTCTAATGTTGAGCGTTTATGAACTAGTCTTCCATGTGATCTAACCAACGCAGTGCTAAACGACGCATGACGCTAGAAATAACATATTTACATATTTATTGTTCTTAACAAAATTTTTTGATAGTTTGGTCAAAAAATTGGAAAAAATATTATAAACTATATTTTAAATTTGAATAACTTCGAAACGCGTCGGTTTATAGATAGA